>OY757269.1:12200172-12332858 GCA_963584085.1 Pyrausta aurata
AAGTAAGCCGTCAGAACAAAGTTTATTTGTGCATATCCACTACACACACCCTGCCACTACTTCGGTCTAGCTCTGTCAACATCAAACTATCTTGCTGGGTTGCCACATTTTGGCATAGTTGAAAACAAATCCAAAATTGAACCAAAATAAAAACAAGTTTACCAATCCCTTCTTGCAGAAATCTGTTTATAGCAATAAAAATGCATCAATAAAGTCTAATGGTTGTAATCCCTGTATTATTATGTTACACATTTAGTGTTGTCTACTTGATTTCATAAACTATGTACCAGGGAACGGACGGTTAGGGTTAACAGTATCAATATATCTGTTATTAACCTGTTAATATATCGGTTAACCGAAACTATCTGTTAAGTTATGATTTCGGTTAACCGAAACTATCTGTTAAGTTATTATTTCGGTTAACAGAATTAACACTTTATATCGTGTAACAGAAATATTTCTGTTAACCGAATTGTTTCGGTTAATACTAATCCCAAAAATAAGGGTATTTGTGCATAAAGTTCAAAATAAAACGTCGCCAGCGCGTGGCGCGGCGTCCCGTTCTTTCGTCTTACACACGCAAAGCGCCGTGCAACTGTCTCTTTCAGTGAACTAGCTGACTAGTTAATAAGAAAGAAACAGATATATGTGACTGTCTTTCACCACAAATTTCGCATTATTTGGTCATCATGATACATTTTGTATTGCTGCGGTAATTGTCTTCCGGATCGGAAGTCGGAACGGAACGGTGTTTAATAGATTATAGGATTGTTCTTGTGAATTTGTAAAGATGCCCCGTAGGACATCTAACGCTGTGCATAGATATTTTGATTTTGACGAAAGTGCAAAATTCAACGCATGCAAGGAATGTGGAAATAAATTAAAAGTGAGTACCTACCTACCTACTTATTACGCATCATTTCATTATTTTATTTTATTTCCGACCTATCACCTATTTGTTGACGAATTACTAACTTATTTATCTCTATCTATACTAATACTAAAAGCTGAGGAGTTAGTTAGTTATTTTTAAACGCGCTAATCTCAGGAACTACATGACCGTTTCAAAAAAAAAATGTGTGTTGAATAACTTGTATAGCTTATTTATCGAGGAAGGCTTTTTAGGCTATAAAACAACACGCTGCGACGGGAGGGGAAAATTAAAACGCGCGGACAAAGTCGCAGGGGACCGCTAGTTAATTATACGGGTGTTAGTGTACGACGTAACACAGTCTTATCCTTCAAATTGGAGATTCAGCACCATGAATAGAGCTAAATCCATAAAAAATAATACCCATAAACATTTTTTTAAATAATAATAACCGTCGCAGTCGCAGAGTGCGCACAACTAAACTAGATCAGCTCGTTTACAGGATGCGCACTCAAGACAAAATTCGCGTTTATCTAAAAGGCAATAGGTATAAGGTATAATTTTTTTTTTTTTATCACATACGGATTTAATGCTATATCGTTTAAGGCTGCTGTCACCTACCTTCTAACAAAGTTCAAGTGCAGTTTTCTCCCCAAAAATGACTTAACTGACAACTTTTTTTGACTGATTTGTGTAGAAATAAGCTATCTACATAAGATGTAAGCTCTGAATTTTTGATTCAATCTTTAAAATGCCTGTAATTTGCAATCATAGAAGCCAAATTGACGGTTTTTCTGGTGCACTTTTCTAGATCAGTTTTTGACATCAGCTATCGAAATAACATAAACTTGAAGGGAATTACGTTCGTCTACAAGGTGTAGACTCTGTTTTTTTTATTTATTGCTCTGGTTATTCCAAATGAAGACAAAATTGAAACCATGTTTTGGCATAAAATACGCACCTAAAGACAGGCAATTATCTCTGAGATACATTGCACTTATTCTGTGTTATTTGATAGAACAATGTTATAGAGGTTCCTATCTTTGTCTTAGCATCTAAATTCTTGATTTTATCGTGTACAATATATTCAAAATATCTTACTTAAGTAACCTATAAATTTGAGATTTGGAGCTGTCACGGACGTTCATCTTCGATCGAAATTTGACAGACAGCGCCGAGCGCTCGGAGGGGAAGGGTGTGTCGCTCGTTGTCTTCGCTGCTAGTCTTTTATTTCGTGTATGATACTCATTCCAAATTTGAAAATATCACGCTTTGCACAAATTTTATACGGCGACCAATTCGCTTAGAGGCTTTATGCAACAGGCATAAAGCCATAGTGCATTTGGATCGTCGATGGTCTCTAATTATAACAAAAAAGTATTCGTTCTTTTGTATCGATTAGTAGTTGTATTTAAGTGATTAATCAATGTTATGTAAACTTGCATAGAAAGGAATCCTTATTAATACTATAAACAAGAAAGATTTATATGTATGGCGACTATTTCAAGAGGTTCATGAGTTATAACGAAGATATTTTATCATATACATTGTGTATTTTCGAAACTTGATCAAACAATATGTGCACATACTAGGACCAAAATTATCGACAAAAATAATAATAATAATAAATTCTCCACAAAATAAAATTGTGGTACATGATGAGCAAACTGTTTCTATCACCAAACAGTTAAATGTCAATTTTAGACAAATACTAAATTAATTAGGCCAAGAATAGGCCAAATATAGTATAGTACCATATATAATAGTACCAAGATAGTATAAGATCAGATTTGATAAAAAAAAACAACAATTTACACACAAAAATAAAGAAAGTATTGATTTATTTCTTAACTAAAATAATTACAGGTATTTAACGTGAAAATAGAAAAACAATATACACGGTCCTAGTCCAATGTTATCAGAGCGCACGCCAGCGGCCAAAAGAGGGCGCTCGCTGGTCTGCTTCGGTTTATATAGGCCCGTAGTGTTGCCGTTACTCCGGGGTTGCTAACACTACTTTATAGTTTAACAACGGTAGACCGATTTTCATGATATTTACTTTGTTGAATTGGTATTTACCTCTTACCCCTTAAGTTATTATGAAACGGAGCTGGGGCGCGCTGAGGCTCGATACGAAACACAGTTTACGGGGCCACTAGTACATCCATAAAAACTGGCAACGGGTAAAATGGACTCACGTTCCTTACGGGATAACTGAGTAATGAATGTACATTTTATGATATTGTGTGTCTGCTGGCGAATAGTTATTATTTAACCGATTTCAAAAGGAGGAGGTTATCAATTAGATTGTATGTTATTTTTTGTATGTATATCATCTTCACATCTCAGTCATTTGTTGACAGATTAGATATTTTTTTCATTTTCTTATAGGGTTTAACTTTTAATTGGTCCCATTGTGGCCAAATCAGGAACTGATGATGAGGTCTTGGTGTAATCGAGGGAAACCCTTAAATCTAAAAGACGTGTATAGTGTTTTTGTACTAGTATTTCAATGTTGACGTGTTTTTACGTCTGATAGTCACTATTTTGTAGAACTGAGCTGATAGTGGAACTCTTTAATGATTAGGAGTTCAGTGATTATGACGCCGGAACTTATGTAAGGTACTTTGTAGCTTATTAAAGAGCAGACTCAAAAGGTGAAACCCCCTCCCCTCGATTTTAATCACTAACAATTTGCAAATAAAATAACTTACACCGACTTCAAAAATAAAATACCCTAAAAAGTCTTAAATAATCTCTTGAAAGGATTCCATCCAAGGACAAGGTTTGCTTGAAATAGAGTCCTTTCAAGAGTTTATTTAAGAAATTTTGGTGACTTTTGTTTTTGAAGTCGGTTTTGTTGAAATAGTATGGCGGTGAAGTGATCATTAACCCAACAAAATTAAAGACGAATAAGGGCTTTTGTTTTTAGTATTTAGTTTCATGGGATGTGTATGTAGTTAATATGAACCTGTATTCAAATTGTACGCAAATGCCATGAAGTTCTATGGTTCTATTCAAGTCCACATTCATATAATATTTCATTATTGAAAAATTTATTAAAACAAAAAAAAATGATGTTATTTATAATCTGTTATACATTAAATACATGAAATCTTGATCGAAAGCTTCTTAACTACATTTTCTGAATGACAGCTATAGTAACTTGTCACATATTTCATATATCAAAATACAAATCATATCAAAGAACAGCGTCACACTAAAAGGTATTTATGTGTTGATAAATCCTCATAGCACCCAGTTGGTATGACACGTGGTTGATCAAGCGCAGAACCAACGGCAGCATTCACCAATAAACCTTAGTCCCCGTTTCTCAGGGAGTTCACATTCGTAAAAAAATACCTATTCTCAGAGTCACAATTTGGGTGAAGACATAAAGAGGCAGATAACTGGTACCGACGTCATCTTTTTTTGATCTCGAAATATTTTAGAAATTCGTTACAAAAATCCAAATAAGGACCGACTGACATTAGAACTTTTTTTAAAACAAGATTCAAATCAAGACTTGAGTCGGAAAAGTCTCTTTAAAGCATTTCAATTCCATGAAATAGCCAACACGGCACAACACTGGTTAGTCGTTGCAGGTCAGTGCGTGTTACCCGCCTCTATATGTCTTCACCCTTTGGATGCATTTCGTTTTTTCTATGCTGTAAGTTTTTTACGTTATTATAACTGTACGTTTGTGTTTAAATGTGTGAATTTAGTTATATAATTATCAAAAGGAAAATGTTCGCAAACGGAATTGACGCGAGCCCTGATTCCGAACTGTATTCACTGTATTCGTAATAGGTATTTTAAATACAAAAAAACTGGTATAACATTAATTTATCACATCGACTTTTATAAGACCATCATTTTATGTGTTCATCATACGCATAGCCTACTACCTAGAGATAAAGTATCAAAATTGTTTAATTACAGTTAACATTTTTTTGTGTCCCGGACATATAAAATCGCACACACACATTGATAAATTCGGTAAAATCTGAGAATCTCCAGACTGTCATATGGCTCTTAACTCTCCAATTTGGTAGGTTGATAGGTTCTTATTTTTTGGACATCTTGATAGGTATAGAATGCTTTTAGCATTAAGTCCACCTTTTGTACACTTTTATTTGGGCAATATTTAATATTTTTATAGTAATAATCTTGTGTATCAGTGAAAATTTCTAATTATTGACGGTAGGTAGGTAGGTTATTCGAGCCTCGCGTGCGCGCAACAAGATAAGAAGGCAGGCACTATGCGTTAGGAAGTCCGAGCGGCGGGACGCGCGGCCTGCGCACGCGTAGGTACTTGTTTTCCGAATGCTATCGCTGTCCCTTTCTATTGGTAACTAAAATATTGTTTTATTTCTGTTAACAGTTTCAACTATTAACCCATATGTTTGGGTTATACCAAAACGATTTCTGTTAACCTTAATAGATATAAGATAAAACCGAGTAAGGCAATACCGATACGATTGGGTTAACGAGGATTTCGGTTAACCGTTTCAATTTAGTAACCAAATAGAGGTTAACCGTTTTAAACGGTTAATATTTATGAATGGGTTTTCCGTTCCCTGCTATGTACTACTATCAGCAAAAGAACATCCTCACACATTACACAACTGTGTCATCGCAAGAGCATTTTAATGTCATAGAACCTAGACAATAAAATGCTGAACATAACAACATTGCCTTTGAAACAGACATTTATGACTATCAGTCAACAAATCACATTAATAATGCAATGTAGTTATTACATAATTGTACCATAATTGCTTTTCAGGGAATTGTGAAGGTTTAATCCAAGATAATTATATGCATGCAAATTACTACAAAAGACCTACATAGCATAGCCAACCACAGTGACATGGTTTATTTTTATCAACAATCAATAGTAAATCATGTCTCATCATCCAATTTATTGGTGATGTGACTTGACTAACCCATATGCTATATTGATAATGTTTGCCCATCAAGTTGGAGATGAAACAATTTTAATTGTGAATGATTTACAATAATTATTATTATTTTATTACATTCAGGAAGGCCTTTGCCCATTAGTGGGACAATAACGGCTAACAATAACAAAGTTATGCAAAATTAACTTGATGGTAGATTCATAGAAGCATATAATTTAAAACTGCTAGTGAGTTTTCATTTTCATATAAACAAATAAGTACATACAAGAATTGGATTTGTTTCCATGTTATTTCAGACCTTACTTGCAATGCAATAACTTACATATTGACAAAATAGGTCAGTATCAATCAATCAATTACCTTGATAATATTCTGTGTCACGTGTTCCAAAAGGTTGAGACACGTTGGGTGAGCATATGACTTGCACTGTTGACAGCAGATCAAAGCTTCAATGGCCCCGAGACCATTTCTCGCATCCGTACCCAGGCACTCAGAGCAGACAGGTACGCCGCCTGGGATTGGTGGCTGAAACAATTTTTCTTGTTTGTTTATTTGTGCTTACAAAAGGATTTTCCTTTGTAGATAAATTAAATTATAGACCACAACACATTACATATTTTCCAATATATAAAATAATTGAACAAGATATACTTTTGGCCTAGCTCTTGCAACATGTAGAATAAAAACAATAAGATACCAATGACAAATCTTTTGATATTACCTGATAAGCCATATATTGCTTCAGATTTTACATTTTGGAAAGTGATACTGTAGCATATTTGTAATATTGCAATAAATTAAGTTGTGAAAGAAATAACAACACTGATGAGAATTCTATGAATGTGTATTGAGGGCCATTGACCTTGACAATGAACTACTAGAATGTTGAAAATGAAAAATTGACAGAATGCAGGCAAACTCTTTCCAGTCTGGATTGATAAATGTATGAAAATAGGCTATATTTTGAAGAGTTTTGTTTTGTAGTTTATAGTATCATAGACACCAACAAGTTATGAAATTGTATGCAACTAATAATAATCTATTAATTTTTGTTACATACATTTAAAATTTTTATTAGTTATAAAAAAATAAATATATCTATGATTAATACCTCTTCAACAGAATCTTGTGGATGTTTTAGCCGTGGTGCCTTGTTCTTCTCTGTAGCCTTGTACGCTCCTGCCTGATGGGTAAGCAGGCCCCTGGCCACTGCTCTCTTTGCTGCAGACCGTAATATATTCCTAATATCAACCTCAGCTGGCACTGTCACTTGATATGCTTGTCTCAAATGTCTTTCAATAGATTTTAAAGTAGAACCTTCCCGTTCACCTAACTCGCGCACTGCCTTCGCGACAGCCCGCGACAAATCAGTATCCGCCGACACACGTAAAGTCTTACTCTGGAAGCCTCCAGGATCTTTGTACGAACTCTGGCCTTTGTTATACACTTTTAACACTGCACCCTCGCGAACTGCGCGCTCCAAACGCTCCGAAACAACGTCCTCATGATAGTTATGGTGCTGCCTAATCGCATGACATATTCTCTCCACACTCGGCCTCTGTTTCTGCGCCCGAATTTTGTGTATCGCTTCTAATATCCATCGCTTCCACACTTCTTTGCCAACGTCGTCTGGCTCGCTCATCTTCGTCAATGATTATTTCGTGCAGCCGTCAGAGTAACGGTACGGTATCAGACTTATGTCAACACCCATCGTATTTTGGCGCCTCAAGCGAAATCCCATTGTATGGAATGGAACCTCGCCGAAAGCAACCGGAACACTCGGCTCCGCGGCCGACGCCGGCTTACACCATATCCGTGAGGCGCTCGCTGGTTGATGACACATCGGGCCCCACGAGCGGGTTTTGGCAGAGCGGGCATCCCATGGCCGCCATCTTGTGGCGATCTAAATTTTACGTACAACAAAACACGCGACGTAAATAAACGATAAATCTGTAACACTTCACTGAAATGGTCTTCCACACAGAGTTCTAACGCTTCAAATCTTGACAACAAACAATATTATTTACAAAGAAAATTAAAACAAGTGTAAAATATTACTGTCTTTCCGGTTTTTTTTAAGAATGCTTTTTTCCCAAACAAACAACACAATCACTGTCAAAGTCTGTACAATTAAGCCCTAAGGTAAAAGTATGATTTTTAAGTGTTCATACGCGTTTCGTAATTTTAGATTTATGCAAAAATTACATGAAAACATTCACAAAACACCAACAAAAGGCTATCCAAAATGGCTATCAATCACATTGCCTTGTTGAAAAAATAAATGATATCCTGTCGGTCACAAAACGGTATTGCCATTCTAATTAAACAATAAAGTATAAACTAACTTAAAATATATTTTTAATTTTCGTGTTTGTCTTTGTCTATGGTGTGGTGGTGGAATGGTGTAGTAATTGTAGTATTTAGATGGGCGGTAGGGTAGAAATCCGGTGGATATTTATCCAATTTATTCCCACACGGTAGGTAAAAATTGATTTCAACCTAATTTACCCAGGTGTTTATTATGAATGATGGGTATTAATTTAATTTAAGTTGAATACTCATTGTTTTGAGTATCAGTTGGCTTTGTATGAATACCTAGACCTACAATATGATTAGAAATATCGTTTATGCTATACAGTCAGTCATCATATCCACTTAAAATCATTAATTATATTATTAGTTTCAACATAATCGGATATTGTTGAGTAGTATAAACAACCGTTTTTTTAAATGAGTATAACTTACAAAAGGACAGAGACAAAAGGAGTTATTTCATCTTTGCAATATTTCACTTGATGACGGGGTACTTGGTAGTGGTGACAGCACTCAATGTAAATCTGCAAAATTACATCATCTTGGTAAATCTGTATCTCGTCGTATTTTTTGTTTTGCATCAGTATTTGAGTTTAATATATTTTGAGCACGTTTAACACTCTGACATATCATTCATTAATTACTAAAGCATTCTTGTATTATAAGTATTACATAACAATAAATGCACTCCAGGCAATTTTTGTAAAATTTGTAACTAAATGTTTGTCATTACTACCTTAAATCCGTCGTCGGTCGAGAAGATGTACAAATAGTTATGACAAAGACTACGCGCAGCAACATTAAATTCAAAACTGGCAAGTTATAGCCAACGGCGATAGGACTGCGCACGTGGCAGTCCCAGGTAGATAAAAAGATAAAGGGAAGGGCTGGAAAGGTATTGTTTTTGTTTGCATACTTATCGCTTGTGTGACTATGGCCATTGTGTGATCGTAGAATTTACTGAGCACTTCATTTTCTTTTTAATGTGTTAAATACTCTCGTAGTACTTTCAGAATAACTCGTTGATGAGACCTTTCGTAAAACGCTTTATGGTTTACACATTGATACGTTAGGCTGCATTATTGCATTAAATGTTGTCGATAAGCTTTCCTAAATTTCAACAGCATTATATGTATATATTTATAAAATTAGTTCGAACTTAATTCTTAGATTCTACAAATACGCATAATGTAATTACTGCACTGAATAAAATTTTGTCCTGTAAAACTGATTAACCTTACACAGTCTCCCTCTTCCCCTTTAGAATTGCCAAAATGCAGGTACGCACTGTATTTGAAACTAAATGACAGTTTTTATTGGATTTAAATAAAAATACACCATTTTCTCTCAGATCTCACCGAGATACAAGTCTCAGGATACCTAGACACAAAACTGCACTATTTAAAGGGGGATTCAAATATGCAGCAAGTAAAATATGGAACGACTTGCCTCCTCCGTTACGAGAACCAATGCCCATTCGGACATTTAAAACTGCAGTTCGTTCCCATCTTTTAGAAGAGCAACGAAAGAAGGGCATAGTTTATGCCGAGCTACTGAATTCCCCCTAACCGATACAACAGCATTACACACACACACACACACACACACACACACACACACACACACACACACACACACACACACACACTCACACACATATATAAAAATTGTTCTCTATGTTTGTACTCTTGCCTCATTACAATATTATTATTTTTTTTTAACTTCTGATAACCGGCTTTATCTTCAGGGGCCTGTTTGAAAACCAGCGCTGAATTGATTTCAGCATTAGCTGAAACGGGCACCCATTGCCAAAAGTTCTTCTACTTTTCACCTGTCTTTTTAAATTAAGTTAAGATTAGATTATGAAAATGTAATGTTATTCACTGTGTAATCTTTTTTCTTGGCAATAAATGTTTTTCAATTTCAATTTCAATTTCAATTTCAATTTTTATAGTTCAGTATTATAAACTACATGAAAAGAATTTGAATCGCACCATAAAAGTGACAAACTTCAATAAAAATATTTAATTATTTTTTTTAAAGCAGGCCTTAATTTATACCCGGTATCAATTGGAATCGGGTGGGTTAAAATAGCGTGGATTGGATATTTATCCAGTGGCTGGGTTTATATCCGGGTAGGCGCCCATCTATAAGTATTAGTAGGAAGATTATTAAGTTATTGGATAGAAATGGACATCATATTGTAATAATATGTGGTCTGGTCATCCATCAGCAGAACAACGTAAGACAAGCAAGAGAGAAGAGGAGACAGACAGGATCACTGATCGATCATGTAAACAGTAACCAACAGTACAGTGCGGCTAGGATCTTTTGGCCGATGTCGAAAATCAAAACTAACGCCGCCAACTTGTAAAATCCGGTCCAAATTCAGCTTAGTTAGCCTCCCTGGTCGATCTTACAGGATATTCCCAATTTATCCAAATGTATTTTTTTGCTGTTTTATTTTTAGATAGGATATTAGGATCAATATTTTGAAACGCAATTTAATAACTTTAGGTAAGCTTAACAAAATTACGATCATGCATGCATGCTTACTCTCGTGCTTTCATTTACTTTTTAGTTTTTACCCTTTGCCCAAAATACATCACTTTTATAGTATATGAATACTTTAAAGTTAGATATGTACTTTTAGGTGTGAGATTTGCTAAATATAATTTAACGCTCGCCTAGTTCATTTTATGGTTGTCAGATACTATATAATAAACTATATTTGTATGCTACTACTATAGATGGGCGGGTGGGTAGAAATCCGGTGGATATTTATCCAATTTATTCCCACCCGGTAGGTAAAAATTGATTTTTACCTAATATACCTGGGTGTTTATTAAGAATGCTGAGTATTTATTAAATTTACGTTGAATACTCATTGTTTTGAGTATCAGTTGGCTGTATATGAATACCTAGACCTACAATATGATTAGAAATATCGTATATGCTATACAGTCAGTCATCAATCATATTTACTTAAAATCATAAATTATATTATTCGTTTCTACATAATCGGATAATGTTGAGTAGTATGAACAACAGTTTGTTTTTTAAATGAGTATAACTTACAAAAGGTCAGAGACAAAAGGAGTTATCACAACTTTGTAATATTTCACTTGATGACGGGGTACTTGGTAGCGGTGACAGCACTCAATGCAAACTGCATCTCGTCGTATTTTTTTTGTTTTGCATCAGTATTTGAGTTGAATATATTTTGAGCACGTTTAACAATTTGACATATAATTCCTTAATTACTAAAGCATTCTTGTTTTATCAGTATTACATAACAATAAAAGCACTCTACGTGATTTTTGTAAGATTTGTAACTCAATGTTTGACAGTACTACCTTAAATCCGTCGTCGGTCGAGAAGTTGTAAAAATAAATACATTAAAGACTAGGCGCAGCAACATTACATTCAAAACTAGCAACGGCGATAAAACTGCGCACGTGGCAATCCCAGGTAGATAAAAAGATAAAAGGAAGGGTTGGAAAGATTTTCAGAATAACTCGTTGACGTGACCTTTCGTAAAACGCTTTATGGTTTACACATCGATACGTTAGGCTGCATTATTGCAGTAAATGTTGTCGATAAGCTTTCTTAAATTTCAACCACATTTTATGTATATATTTATAAAATTAGTACGTACTTAATTCTTAGATCTACAAATACGCATAATGTACCGCACTGAATAAAAATTTGTCATGTAAAACTGTTTAACCTTACACAGTCTCCCTCTTTCCCTTTGGGATTGCCAAAATGAAGGTACGCACTGTATTTGCAACTAAATGACAGTTTTTATTGGATTTAGATAAAAATATACCATTTTTATTGTTCAGTACTATATACTACATGAAAAGAAATTGAATCGCACCATAAAAGTAACAAACTTCAATAAAAATATTTCATTAAATTTTTAAAAACAGGCTTTAATTTATACCCGGTATCAATTGGAATCGGGTGGGTTAAAATAGCGTAGATTGGATATTTATCCAGTGGCTGGGTTTATATCCGGGTAGGCGCCCATCTATAGCTACTACCAATGATTTATATATTTTATACTCGATATCGCTCACCCATTTTTAACCATGGAACCCTTTTCACTGAGAAATAATATAATAATTTATATCCCAGCGAATATTAGATAGCGAATATTCGGCTTACACAAAAGCAAGTGAATGTAGCAAAAGAATCGAATAAACGCATAGCGCAGCGGCACACAATGATTAATATACACCTATCTACACCTAGCTTTATTTTCGGAATGACAGTTGTCGAAATCGTTCACTCTTTTCGTTCGTTCTCCATGTCTATTGTCGATGGTCTCGTGTAAAAAAACAATATGAAAATAGCGCGTACTCAGCAGTTTTTTACGCATTGGGTTATTTTGAAAAGTTTCTTGATTTGTCTGTTTTTTAAACACTTGAAATATATTGACCTCATTGCTTATATAGTGTATCGACTCAGAGAAACTTAAAACTGTTGACTTCATTCATAAAAAATTGAAATCCGACTCCTTTATCGTTGGAGGCTTTGGAGTTCAACTTTATAAATCAAAAGAAACGAACTTTATAAATCGAAATGCCGTAAGTTTTATGACAACGAGCACGTATTTTTTTCATGCTTTTACTTACACTAATAGTGTTGCCTCAAGTTGTTGTTTTCAACCTCTCGAAGTAATGAATGTTTGAATTTAAGAAGGTAGACTAAAATAAGTAATAAGGTTATGACAAAAACATGTTTATTCAAATAACAAATAAGTACAACTTTATTTTATACATCTTCTCTTACAGGTCGATAAAACGCAGAAAAACAAAACAAATTAAACCTACATGTTTAGTTTGCAAAAAAAATGTGGATTGCATTGACAATGCACCCAAAATAATATGCAGAATAAACCCAGCTTCTGATAGAATAACGAGGAGCATAACAAGGCTGATTAAGGCAATGAATGATTTTATCATCATTGAGATGTACAGGTGTATGCCGCTGCTGGGTAATGAAGAGCAAGTTTGTCCTAATTGGGAAGTTCACATAGTGCACTATGCTATCGTTTTTCTTAATAATCTAGCAGGACCTAGAAATTATAAGGAGGAATAAAAATATTTTATAAGTAATATAGTATGCCATATATCCATTCCAAAGGTTTTTGTTAACAACTTTAATGTTTTGTAATTATATAATATTGTTATATTATTGTAACTTTTTATTAGTTTATAAGAAAGTGAGTGCTGACTGTAAGATAAATAACTTTAAATTTATGACTGTACTTTGAGAGTTGTAAACTATGATACATGTAATGTATTCCTTACTGTTTTCAAAATAGTGGAAGTGAATTTGATTGCAATAATTTTATTTGTAATCAAATAAGGTTCTATATCTTTGCAGTATACAATATACGATAAAAACCAGTGCCTTTAAAACAATTTACAGTATTCTATCTATGGTGACAAAATGAATATGATTTAAAAGTACAATATGTTTGGTTTTATTACTTGCCTTGATTGACACATACACAACATTTCCTACACATAATCTAAAAGCTCTTGAATGTGTTACATTTATTTCAGATCTTTTAATAATACTATTGAACAATTAAGCTAATATTCGAAGTCAGATAATGTATTGCTAAGCCTGTGTATATGACACCTGACTAAAGTAAATTTAACTTCCCCATCATGTTATAACTTTAATATCTTTGCAAACAAACGGCTTAAAAAAAGTAATTATTTTGCTTATATCTTCGAGTATAATAAAATCTAGCAATCAATACAAGAGAACAATTTTATTTATCTTAGGATCTTAACTTATTTTTGCATTTTTTTATTATTCTTCAACAGTCATCAATGTTTAACAATAACAAATAATATCTATTCACATTGAGTATCAAAGATATTGTTAATAAAATTGTAAAAATAAAAAAAGATATTGTTTATAATTATAAGTGCAGATGTGCGTGTTTTTACAAGCTGGTTTTGGTATTCAGTGCACCAATCTGTACAGAAATTTTCCAAAAATAATAGTAGACAACACACACAACATTAATAAACATAATAAAAACAGCTTATACTCGGTTATGGAACTATTATTATTTCTAACTAACTTTCTTAAAAATTCGAGCCACTGGCGATCACAGAACTTATTTGTCTTCATCGATGCTTGTCAGCTTATTTTTTTTTTAAACTGTTGTAAACTATTATTTAACTGTCGAACTTTTGATAAGATATGATTGTATGCTAATATTATTCTTCCAGCGCAGGTACCTACAATATTCACTGTTATTATAACAGAAGTGTCTTTTTAATTAAACAGTTTTAGCTGTCCACGAAATTGCTTTCGCCACTGAACGTGCAGCCTGAATGCTGGATTACCTGTGTAGCACTGTAGATACCACATTTCACAGCAGTCTTGTATGACGCACCTAACACCATTTGAGCTAGGAATCCCCCTGTGAACGCGTCCCCTGCTCCATTGGTGTCTACAATTTGTTCCCTAGAAAGTACATTGACGGGTATAAGGCTAATCTCGCCGTTTTCAACTAATATGACGGGATCGCAACCTTGCGTGATGACTACAACTCGCTTTCTGGCATCGTTGATTTTGGGCAGCGAGGCGACTTTGAGCGCGATCTCTTTCAAGTCCGTCGAGTTGATGTTGAACGCTTTCGCGAATGCTTCCGCTTCCTGTAATGATTACATTGAATATTGTTAACAAATTGCAACATTGATAATGCGTTTTAATTACCGACATCATCCAAAGTGACGTGATATTTGAGTACCCTTTACTTTCCACCAGTACTTAGTACCGGATTGTTTTCAAAGAAAGCTTAAATATACGTACTACTGACCGAGTGCATTATCTCGGTGGCGCAGCGGTTAGTGGGTCGCATTTTAAAGCGACGGCTGCGCTAGAGGTCCCGGATTCGATCCCCGGGTTGGACAAAAAATATGTACCTGTGTTTATATGTTCAGAAATTCTCAGGGAAACCCGGGGTTTGGAAGTTGGCGGTGTTTCACCGGTGCCTTGGAAAGCACGTAAAGCGCAGGACCAACTCCTGCGCCTGATCTCTCTCCAGTCGTGTCAGATTGCTGTCCCATTCCCATCGGGCTATGAGAGTGAAAGGAATACAGTGCACCTGTGTTTGCGCACACACTTGCGAAGGACCTGACCTGAAAGACCTCATTATTAACTCACCGATTCATTCCCAAACAGCACATCAACGTACGGCACGAGTTTCTCCAGCTCTTGGGAGTAGAACTGCGAGACGAACGGCGCGCTCAGGTTCATCACGAACGTGTGGCCGTGGCTGTTCGCGTGCGTCGCCAGCTGCATTATCGCCTCGGGTGACACCGCTACGAAGAATCCCTGGGAAGCAAAGATACCGTTGGGAAGATTTAATAGAAGTCTAAAGTATGTAGGTACGTAGTAGTAGTTTAGGCTTAGGTAATAATGTGCCGTAAGTGCCGTTGCCATATCATCTTTTCAAATAATGTTAATGTTAATCGTTAATATTAAAATATTAATCAAACGATGATAAAAATTGTAATGTTCCCTTAAATTGCCAAAGTTGCCGGCAACTTAAGCACTTTCGCGGCAATATTGCCGGCAACGGCACAGGGTTGGAAGAGGGGGTAGTGGCCTAATATCAGCTTCAGCAGTACCCATACATTTATCAGATGTATGTAATTACGGCGGCCAATATTGAGTAACAACATAGGTCGGACGCGCAGTCAGTTACCAAGCATGCACCATATGTATACCACCTCTAGACAGATCTTTCACCTTAGGAATAGGCACGATGTGAGCAGACGTGATTTATAGCTAAAATAGTCCTCGATAACTATAAAATTACTTTAGTTTCAGCCAGCTCAAATGCAAATGCACTTTAGTCCGACACTCGAAAAATTTGCGAAAACCGACTTTAACCATCGCTAGCAACTTTCTTACAAATGCGCTTAATTATTAGATCCCAAACATTTCCGCTGTAGATCGCACTATTGGATTGCACTACGACCATTTCTCAACATAATATGTCATCATGTCCTTTATAAAGTACAAAAAGCCATTACTGACCGACGCGTAGAAGAACTTCGCAGCTTCTATGCTGCGCTTGCACTCTTCCTTGGCCAGATGGTCGGCGGTAAACTTCTGCGCAGCCGCCAAGTTGGCGCACAGCGACCGGTGCGTGCCCGTCACCAGTACCGCACATGTGCCCGTCGGCGCTTCGGTCGTGACTTGATAGTGGACCTTCACGCCCTCTGCGCTGGAACAAGCACGGAGAGTTGTTGTTAGTTTTAAAGTGAACCAATTTTATCCTTACATACAGGTCGCCAATTGCTGCTTAATTTTCTTAACTTTACCTACTCGTTTAGAAAAGGGAACAAAACGGGCCAATAATAGTAGACTATGGCTTTACATAATGGAATATCTATAATTTATATTATGTATATTATTATAAATCGTAAGTATCATAAGTAAGTATCGTAGTCGTTAAGCCCAGTCAGATGCCCTATGGGTGGCTTGATAAAATCTGACAGCAAGGTTGGTCGCTTGCCTTGCAAACACCCCTCCGCCAATCCGCACTGAGTCCGCGTGGTGGAGTATGGCTCATACTACCTCACACTTGAGGTAAGGCCTTTGCCCAGCAGTGGGATGCTTACAGGCTAACTTTACTTTTTTTTAATCTAGTTTTTTTTAAATATATATACTTGGAACTCTGCACTAGTTTGGTTTAGGGAAGGCTATAAAACATCATGCTAGGACGGGTGGGAAGGGAGTAAAATCAAAACGCGCGGACGAAGTCGCGGAGGACCACAAACGTATTTTACATCATAAAGGATCTGGCAGTGTTTGCATAATCTATCGCAAGATAAAACGATTAGTGTGTACATTCAGCTACAAAGTAAATGTACGTTCAACTGCAAATGTTTGATTTATACAAGGTGGAAATTTATGAATAATGGAACTAAAGGGATTCAATTATGCAGGCTACATCAACATAAGAATGATAAAAAAACCTTACAAATTAAGCAAACTTCGTTTATTATTTATTACTAATTGTCATGGGAAACTTTTGAATAATGATGTTGAAAAATTTATATTAACTGACATTTCAATATGAAACTACTAAGGTCAAAACATATTTTGTAAAAAAAAACTCTATTACAGTATACGACTAAATTCTAAATAGATAAGATGTATTGTTTGTTAGTGACATGACTTGCATACCAATTTCTACGTTCTCCATTAATGCCTGCCTACACAAAGAGCGATTCAAACATAAGTAAAATCCTAGCGATTGGAAGGATTAGCTCTAATGTTCTTTATGAAGGACATTAGATAGTAATACGGATACAACACAACATTGGTCTAGTAAATATATTTTTTATGCTGCTAAAATAGGGCTAAGAAGTCGTTGCTCCAATATTCAAAACTAGCTTTTGCCCGCGACTTCGTCCGCGTGGAATAGTGACTTCTTTCTCCCGTTTTTTACACATTTACCACTATATCTTTGCTCCTAATGGTCGTAGCGTGATGTTATATAGCCTATAGCCTTCCTCGATAACTGGACTATCCAACACAAAAAGAATTATTCAATTCGAACTAGTAGTTTCGGAGATTAGCGCGTTCAAACAAACAAACAAACAAACAAACAAACTCTTCAGCTTTATAATATTAGTATAGATATGTTCGGCCTCAGCAGAAAGTCACATGACATCTGAAAATAATTACCTAATATTGGTGGTAACCTAAGGCTGTTCAGCAAGCCTTTTGTATTCGCTGTCATACATTTTTATTAACACACAAAACCGGCTCTAATAGGCTTATCAATAGAGCGAGGTCACCACATTACTTAAGATAAAGATAAAATGAGACTAAAAGGCTCCAAAAGTATATATACGTTACAGCATATTCGAGAAGTATATTCATATCGTCGGAGATCAAATGCTATCGCTCACAAGATCGGACGAGCTGTCTTTCATTCTGTTTATCTGTTATCAGGGGAACAAACTTAAGATATTTTGAGAATTACATCATTGTTGACACAGTTTAAAGTGAATGCCGAGAAAATTATTTCAGTTTTGTATTTTATGAAATTAAACGACATCTTTTTTGCTTTTTATGTTTGTATTGAATTCCAGTACATAATTAGGTAACTCAAACATCTGGCCACCAACCACTTCGTTAAAAGATGATTTACTGCTGATTTTATTGATCGCTCTATCGGTTAAGTAGTAATAACATAACAGTACCACATCAATTTGTGAATCGTTTTTCATCCATTAATGAACTAATAACAGCAGGTCTCTATTTTTATCAGTGAGTTGATGTTGATGATGACCATGTCGTCAATTCATGGAGCACAAAATTTATTCGTGATGTCAGTTCCATACGCTAGTTATATTAGTTCAATGATTTTTATCCTCTTATTATGTAGTACTATTATATATTCTGTGCTCTTATGCTGCGATAGGTTCACGTTATTATGACTGTAAATCGTACGATTTTGCTGACGACACACCCAGGTTTCTTATCAAAGGATAACAGAAAACGAACCGTGATATTCTGAAATGTGGATCCCTAATTTTATCTGACACGATATTGATTGATCATCTTTTTTCTTGTGCGATAAGCGTTGCAAAGTAAAGCCGATACGAGTTAGTAATATCTAAGGTCGATGTCATTAACCGATACCTTGTTATAATATTATCTAATAGATTTTAATGACTGAGCTTCTTATGAATATGAAGTAGGAAATAATTTTGTTAGGAGTTCATTCACGCGATTTTATCTTACTTTTGCAGTTGTGGAGGATATTTTATAAAATCACAGTTTTTCAACTGGAAATATCTCTAACATTCAGATAAGAACATAGCAATGAAAATACTGCAAAAAATTGAAAATGTGATTAATGACGCTCCAGACCTCTGAAAGGTAACGTCTTATAGAGTACTAGAACATTATTGTGTAAAGTGTACTTTTAACTCCTACAAAAAGACAATCAGACAAGGAAAATACAAAAAAAAAACAAAAGAAAAATATTTCTAAGATTATTGTATGGTTTTCCTGCATCACACTGCCATTCTAAATCAACGATATACTTAACGGAATTATATTATGCATTGTTATATTAGAAATTAGTCACGTTAATAATAACCATAAGGTAGAGGCTACTATTAACACACATTTAGATATTATGTGATGTGGTATTCAAAGCATGTCCAATGACCCTAACCAATCAGTCATCATCGCTGAAATGTATAATGTTGCGTCATTATTAGTTGTTATGTCTAAAATGATAAATAATATATGTGCACACGGAGATAATAATGAAATGAGGCAATATGGCTACCTATTGGGAAATACATAAACTACTTTTGTCATAAAAGTAAGCGTGCAGCGAAAGTAATATACGAAATTGATTTTGATAGGTTGTACAAACAACATTCAGTCGCGAAAAATTTTGATATACCTATAAAAATGGTTTCAAAACTTACACAGCCTTGTCCTTAAGGATTTTAGCGTATTCGTCGTCCCCCACACAGCCAAAATATGTACACACGTTTGGCTTTTTCAGTATCCACTGCGCTACACGAAGAGAGTTTTGCACACTGCCTCCAGCGATGAATTCTGCCTTGTACCTATAAAACAAATTGTTCTTTAAAAAGTACAAATAAAAAAATATGGCTACTTTAAAAGGACTTCATTCAACATTAATTATTATTATTATTAATAATAATATTAATTTTATAAATAAAAATTTTATATTTCTCTAATATTTCTTTAATAAATATTTTATATTTCTTATTAATTATTTAAATAAAAATGTATGCATCATCATGACTAATTAAGTTGTACAAATAATCAATCTTTTGTATGGATTACAATATTACAATTAAACCACAAACATGAACTCGAGACTATTTTCAAGACTATCTAGGTAACTAAACTAAGTATGAAAGATGTGGGGACTAAGTTAGTATGTCTTCTATTTCAATTTAATTTTGTATCCTATAGCAGCATGCATCTGCCTGAACAAATGAAAAATGGGATTACGTTCATCTTGATGTATGAAAAAAAGAGCGTGATTCCGCCGTGACATTTGAAGGTAGTAATGTTAAATGTAGAAGGATTGCTCTTTGACAAAAACAGAAGGCCTGTTAGTTCGCGTTGACTAAAGTAGAAGTGTTATGTGTTTAAGGGGTTAGTGTTCATCTTGACGAAAGTAGAAGGGGCATGTGTCGGGTGGGAGGGGGCTATACGATGCATTGATCTTGTCTAAACAAAAATCGGCCAAGTGCGAGTCAGACTCGCGCACAAAGGGTTTCGTACCATTGAAAACGGGTAAAAAATCGCGTTTGTTGTTCAAGTGACCCGTTTTTTTTTCAATTGGTTTTTACTTTTGGAGCCCTAATATAAA
The DNA here is from genome assembly GCA_963584085.1 of Pyrausta aurata. Lineage (NCBI taxonomy): Eukaryota > Metazoa > Arthropoda > Insecta > Lepidoptera > Crambidae > Pyrausta > Pyrausta aurata. The sequence goes on from OY757269.1 coordinate 12,220,712, forward strand.
AGGGCTATAGAAACTCTAGTCAATTGAGGGAGTATTTGATAAAGCCATCTAGGACAGATGAATATTACAGTACATTCAAAGCAAAATTTGTACTTTCTACCTAGTTTGACTGACAACCATTCCATAGGTGTTTTCTCTTTTCACTCTTTTAGAGCTTGTTAACAGCAAAATCAACCAATTAAAACACAAATCTTACTACTGAATATTCTACATAAAGTGAACAGGGAGATCACACTATATGCTTATAATTAGCACATACATTTACAAGCCATAGAAATCATGTACTTTACTTTGCTGGCTGGCAGACATTGCAAGATCTTACACTGAAAACAGGTAGCAAAAGGAAAAAAGTATGAAATCTTAATATTCTTCATAGAAATTGTGAATACAATTATTTCCAAAATCAGATGATGATAATAAAATGTTAAGTTTTTTTTTATATGCACCTCAGTCACAGAATACTTTCCTAACAAGGATAAATAAGAAAAGAGCTCTAAGTTAATCTTTAAAAAAAAAAAACATACTTCTCCATAAGCTCTCGGTACAACGGCATGTGTTTCTCCTCAGCCATGATGGCGTCATCGGGACGAAGATCATATTTCTTGAGGAGATCGTCATCTACAATAGCAGAGATATCCAGCAACGGATTGCCAATACCTACTAGAGCACCTTCTGCTAAATTACTAGAAAAATAGGACAAAAAAAAGGTCAGAGTTTATTAGTTTTTCCTTAATATACGTAAAATATACTGTGTAAAGCCTGTTCTAAATCAATTTGTCGGTTAGTATTGATATCAAAAATTGGACTAGTCCTAAATGTGTTTTAAATCACATTAAACTTATTGGGCGAAAAATACCATATATTTTACACTTTGAACATGTCTTTGACTGAAACTAAAAATACACTGCTAGTACAATTTATGTAAATTATATTCGTCTCGAGTTCTCGAGGGAGGATGCCGCTAATAAGCTTGAAAACATACCTGGATGAACCCATTATGTAATAATTATTTAGGGTAGCTCAGTACTCAAGCGAATAGTGCCAGTCGACAGAAACAAGTTTCAAATTATTATCAACAATTCGTGAGCTTAGATCACCGCATGCATTTGTTGATCTACAAATGGAAAAACGTGCTTCCAACACACCGAGTCGCGAACGAAAAACACTGAATGAAAAAAACATATGGAAGTGTCAAAAATTGGCTGCTGGCGCTGAACTAAAATTGACACCTCAAAATGTCACATCAACGTCGCATCGCCCGTCCAAAAACATTATTTTTTGTTATCAGCCTTTTGCTTCGGCGAAGTAATCGAGGGGAACAAATCGACTAACGAACAATTCGATGACTAGATAGGTTTATGTAGAACTAGCTTTACTCCTCTATTGTCTATGAATGATATATGAAACGTTTTGTTTTACGAAAGTAAAACTAAATTTATGTCTGGCTTTTCTTTCAACCCTATCAAATATGAGAGAGACAAGAATATATCAAAAAGTTATTTAAATATACTTCTGATAAATGGAACGCATTATCGACTAGTGTTGCACCTTGTACCCGAAGCCGCCCACTTACTAGCCAGTGCTTTTGCTACTTTTACATTCATTCGATATAACCTCAACCGGCAGAAGATCACGTTTTGCGATCCCGGCAGGAATCTTCGAGAAATAGAGGTTGGAAAACTCCTTGGAGCATCAAATATAAAATCAATTTTATTTTCACACAAAATGTTGCGTTTGCCTCGTGTTGTTCGTCAGACTGCTGCATTGCACAAATCCCATCAACTCGCAAGATTTTACGCCAAGGATGTGAGGTTCGGTGCTGATGTAAGAGCCCTCATGCTCCAGGGCGTCGACGTCCTGGCCGACGCCGTCGCCGTCACGATGGGTCCCAAGGGCAGAAATGTTATTTTAGAGCAATCTTGGGGCTCTCCGAAGATTACCAAAGACGGAGTGACTGTTGCCAAAGGAGTCGAGCTGAAAGACAAGTTCCAGAACATCGGTGCAAAACTTGTCCAGAACGTCGCAAATAACACAAACGAAGAAGCCGGTGATGGTACGACGACCGCGACCGTCTTGGCACGCGCTATCGCTAAGGAAGGTTTTGAAAAAATCTCGAAGGGTGCCAATCCCATCGAAATCAGAAGAGGTGTAATGCTTGCGGTGGACGCGGTCAAAGAAAAGCTGAAGTCGATGTCGAAGCCCGTCACAACCCCGGAGGAGATCGCGCAGGTAGCCACCATCTCTGCCAACGGAGACACCGCCATCGGCCAGCTCATCGCCGAAGCCATGAAGAAGGTCGGCCGCGACGGTGTTATCACCGTGAAGGACGGCAAAACGCTCACTGACGAACTAGAAATTATTGAAGGTATGAAATTCGATAGAGGTTATATTTCACCATATTTCATCAACTCATCAAAAGGCGCCAAAGTCGAATTCCAGGACGCTCTCGTCTTGTTCTCTGAGAAGAAAATCAGCAATGTACAAACCATAATCCCTGCACTGGAGTTGGCCAACCAACAGAGGAAACCCTTGGTCATTGTTGCTGAGGATGTTGATGGTGAAGCCCTATCTACCTTAGTAGTTAACAGGCTGAAGATCGGTCTCCAGGTGGCCGCTGTGAAGGCGCCTGGCTTCGGCGACAATCGCAAGGCCACCCTCAGTGACATGGCTATTGCTACCGGAGGTGTAGTATTCGGTGATGATGCCAACCTAATCAAATTGGAAGATGTTCAGCCTTCTGACCTGGGTCAGGTTGCTGAGGTCGTCATCACCAAGGATGACACACTTCTCCTTAAAGGAAAGGGCAAGAAAGCCGACATTGATAGGCGTGCAGAACAGATCCGTGATCAAATTCAAGAAACAACCTCCGAGTATGAAAAGGAAAAGCTGCAGGAACGTCTTGCCCGATTAGCCTCTGGTGTTGCAGTACTGCATGTTGGTGGCTCAAGTGAGGTGGAGGTCAATGAGAAGAAAGACCGTGTAAATGACGCTTTGTGCGCCACCCGCGCGGCTGTGGAGGAAGGTATCGTGCCCGGAGGTGGCTCAGCTCTCCTTAGATGCATTCCTGTGCTAGAACAACTCAAAACAGCAAACCCTGACCAGGCTACTGGTGTAGAAATTGTAAAGAAGGCCCTCAGAATGCCATGTATGACTATTGCCCGCAATGCAGGAATTGATGGGTCTGTTGTTGTTGCCAAGGTTGAAGATCTAGGTCCAGAGTTTGGATATGATGCTTTGAACAATGAGTATGTGAACATGATTGAGAAGGGTATTATTGACCCAACAAAGGTTGTCAGGACAGCGCTAACAGACGCAAGTGGAGTTGCATCTCTCTTGACAACAGCAGAGGCAGTCATCTGTGACATCCCACAAGAGAAGGAACCCAACCCCATGGCAGGCATGGGAGGCATGGGTGGAATGGGAGGGATGGGAGGTATGATGTAAATACCCTATAGACTATTGTTGCATTTAAAGTGTAAGGAACTATGTTGTAGTAGTTACATCACCTGTTGTGGGTATGGCAAAGGCAATGTATTGGATATGTTCTAGTTGTAAATTGTGGTGTGAATGCAGATGGCTACGTAGTTTCCGTTTATTATTTTTATGAGTCTGATTGTGTTACAAATGTAGTAGATTTATTTAGTTTATAATAATTGCTGAATTTATGCGAGCAACTGTTATTTTTAATAATAAAATAATGTTTTCTATAGTCTGCTTTTCCTTTCCTATTATAAATACCCAAGCAAGCAAGATACGAAAAGTGTATGTTTACAAAATAGTAAGAGTAAAAAGCTGTTTCTTTAGTTAATGAAACGCGAAAGTTAATTAAGTTTTCTCTCACATCACAGCAAACTAATTTGCAAACAAAAGACTGAGCGAGTTCACTTATGAACTTATCAGAGCCGGCATCGAGGTGTTACGTAACAATTGCCTCGCTTCGTATGATAAGACGCGCTAAGTAGTTTAGTAGTATGCTATAGATAAAACAACAAATCAGCACCGAAATGCGATATGAATAGCATTCTTGTTGCTAAATGAAGGAAGATTATTCAATTCACGTTAAAAACTCGTTTACAACAGCAAAATTAGTGTCGGCCATTGGTTGTCGGCCGAATCTGAAAATATATCGACGATTCACGTGTGCCGCGTCGCGTGTAATGTGTTAACAAGGTACCACCAAGTCTTCATACCTAAAGACTTTCCTATAGGTATTAAGTATCGTAAGAAACTTTGAAGATAAGACTCAACGAATAGAAATGGGGACGGTTTTATTGCTGGCCAATATTATCTCCAGGACCGACTTTTATACTTATATATGAAGTTAGGTCCGTGGGGTACGAATCGCTTCTTAAATCTATACTTTTGGGGTGATGAACTTAAGTCTAGCTAGCTATAGATACTACAACACCTAAAAACACTAAGGTACCTTAGTGTACCATCATACATACTTCAAGGCGCGCAAAATATATTCTCGAGTCAAATAGTATAGGTGGTACCTTGTTGAACTGGATTGTTATTCTTAGCTGACATAATCCCCCTATTCGTAATATTAAAGGTAATGCGAGTCTTCAGGCCAAAACGGCTGAACCCATTTTGATAAACTTTTACATACATCATGGGACATGTGACATAATATATAAAGAAAATCCCGTAAATACTGATAAAAGAAAGATTACTACACTGCAAACATAAAAAGGTACTTTTGATTATAATATTTATTAAAAAATTATCACAAAAATATAATATTCAATAACGTTAACAGAAACTAAATACTTAGGCAGTACATTAAATTACAAAAATATTTGATCTTCGTCTGAATCACCAGCACCATACACAAAACGTCTTCTTATAATATTATTGTCTACGATTGCACTGTTTTCGGTGGTATTGTTGCTGTTTTTGCAGGGAGTCACGGGATATCTCACTGGCCCCAGCCACCTCCTGCCTAGTCCAAAGTTCCTGGGCAGAGCAACATTCTTTGACGATGTACTTTTTACAGACTTATCTAAACTATTCAACGACGACTGTATAGACTTCAGAGAAGACTTCTTCATCAATTCGTTACCATCCAAGTAGTCCTCTGGTAAATCTATATCGTTAGGTATGCTCAAGCTAAGTGGTCGCCGTTTCGGAACATTAACGCCTAAGTGACCACGCCAAGTGTTGAACTTCTGACCGATACGTTTTTGAGGAGTACTCTCTTGCGATGAGTAATTTCCAATATCAGATTCTTCATTTATTATAATTTCTGAATAACATTTTTGAAGACTGCTTTTGTTCGGAGTACTCTGCTTGCTAGACTTGTCTTTCATTCGACTTATGACTTTGTCTTTTGTTAACTTTATAAGAGCGTAAATGGTTTTTAAAGCTTCTTCGTTTAAGAGCTCATCGTCGGTGATTTCTCCGTCCAAAGCACTTGCTACACTAACCGATTTTTTATTTCTTACTCTTGGATAGTGATTGATTTCTTCACAGTTCGTTTCTTGTTGATATTCTGAGCTTGACTTCGGTGTATTCTGTAAAACGATTAGCTCCACAACTTGTGGAGCTGATTGCAGCATTCCTAAAGCCTTGTCATATTTTACGTTCAGAAGAGTTTTACCGTTTACTGATATGATTTGGTCACCAGGCAGTAACTTCTTGCACAAGTCTGCTGGACTATTTGGTGTTATTGATTTAATATACACATTTCCATCTGAACCTTCAGCTACTTGTAACCCTAAGGCATTCATTTGATCCCTTTCTATAGTAACAGTTACGAACACTCTTTCGCCTTGCACACAACCCATGTTGTCCAACTTTTCGAACAGAGATGTGTTTATACATGATTCATTGCTAGTAGTATTGTAATTAAAGGCTTCTGAGTATACCTTTGGAGACTCAAGAACGTAAGCAGTTGGAGCATTAGTTATGTTTTGATTGTAATGTCTCTCGGGAAGCAGCTTCATGCTGTTCACATTACAGTGCTGTTTCTGCTCAGAACTTAGATCGTCAGAATCGCTTTGCGTGGTTGCCAAATCACAATCTGATTTAAATAATGTATTGTGTACAGGCGATGTACGACATCTTTTATCGACAGTCGGCTTCATACCGTTGAAAACTCTGGTTCCCATCTTCACACCATGTCTTCTTGGAAGACTGCAGCTTTCAGATGATGACAAACCATCATTCGAAGAATTTCCCTGAGTGTTTGCATTTGAATAGTTAAGCATGCTCTCTTCATTCTGGTAAGACGAACATAGTATTTGGCGAAGCAGTTCCTCAGTATTCGGCTTTTCATTCTCTTTGTTTTGTGCTTTCTTTTCACCAAAAATGTCCATCTTGAATCTTCTTCTAGTTGGCCGCCGAATCCTAATGGGATTAGGGTTCCTTACTGCCAGATTATAGCTATCTTGATAGTTACTGCAGTCGATTTTATTCGAGTTTCTTTCCGCATTTGCTGGACTCAGTTCACTAGATAGGTAAGTGATAAAATCTTCTTTAGCATATAATTTCAAGTACAATCTGTGATGTAATGAAGCTAACCAGTAAGTGAAATAGGTTTTATTATCAGCCATTTTAAGTTTATATTTCACTCCAATCTTTGAAAGTCCTGAGTACGAATTTGGTATAATGTATAGGCTCTTCTTATTGTAATAGAAAGTGTGAATGTGGTGCCAGGGTAAACTTTGTAGAACTATCCTGTTATTATTACAAGACTCTTCAGATATATGATTGTTTCTAGAATAGAGAGTGATTCCTCGCGGGCCTATAGATAGCCACACGTCTCTACAAAAACCGTCTCTAGTGGCCCAAATAGAAGAGTAGAAATGAGCGCCATAATCGCGAAAGGTTTGAGCCAGAGTTATGTAATTTATTATTGCCATACTCCTGTCCAAGCCACGTCGGGATTCATGTGCCCTTTTCATCCGTAGCTTAATATCAGCCATATTGTTAGTTATGGCACTTTCTGGAAGAAAATGTTCCAAGAGGAAGTAATCAGCGGACCCATGCTCTCTGTAGGAGAACTCTCCAAATTCTATGTGTAGTGCATAGCCAGCTAATAAAATGAGATTCTGTATTGTTGAGGTCAGCTGTCCTTCAACCGTGGCTCTGCGGAGTTGTAAGTAAACTCTGTACCTCCACTCACCATCCTGTATGTTACTAGCAATATTTTTTGGTAAGAAAAATTTTATCCTCAAAAAAGCTGTTAGTGTTACATTCTCTTCCAAAGTTTTGCTTTTCTTATTTGGTATTTTATACCAGCCTTCTGGAGCCACTTTTTTCATTTTATAATCATCAGGCAAAAATACAAAGTCTCCACCAATCAACACTGCTATACCAAGCATGAAATTGTGTTCATACTTTTCACTGTGAACTAAAGCTTCAAATAATTGGCCTGCCGTTATCACAGTGGGGTCACAGAGGACTTCTACTTTTTGCCCATTCAATAAAACAACATTTATCCACCTTCTTTCTGAGATTGCTGATAGTGTCAAGTCCATCTTCTTTGCTGGCTGGTTGGCTCTGACTATGAATTCAGGACCTACACACCCTTCTCTACCTTTGAAACCACACTCGGCTTTATACAGCCTTGACGCGGCTCTTTGAACTGGCTTCCCTCGTCGGAAATTTGAATTGATAGGTCCCGGTATATTTATTCCAACTTCATTACTAGTTATAGCAGTCATGGAGACCGCTGTGTTAGGAATTATTGGATCTTCTATTTGAGTACTGCAAGCAATTTCTAATGTGGAATGTGCATGACTTAATCCTCCTCTTCTTGATGAGTCAAATAAGTTAAAGACAACATTTCTGTGTCTAGTGGGCAGTCTACAGCTGGGGAAAGGGTCTCGTTCATCCGGAGACTTCAGGAGAGAAATGCAGCTTCTCGGCCTGGTGCTTACTTTTAAGTTAGTGTTGGTGCCCACTTCTTGTGTTTTGGACTGTCTTCTCATAACTTGATGTGACAGGTCAGGTGGTTGAAGGTCATGGTAATCTATTATAGGGCTAAGGCCAATAGATCCTGCAGAACAGGAGCTGCGGCCGGAATCTTCTTCACAACTTCGGATCATGTCCCTGTAACATACAAATTGATTTTTGAGAATAGCACAAATTTTTACTTTTAACTCGGTAAACATTAATATCAGCTATCTACATTTACTTATCATCAAGTGTAATAAATGGCCTGAAAGCTAGAAGAACACTATGAATGAGTCATTTGAACTACCTAACGCTATTTAGAATGCTTTTGTCTCTGAACATTAGATAGAGGCTATGTAAAAATATTCCAAAAGTTTCCGTGCTAACAAGCTCCGTCATGAATAAATCACGAAACCATCAACTCCATGTAAACGGCATTTCCATTCAAATATGCACATTCTTTAGTTCACGCATACTACGAGAGAAAGCACATAGGTACCTACATCTATCTCCCACAAGTCTATAACCTTTCGTATTATGTATTATGATATGACTAACAATCACAAAAAAATGGTAAACCCAACTGTTGACCGGTACAGATTTTAAACGAAATTAGATTACACTAATATAATACATCATACCTTACACTCACAGCTCTATTGAATTATTTATTTTAACTCAATTTTGGATCATGTCGAAAGCGTTAGCACACTCCACACTCATCTCGGATTCAAATTTTACACTTTACTAGTCAAGAATTAATATTCCAAGGTCTGATTCACAAGCTTCTCGTAACACAAACCGAAACCGCCAACAAACTTGCTAAAAAGCCACTAACTAAAGACTAAATACACAAAATGTGTATATTCACATGCGCACACGCATCCAAAAACCCACCCACTTGTTGTCTGACTCTGCCTGTCTATCTGTTGTATGCTGAGGTTGTATGTACTATTGCACTGCACGCACACAAACAAACTAACCAAACAATCAATAGTTTGTTGTTGCACACAGGTGTACAGGTGCGGCTAGGGTGCAGGCGATGCATACACTTGATAAATCTGTTGATTTGTACTTGCATTGCAATAGGAGTATGCTCTACAGTTATTATTACCACAGTGTTCGATTGTTTTATTTAATTTATCGCATGTTGTTAAATTCAAAATTCATATTTCAAAAACTACTTTACTTTTATTACAGCGTTTTGTTATTTCATCGGCTGTTGTCTGACAGCTTGTTTGTTGTTAAGTGATTGTTTGTAAGTGACACAACACGATAGGAATGAACGAAACGCTGATTGACATATTTTCTGATTTGATTGATACGTGTGATACAGTTGAATTTCCATTTTTTATTTATTTTAAGGGAAAATGCGCCGATTATAGTGTAAATTGTGTGGTAATAAATAAATTGTTACAATGGCTACGTTGATACAGTCGTACGAACAGCAATATTCAGTGCTTACCGCCGATATAACAGCAAAAATTGGTCGCCTCAAATCGAACAATGAAGGCTAGTATCTAAAAAATTGATTTCTCCTGTTTGTATGCCTCATATAAATAACATGCTTACATTTGTGTATTTTGGAACGTAAATGCAGCGACCTGTGGGGTAAATAAAGTCTAAAGATGGTACTATGTTACAGAAAATCGCGATCAACTAGCTCGAGAAATTCAAGCAAATTTTGAAGAAGCCAATGATTTGGTAGGTGTTTTCTTTCAATTTATACCTTCCTCTTGAATACCACCTCATGCTTTAGCAAAATTTTTAGTGGAATGATTTATAAATGAGTATGGTAATGATAAGTGTGGTAATAAAATAAGATTTTATTGTGTCTAGCTAGAACAGTTAGAACTGGAGTCTCGTAGTGCGGGGGCAGGGTCGCGGGTTGCTGCGTACCGCGCTGAGCTGCAGCGGGTCAGAGAAGAATACCGATCAGTGTCCAACAATTCTGCTACATGTAAGATTCCAGTCCATGTACATAACTTACATCTGTACACAAACATTTATGAGGTGTCCAGAAGCAGTGCAGTAGAATCAAACCGTGTTTGTTCTATCTAATAAATACAGATTCAAACTGCAACATATTATACTGCAATATATATTATTTTTGTATTAATTTCAGTCAATATAGAAAATGACGAAGTATATGACGATTGGAGTGGAGCAAATGAGCAGCATCGTAAGCTGTTGGACAACACGGAAAGGATAGAACGTACTGGGAAGACTCTCACAGAGGGGTACCGACTTGTGTTGGAGACAGAGCAGATTGGTGCAGCGGTGCTCCAAGATTTGAGTGTTCAGAGAGAGACCATACAGAGGTCTAGAGGAAGGGTAAGCTTATTCAGACATCATTGCTGCATTCTAACTTATTGTTATGAAAAGTCTAACAGTTGAATTTTATTATTTTTCAAAGATAGATAACACTATTATTGTTATGAAAAGTCTAACAGTTGAATTTTATTATTTTTCAAAGATAGATAACACTATTATTGTTATGAAAAGTCTAACAGTTGAATTATATTATTTTTCAAAGAAAGATAACATTATTATTGTTATGAAAAGTCTAACAATTGAATTTCATTATTTTTCAATAATAGATAACACTATTATTTTTATGAAAAGTCTAACAGTTGAATTTTATTATTTTTCAAAGATAAATAACTCTATAATTCATATCAGAAAGGTTAATTACAAATAAGTACACTTAAAGTGGTCTTATCGCTATAAGCTATCTCTTCCAGACAACCTTTGGGTAAAGAAATCGAGTTCAGTAAGGTCATATTTTAAAAGAAGGACACATGAGACATGAATTTGAGATTATATTTTATTTATTTTATTAAACTTGATTTAGCCTTTAGGTACTCGTACATACATTATAAATAAATAATACAACTTATTTAAAATTTACAAAATAACCTGGTTTGCCTTTTGGAATAGGTCTAAATTTTATGAAACTATGGGGTCATAAACATTGCGACGTTTTCCAGCTGTAATAACGCGATTCAATCTAGCAAGATAAATCATCGATACAGTCGCAAGGCCTTTACACACACGAAATTTGGTAGCTGACCGCGTAGCTGCTATAGGGACGATACACTATTAGTTTAAATGCTGGTTTTATCCCCGTGTGAGTAGCGATGCACTCGCGCGTTGGTATCGCTGTATAGAGTCACAATGAATTGTCCAATCGGCGGATTTCACGCGTTCCCTATTCCTACCAGTAACAGTTTAGGTAGATAGAAGTCTTAGGGCATTTTCAATGGTCCATAAATAAACCAAGATAAAAATTGGTAAGCAAGTCAGGCCAGAGCTAAATAGTACCTAAAGCAGTAAAGTCACGAATTCACTAGACGACATTCCCACGAGACGGTGCGACTTCGTTCGACATGTCTTGAAATATCGCGCGACTGTTGTAAGACATATTATTAAGGAATGTCGCGCGATATCCCCAGAATAAAAAAAGTTAGCCTGTAAGCATCCCACTGCTGAGCAAAGGCCTTACCTCAAATGTGAGGTAGTATGAGCCATACTCATAAAGTGAAGACCTCTTAACTTAGTAATTACCTCGTGTGTTCATAAGTTTTGAGACGAAAAAAAAGAGGCATAACTTTTTAAATAATTAACTTATATTTCTAAAATTTACAGTGAACACTAAGTAGATAATAATCAACAATAAAATATATCTTTTATTCAAAATGTCCACCCTTGTTTTTAATACAGGCCTTTAGACGATTTGGCCAATCATCAATGGCGGCACGAATCTTTTCTAGCGGGATTCGCTTTGCTTCTCGAACAAGAGCTCGCTTCAGTGACTCCAAGTTTGGGTGGGACTTCTGGCAGGCCCTGAGCTCTAACTCAGTCCATAGAGAATAATCCAGCGGGTTGAGGTCGGGGCTGGAGGAGGGCCATTCGTTCGCCGCGATGAAGCCGGCACATTTTCCCTCAACCAAGCTTGGGTGGTTTTTGCTTTATGGGATGGTGCTGAGTCTTGCTGGAAAACCCAAAATTTGTTGTTAAATAAAGTATGAGATAGGGGTTTCACAACAGGCTCTAAGATGTCATTTTGATAATTCTTGGCTTTCACCTTGACGCCTTGTTGACAGAAATGGAGCGGAGTGACACCTTCATACGAAACTCCCCACCATACCATCACACTTGCCGGATGATGAGTACGCGAGACATTCCGTGCTGAAGCTGGGACATCCTTGCTACTTTTGGCATAGACTTTATTGTTTTGTCGGTTGAACTTTTCTTCGACATTAAAAAAATTTCTCATCGGTGAACAGTATCTTCCTCGCATCGTGTCTCCTAAGCAGTAATGGACAACGTTCGCGTCGCAATTTACGAAGCCGATCGTTTAAAAAGTGAACTTTTCTACGGCTATACGCCTTTACCTAAAGATCATATTTCAGTATTCTGTTGACTGAAACGCGCGAAATTTTAGTCTGCAGAGCAATTTTTTCTGAGTGCGACATGGATTTCGGCGAAGTCGCTCTCGGATGATTTTGATGTTCGCAGGCGTCCTTACAGAGCGTGGCCGACCACTCCTTTGGAGTTCTTGCAAAGAACTTGTCTCATTGTATCGTTTGATAGTGTAATACACGAAGTTACGGCTTACGCCAAAGTTTTCACCTCACGGAAAATCTCCATTGGTTTTTTTCCCGCCTTAAATAGCGATATCACGGTCGCACGCAATTCTTTAGTCCCCTCCATCACGATAAAATTGACAGAAATAAATGTGAAAGTCAAAGGTATTAAAAGTAAACATTCCAAATTCAAAATTGGAAAAAGAATTAAATAGCAGCCAGTAATATTTAATTAATTTTTTTAACTACCAAGTTTGTCTCAAAACTTATGAACACACGAGGTATATTCTTTCTTTAATTTTTAAGAAAATTATGTAGCTAGAACCTATGTTTATGTTGCAATACCCGACAGGGTCGTTAAGTATCTAAGCCCTCATTTTAATTTTAAGATCCCATTACACTTAATGGCAATAAAAAAAAATTGACTTTGACTTTGACTTACTCGCCATACTCCACCACGCGGGCTCAGTGCTGATTGGCGGAGGTGCTCGTAGCGCAGTGGTGGCAGCGCTTTGGTAGTAATCCCCAGACTAATGTCAGAAATATACTTTTATTACTATAAACATTGTATTTTTCCAGCTTCGCGAGACAGACGAGCAGCTAAACCGGTCATCTCGCCTCCTCAACTCGATGGTGGTCCGAGCGTTGCAAGACCGTTTCGTTCTCGTCATGGTGTTCCTTGTGATCAGCGTGCTGGGCTGCTTGGCTCTGTACTTCACCATCACTTAGCCGCAGGTTGATTGCAATTAGTTCTTGTTGTGTGATTGTCAGTCTATTGGTGGTTGGATAGTTGGGCTCTAACTTTTCAAGCTACAACACTTCAGTTCATTGGCATAAATAAACTGAGTGTTATGTGAAGGTGTCTGCCTGCACGTTTTTACGTACGTGAAGGTGGCGTATTAAGCCGTAGCGATACAATTCAACTCACTGTCTGCTTACGTATGTGTAAACAAACTAAAATGAGCTCCCAATCATACAATCTGCATTGGTAGTAAAGCCACATAATTATTAACATTTATCACGGACGCGTCACGTATTGTACATTAAAAGCTTGGTTATATAACGCGATCATTTCTGTCGAGTTTAGTGCAAAATAAGTTATATTAATGGAACGGAAAATCTTATTATGTGGCGTCTTGGTGACGTAAGTTTCATATAAATAAGTTCCCAAATATCCAATCACGAGTGAATAAGCCTAGAAGATGACGTCAAAAGGACTGATATGAGCCTCTCGAGTCTACGTAATCTGAAATTATTTATAGTCATTACTTTAATGCTCATTGTAAAAGACATTTAAACGAAAATATTAGTCCAGTGCTTTACGGCAAATGAGTTATTTATTAAATACTGCACTCTTGTAATCCCAGTCAGAACTGATCTGTCTTCACTAATAATAATGTTTTTATAAGTATTTATTTTTCATTCTGACAAAGTTCACAAAAGGTATAAAAATCTTGATATTACTAAGTACTAAACTAGCTAATCTTCAGCACCAGTGTAATTAAAAAGCATTTACTAACGTAATCATTAAAACAAATACAAAACTGGCATTTCTAAAAAAAAACTGGGCAAAGTATTCCTGGTGTTGTGATATTTTAGTTAAATTTTATGTTTTCGTCTTACATTTTTGGAGCCCAATGAATGTTGAAAACTGTATTGATGATCATCAGGGGGGCTTTTCAGTGGGAGTTATGTGCGGATAATGTTAAAAATTGAAACTGACTATTTAATTAGGGTCTAAGTAAAAATGTACACATTATAAGTATCTGAGAAAATTCAATAAAGCCTTTTAATGTAAATAAGAATAACAACTAACATTTACACTTATAGATGTGCAAATGCAATTTATATTACTTGCCCTAAAAATGTAAGAATGCATCTGATTATTTTAAACAGAGCTGTATATTATGTATAGTTACGCTTTTAATCATTGTGAGACTGTTATTTAGATAAATGAATTGTAGATAGGTCAAATATTTACTCGCCTGTTCAACATTATATGTAAGATATAAATAAAAGGTGTGGCTTTAATTTGAAGTCTTAAATTATTTCTTATTCAATAAGGTTGAAAATATTTAAAACACTTCATACCAAACACTAGATTTTTTCAAAAGAAAACAAAGTATTGTAATTACATAATATATTAATTCTATAATTTTATATTACATTTAAATACAATATCAATAATTAAATTAACAGTAACCAACTGTGCCATTTCTGATACAAAAAATGTAAGAAAGGCACAATATTTTGTAGAATACTTTACACCTACTTCGACAATTTACATAAAGTTACCATTCATTTATACCGGCTTTAGAATTCTATTTCACTTAACGCAATTATTATTGGATTCAGTCGAAAAAATTCTACATAACTTGTACGAGTATAAGTACTGACTCGAAACAAATGTTTAATTATAGGTAGAGGGACACAAGCCAATTACGTATTATACTTGCGTCTAGAAAACCACGATTTTGCAGTCAATCTTGCGATAAGAATGAACGCCAGAAATAGATGGTAAATTCGCATTAGGTCTGTTTCATTCACCAACAACACTTTCAGATTTCCTTCCTATAAAATATTTTTTCATCTCTCCTGTTCGGAAAATATAACTTTCCTGTGTAGATAGCCGGGTGGAAAATTGCTTATCCTTCTTCTTCTTTTTCTTTATTTGTGTGGCGAGCGAATAGCTTATCCATCCCTAGGGTGGAAAGTAATTTAGTTTTAATTGACATGGCATAGAGTCAAGGCCTAAAGTCAAAGCTTGGACCAAAGATAATTGAGTCACATCATGTTATTAAAATAACAAACATTTTTGCTTAGCTATAAATTGAAAATCATATTGTGTAGGTATTATGTATAATCGTTGATAAAAAAATATACAATTTCAAATTTTAATTCAATTAATAATTAAAATATTTGTCTGCCCGCCATAATGCCAAGATGTTTTTTTTTTTTTAATTTTATATTGTCAGTGTCATTTCAGGAAGGATTCGTCCAAAGCCATCCGCCAGCCAGCCGCCAAGAAATTATATATTTATATACATATACTCTTACTAATCTGTGCTCTGTTATTATCTGTGGAAAAAAATCGATCGATATTATTTACAAAGATTTTAATTATTTGATATTTTCTGCTTTTTTGTACTCTGTTTTCATGTATTCGTGCCGTTATTCTTTCTAATCGTGTTAGGTGTTGTTAGTACTGTAAATCAACTGTCATATTTTGTTCAAAACTTGAGTTTTCCTTTCTCGCTGAACTACATAATACCTCACCAAGACCTCTACAACCACTTTTATAAATTTTATGTTTTCCTCACAGTCGAAATGAAAAATTGTGTGTTTAACTCGGGTGAAAGCACCCATTTCACTCTCGAATTATTGGCGCTCTCACTTCGTTCGAGCGCCAGAAACATCTCGAGTGAAATGGTTCGCTTTCTCCCCTTGTATAACAATCTACTATATATTTTGGTCTCACTTTGACGTACAATATCGCATATCGCAAAAACTAGCTAAAGTATTATTTGTATGAAACATACACTTATTTTGTACCAAGACCTACCGCTCTACGTTAAGTCTGCTACCGTTTAAATAAATTACTAACATGATTATTCAGTGTTTTTTTCTACAGACAATCTTCTACCTATTACTACTTTTTAGCAGACCTATCGCAGAACAGTATACATTTCATTAATAATATTAAGCACTAGGTTGTCACACAAAATGGTATGTAAGCGAATCATAAAGACGAAGTAACCAGTAGACACATAAAATACAAAACTAAATAACTCAGTTACATTGCACTTTAAATAATATAAAAATAAATTGAGAACATTTGTAACGTAATGTTTCTGGCAGCAAAGCATTTTGGGGTATATCTCACTTCTTTACACGAAATAGGCTGGCTTCTTTTCCATCCAGGCAGTAATACCAAACTACAGTAAATCTGACGAACATTATTTTGTAAATAATTCCCTTCTCTGTCCTAACTTTAAGGAGAGAAAGAGACACAAACAACACGAAATTAATCAAGTGCTCTCTAGACGCTTAGGCCGCGTCTTAAATATAAAGGCTATATACTTTAGGTAGGTACTTAGACAGAGGTAACATGCTCAAAGCCTGATGCTATCATCAGTCATCAATTTGGACTGACGCAAGAATGATGGTCAATTTGCATCAGTCTATAAGTCCGTGTCGGTTACACGATCATTCTGACTACAGTCTAGACCGATGGTGATACCGTTGCCTAAGTGGCGTCGAATATTTGTGAAATTGTCGTAACACAACACATTTGTGTTACGACAATTTCGTCGCCACATTTCAAACGTGCCACATTTGACGATACAATACATTTCAATGCAAGCACGCCCATCAAGGACACATTTGTAGTAAGTATTTTTTGAAGTGTATGGGATCCTTAAAACTGACATGTTACAAACAAATGTGGCGCAACATCGCCTATACCACAAATGTGGCATAGGTCACCTATGATAGGTGTGCAGCGCCCCTTACGTTACACTATCAAGAAAAAGGCCTGTTTAATTTTAGGAGCCCCGCTCATTGAGCAGTTTTGTAGCAGCATTATTAGGTAAGAAGACCATTCATATTGTCTTTTATTTACGCGAACACTAGAGTCCAAAATAAAATGTACAAACGTTTCCACAGAATTGTTTCACTCAGAGCACATTTTGCACCACTCATTGCCGGTTACCTTCGATCTATAAGTTGCTAAGTGCGGCGAGCGCCCCCTGGCGGAGTATTACGTGAGGTTCTCCTCCGAGGGCGGCTCGTCGACCGTCTGTCCCAGCGAGATCAGGCGCATCTTGTATTCATTTAGTTTTGCGTCCTACGGATGAAAAGAGAGGTTATTATTTTTTTGTCGAAGTAAGGAATTTTCTTCCTTGTGTTACAAATACCAGACAACGATAATGACGAGAGCATCTTCCATAAATACTACAAATGTTCGTGCTCATCACACAAACATTTGCAACTAGCGGGATTCGAACCCGCGACTGCCAGTACAGTAGTCAGGAGCGCATAACCACTACACCAAACGCATCGTCAACAAATGTTATGCACGGTCGAGGTCTCTGGCGCCTAACCACTTTCACACTCTTTTTTTTACATAACAGCGTTATAGAGAGACTCTTAAGATACAGTACCTACAGCGCACCAAGGCCCTGGTTATTTATAAGGTGTTATTCTCATTGAAGCACTTCAAAACAACATTAAGCTATGATCAATAGGAGAGGAGTAAAATCAACTCGGGAGGACGAAATCGCGTGGAACCTCCGTGTTTCATATGATAATATGATAATAAATATAAATATGTACTCAAATACATACAGTTATAGTAGTATAAAACACTCACTTCTTTTGTGGCAATAAAACGTGGGAATGCGACAGCGCATTCTCATATCTTTTTTACACTCACAGGCCTTATAGTGAGGCGTAGTGCTGAACTGCACACTGCACAGTTATCGATAAGCGCGCGCACGGCTCACTCCCTAGGTCATGAATAATTTATGACCGCAGTTGAAGCGAGTGTTTATACTATAGGTAAACCGCTACGTTGAGACTTCGCCTGCGGGGTACAGGGGTGCGGGCGGAAAGACGAGAGCGGGGACTGTAAGGGGTGCGGGCGGCGGGGATACACAAGAGACCAAATTTGCCGCGACATTTCTTAAGATATGTGACGTCAGTGGTCACAATGGTGGTGGTCAGTGTCGACACTTCATAACATTACATAACATATTGGATAAAAAATATTCAGTTACACCAATGAGAGTGAATTAATTTCTAAATATTTTTATCCAGAGCCGTGGTTTTTGATCAATAAATAAAATGGAATCTTAAAATAAGATTGATTTTTGGCAAAATTAAAAAATTAAATAAATCATTCCCTGGTAACTTCTGCGACTGTTTTGTTTGAGTGTATATCTAGTTCATATTCATATTTAGTTCATATTCCACTGAATTTAGATCTATTTTTCATTCTAAAATATTCGTATATACGAATATTTTAGAGCCTTTATTAAAACACTGTTATTTTACAGTGTTCAAACGGTGGACTTAATGCTAAGAGCATTCTCTTCCCCAGTTGTACTTCAGCATAGAATATATAAAAGTACTACAACTTTAGGTCATGTCCAAAGATTGTAACAGGTGCTGGATAATGATGTAAAATAGAAATTTAAAAAAACACGACAAAAAATACAATAGTATAGATTTTGTGTCCGAATATACTGCGACTAATCTTCAGACTTCAGTCAGACAGTATTCTCTTGTGTACTTCTGTCAAAGCGTCCGCAACTGTCAACAGATGCTATAGCTACCTGTGTAGCGAGCGTACTGAATTTTGAAAAGAATGTGCCTGCCGCCCGCACCTCTCTCAAACCCCGCTCTCGCCTCCCCCCGCGCCCCTGTACCCCGCAGGCAAAGTCTCAATTTCGCGGTTTACCTATAATTATTAGGTATTATTCTTATTAAAGCACTTTATTTTTATTTATTTATTTTTATTTATTGGTGTACAAAGGTGGACACTTTATAATGATGAATTCGCGCCTCTAGTATTTCATATGACAATAAATATAAATACATATGTATACAAATACATACAGCAAATAAAGCATCAAAATCATACCTGATCAACAAGCAGCACTAGCAAGTCCTCCTGATCCTTCTTCAGCTTATCCAACTCCTCACTAGTGCTTCTATGCGCTTCCTGACTCGCTCTCAGCTCATTCGAAAGCCTATTGACTTCGTTCGCCAAGTATTGTACCCTGGCTTCGTATTCCTTGGCCCTGGCTTCGTGTTCCTTGGCCCTGTCGTCGTTTTCCTTGGCCTTGGCGTCGTCTTGGCATGTCATGGTGGTGGGTGGTTGGCTGAGAGGCGTGGTCGCTGACACTTGCGCTTTAAGTAACGTGTTCTCGTCTTTTAGGTGGGAGTTCGATGCTAGAGAGTCGTTTAAGGCACCCTGTAAGTAAAAATAGGTTATTTGTGAAAAAAAAAACACTATAAGAACAACAATAAAATTTGAAGTGAGAATTAGACATAACGGGTCTAACTAAACAGGAAATACAAATATGAGTAAATGCTACTCACTGCTCGACGTTATGTCTAATTCTCATTGTAATCCAATGCGAAAGTTTAAAATCTCATAATAAAATTTAAAATCGGCTACTCAACCAAATTCAGGAAAATATAAGTTGTGGTTATCTAAAACAGATTTAAAAAAAAGTTAAGATTATACCCTCGAGAGACCATTTAGTAGCAGTTTGAACTGGTAATGTATTTAGGATTTATTGATTTTGTAAGGTGAGTCCTAGATAGCATTCATACCTGTAGCTGCTGATTCTGCTTCAACAGCACTTCTAGCTGCTGCGTCAGCTCCTGCAGCCTCGCGTCTTGCTGCCTTATGAGGCTCTTGTACTGCTCCAGCGTCCCCGACGAGGGCGAAGCCCTAGACTCGGGGGCCGAGTCTACGCCGTTCTCGGGCTTCACCGTTAAACTCTGGACTATGACACCTGGAAGGTGGAAGTATGTTTTTTAAATACGTGTATTGGCGGCAGGTTGAGTATTAAGGTCTAAGCCCACTAAACCGTAGCACACATGACCGTGCCAAGAGCGTATCAGACACGAAAAGCAACACGATACGCTCTACTATGCCCACTGAATGGATCTACAGCGTTCTGTCTCACCGTATATGAAGCGAAAGCGAGAGCGTATTTTTCTTTAAGTAAATTCAATAATGTCGTTAGATTATACCAGGGTTATTTTTTAGTACAACACACTGGGTTTTACTTGTCATTTTAAAAAGAATTTAAGTAGAGCCACTTTCGTGAAGAGACTGAATTTTTTAACGACGGCCGGCTCGCAACTGACGCGCGTGTCTCCCCCCGCACCCCGCACCTTCCTCAATCAAAAAAAGAGTGGGGCGCGCCGTCGTGGATGGCACTATCTATAACCCGACACGTTTTCAGCACGGTCATGGTATGCTGCGGTACACCGCAGTTGTAGGACTATATCATGTGTAAGAAGTGAATGGTTCAGTGATGAGTGGTAACAGTGGAAGAACATTAATAACTGTTTCATGTGTTAATAGATTTATAATTTAAAGAAATAAATGTTTTACATAATAGATGATATAAATTTGCTTAGCCGAAAGTAGTTGTAATTTTTATCAGATGGATGATATTACAATATGCATTTGTAAAAAGGGAAGATATTGGGTAGTAACAAATAAGGTAGGTAGGTAAAAAGTTAGGTGTGTTGAACGAACACACATATTGTTATGTATGTATTTGATGGTATACAACAATACAATAAATGTGAGTATTCATCTAGCTAGCTGTTTGACTGCACACTATGAGCTCGCGACACATAATTAAATTATTTCAAATCACAGAAACTGACTATATTATATAGCAGAAACTGATTATAATCATATATATATATAATTATAATTAAACAGACGACAATAAAACTCACCTTCCAGCGACTTGAACAGTTTACAAAACTCGTAATCGATCAATATCTCCGCCGGCGACTTTACCCTCAACTGCGGATGTTTCGCCGCCTTGTTATACGACTCGTGTTTCGTCACCTCGCTCAACTTGCCCGAGAACGTCTCCATACCGATCCTCTTCAATAACAGCTGTTTCAGCGAGTCTTTCGAGTAGTTCTCCACCGAGTCGTCGTTGAAGTGTACGCAGATGGCCAGCAGGAAGGCCGACACGCCCTGCAGGAGGTACTCGTTGTCATCGTGCTCGTTGGAGCAGGTCTGGTTCACGAGGTAGCCGACGCCGCCGGGCACCCTGAGGAAGGCGCTGACCGCCGGCGGGCAGTAGCTCATCCACTGGGAGAGCAGCATTAGGAGTGCTACCTGGAATAAGAGTTGTATTGTATTGAGTAATACTATAGCTGAACAATATATTTTTTTATTGAAACCTTAATGACTTAGGGCATTATCTACTAGTATCAGCTAAGGAAGAACACCACTCACTAGTTCATGACTTAAAGAACCTCTAACTATGGTATGTAAGCCTAGGTAAGTTGCTAGTTCTATAGGAGAGCAAGAGTGGGAAGACAGATAGCACAATGCATTGATCAAGAACGTGTGTTTTAAACTCTAATGGTCACTAACCCTCCCGCAAGTTCTCTTCAGTTACTCCGTGATCATGGCGCTTGCAACAGTGCCGAAATATCGGAAGCTCATAAATAATAAGGTAGATGGTAGCAAACCCGTATCTAACTATTCTAACTTAAGTGTGGACAAATCTTAATCAAATTGAACAGTACCTTGGATACCCTGTAGTTCTGCCGAATGGCACAGCAGCATTCAATGATTCAGTAAAGACACCCGCAGGCTGCCTAAGGAAAGAAGAATACTTGTTTTATTTACCTTGGCCTGCAGCTTTGTAGACTGTTGCAGCAGCAGCGTGCACTGATGCAGCAGCGACACCGGCGAGCTCCCGATATTGGTGGCCAGCAGCACCCTCAGCAGCTGCTCCTTCTGCGCCGGGCTGTCCGCCAGCGCGTGCATAAGCGCCACACACGAGAACCAGTTCGACAGCACGTCGGACGAGAACAATCCCCCGCAGAGCAGCTGGCCGCTGGTGAGGCTGGACACGTCGGACGACGAGGGCAGAAGCGTCTGGATTAGACTCGCTTGGCTCATCTCGTTGTGGTAGAGGTAGCATTGGAAGCAGTAGAGGACAGCGCACCTGGAAAAGTGTCAGTTAACGATTTGAGGGAGTTGTTCAATTGTTGTGGAATAGTATTCGATGGTAAGAGTGATGAGACAAGTGTGACTCGTGTAAAAATTGCATAACATTTTTTTAAAATTATTTTCCCATAAACAAAATATATGCGTATTCCACAATCAACAAACTAGATAAGATGAATTATTTGTACAAGTGGTAAATAGAAACAATATTTACACACGAACCATACATTTTTTTTGTTAACAAAGGCATGTTATGTGATCTTGGATGAATTAACCATGTGATGAACACGGTACTTACCTCAATGAAAATGGCTGTTTCTCATTGACCATCGACATCAGAAGCACCACGATAGCTGGCCTGGGAGGGTTAGAAGGCGCCATAACATTCCCCAGAAAGTCCTGATTATTTACTTCGCCCCTAACGACCTCCCCCACTGTATTTATCGTCTCCGTCAGAATATCAGCAGGGACCCCACTAGCCATCAAAATATTGCACAGAGAATCCAATAGCCCCGCGTATTTCATTATCTTCTGACAGCTAGATATAATTTGTATCGCATTACTGGGAGAAACTAAAGTTCTCACTATTTGAAGCATGCAATGTACATTTGAAACCTTTTGCGGGGACCAGCCTAAGTCCTCCGCATCGTCGGGCGTTTGAAACATCGGCAGCATCTTCTGTATGTAATTCCCTTCTTTGAAGAAGTGGATGTTGCTGCTGTTGTTCTTTAACAAGTTCAACATTAGCAGTAGACAGTCTTCTACTATGATACCTCCGTCTGAATATCCCTCGGATGATAGAATTTCGAATAGCCTGTCAAAAGCATTTTCGAACGCAACAATCTTCTGTATATTAGCGTTTCCTTTCGTCAGTTTTATCAGTAACAGTAAGGTCTCGTTTCTTATAACTTCTCTGGTATCTCCTAGCAAGTCCATCATTTTGGAGACGCCCATAGGTTTGACTAGTATGATTTCTTGAATATCTTTAGGCCTGTTTGTGAGAAGTGACGTCAGGAGCTGGACAGCTGATAGTCGTACTCTGAAGTCGTACTCGTCTAGAAGATCTAAAACTAGTTGTATGTTGTTGTGGTCTTTTATGAACATTTCAGTGAACTGCTCCCCAATGTTCATGGGGATGTTAGGGTTCTCTTCCTCCTCCTCGAATTGCGCCGGCGACATGATGTTGTTGAGCGTGTCGAGAGCATAGTTTATGGTTTCGTTGTCTGCTCGATCGAGCTCCAAAACCTGAAGAGTTAAACAAAGTCAAAACAATTGTATAGGGAGTGTCAATAGCGTAGTTAATAGCACGCGCAGAAGAGATAAATAAGAAGCTTATCATCACTTCTGTGGTCAACAGTAAGTAAGACGGTTTTTGAAAGTGAAGGCGGGTACTACTGCCGCTTGTAAGGAATGCCAATAGTCAATACTTTTTAAAGCCTATATACTTTTGAGGCAACCGCTATGCAATCATCATCATCATACATCATCCCTGTCATCTTATGTATTAATAACACCCGTTTTAGAGACATGTGTGCCAGCGATTTTCGAATGAAAGTGGTTAGGTGGCCGTACATAGATGAGAAAGGCAAATAAATACATGAACATTGATAATTCTGCTGTATAAACCGATACATCACCACGAATGCGATATTTATGTCTTTATTGAAACTTTGATAACATTATGTATCTGTGAAAAGTGTGTTAGATATACTTTTAATAAATCAATATTTTAGAGTGCATAGGCACTCTAAGAACAGCTTCGTCATGTATACCTGTTTCAGGGTGCCCATGCCCTGCGCCCCAACCTCGACGCGGTACTTGCGAGACATTGCTTTGAGCGCGCGGCACGCATCGCGGCGGTCTTCCAGAAGAGTTGAGTTCTCCACTCGATTCACCAACCGTTCCACCTGGAATAATAACGGTCTACAGTTTACATCTACACCCCTCATGCAACTGATAGAAGAAACTGTTACTCTTTATAAATAGATTTTCAATTCCCTGTTTTGAAGTGATCTTATTGCTAATTACTAGCAAGTAAAATGATCAATAATATTAGTACTGTACTAATATTATTGATACCTAATGTGAATGAGAATGAATAGCACCCATTTTGTATTGTAAAACATACTGTTCAAACATTATTCATTGCTTTATTTTCTTATAATTTACTTAGTTTATTGTTGATTCTATACTTAAACATACTTTTTGCAATTCAGTACATAGAAGAACTGGGATCAATACAATAAAATACTAGATTTGGATAAGATGAGTAAGTAACACAGAGGAAATTAATACTGAATTTTGATCATGATTGTGTTAAAAGCATCAAAAGCATCATATCGTTGGCTCATACCGCTGAAGAAAAAGCGAACTTATTCGCATCACTGTTTGCCGTTAACTCACAACTCGATACTGCAGGAAAAATTCCACCTCTCTCATCACAACTCTCTGACTGTTTGATGCCTGAAGTGCGCATCCATCAGAAGGAGATTCTTAACATCCTGCAGAATCTGGATATTCATAAGGCCAGTGGACCTGACGAAATACCAGCAATCGTCCTCCGTAACTGTGCACCAGAGTTGTCTCCACCTCTAACTCGTCAGTACTGACTCTCACTTAAGACTAACGTAGTACCTAGGTCGTGGAAGCTTGCGAACGTGCAACCAGTGCCCAAGAAGGGTAGTCGTGCTGACCCTGCAAACTACCGCCCCATTTCAGTCACCTCCATACTGTGCAAGGTTATGGAACGTGCACTGAACAATAAGCTCCTGGCACACCTCGAAGGTAACGATCGAGGCCGGTCGACTGGGGACCTTCTAGTGTATGCTACGCACTATTGGAGTGAGGCCATAGAGATGCACGGAGAGGCTATGGCTGTGTCTCTTGACATCTCCAAAGCTTTTGACAGGGTTTGGCACGCAAGCCTGGTAAGCAAGCTTCCCTCATTTGGCATTCCTGCTGGCTTCTGCAAATGGATTTCCGACTTCTTGAGTGGGCGTTCGATACGGGTAGTCCTGGAAGGCTACTCGTCGGATCCTCAAGCCATCGATGCCGGAGTCCCTCAAGGGTCAGTACTATCGGCAACCCTTTTCCTGTTGCATATCAATGATCTGCTAGTGCCCGGTATAGTTGGGTATGCAGACGATAGCACAGTTGTTGATAGATATCTTTCCAGGGCAGGAGCCAGCAGAGATCAGATACGGTCTTGTCGAGAGTCCATGGTTAAGCGTTTGGATGGCACCCTTAAGGCTATCTCCGATTGGGGTGACGCCAACCTGGTGTCGTTTAACCCTACCAAAACACAATCGTGCTTATTCTCCACAAAACGGAGTCCTTTCGACCTGACTCCGACTTTCCGGGATGTGCCTGTCCCCGTGACCGACCACCTCCAACTTTTAGGCATTCAGCTGTTGCTGTTGTTGAACTTCGGGCAATACATTGAGGCTATAGCTCAAACAGCAGCAAGAAAGCTTGGCGTTCTCTCTAGGGTCAGGCGGTACTTCACTCCGGACCAGCTTCTTCAACTCTATCAAGCCCAGGACCGATCTTGCATGGAGTACTGCTGCCATCTTTGGGATGGTTCGGCAAAATATCAGCTGGCTGCTTTAGACTCAATAGAAAACCGAGCAAAGAAAATTATCAGAGACAATGAAGTCTTCAAACATAAATTGGTAAGTCTAGACCATAGGCAAAGAGTAGCATGTCTGTCGGTCTTCTACAGGTTACATTTCGGAGAGTGTGCGAAGGAATTGCATGACCTAATTCCACCGGCCCCTTTTCATCTTAGTAATACAAGACGCGGGCGCGGCTTCCACCCCTATGTCGTAGAGATTCCATCAATACGCACCCAACGATTTTGGTCCACATTTCTTTTACGTACTGCTAGGGTGTGGAATTCGCTGCCGGCAGAAGTGTTCCCTGGCAACTACAATTTGGACGTTTTCAAGAAGAGAGTGAATAGGCTGTTACTAGGCAGACATGGTCCATCTTAGGCTACATTGTCACTTAACATTAGGTGCAATCGTAGCCAAATGTCTGGCTATCTATTATAAAAAAAAAAAACATAGTCCCGGTAGATTTAGGGATTATTAATTAGCTGCTGTAATGTGTAAATAAGAATGTTTTGAAATCTTAAAATATATAAAAATTGGGTATTTATGACCAGTAAAACTACACAATTTCTAAATACCATTTTCACTTATTCCAAGCTTCTACAAGCATAGAAATATTTTGTGGCCACAAAATTAGAATACTAGTGACCTCTAAATATCTAAATAAATGGAATAGATGGTAATAAAATGTGAAATATGGCAGTAATCACCGTTTCACCAGCCGAAGGTTGTTGCCCGGCCTCCGGTGCACCGAGCACGGTCTTGAGACCACTTTTAAAGAAGTCCATTTTGCACTGCTCTCTTTGAACTATTAATATCACACACTGATGCTATTAATACGAAACCATGGTTTAAAATAGCGAAATTACAGAAAACCAAATTATCAAAAAACCACGACACGTCAAACAAAAGCAAAATTTGACAGCACTCTGCGTTCTGTAACTGTTCAAAAGAGAAGAAATGCTAGTGTCTTGGCAAAAAAAAATTAAAAGTGTGAAAAAATATTCAAAATCATAGAATTTATGTGTTTTTTGTAGGTAAGATATAATATTTTTTCTAAAAT
Organism: Pyrausta aurata; assembly: GCA_963584085.1. Lineage (NCBI taxonomy): Eukaryota > Metazoa > Arthropoda > Insecta > Lepidoptera > Crambidae > Pyrausta > Pyrausta aurata. The sequence goes on from OY757269.1 coordinate 12,247,604, forward strand.
CTGACTTAACTTTAATTCATGAAATGAATAGATTGTGAAAAAAGCTGATAGGTTAACAAAACGTTGTATTGTCAAATTTGACAGCCTGAAAAATCATATGATTTGTAGTCATACCAGTTTCAACCGTATTACTATTGCTTCTAAGTTAAGGTTGCTTATGCAGAGTTCTGTTTATTCATGTCATGCATGTTTGTTGTTACCATTTGTTGTGTTTGGTTGGGGTCACAGAGTACTTTGTAATTTGGGGTTGTGGTGTGAAAATCCATTTTTGTTCCATAGAACTTCACTAAAATCAATTAATCTATCGGTAGTAGTGAAGTTATAACTACGCAACAAAAATGTCTACCGATCTATTCGCTAGTTTCAACGAACAGTACATGAATATCAACACAAAGATGAAAAAGTAAGAAATACATAGGTATATTTACTAGACTTATATGTAATATATACTTTCCCTTATTTGATTAGGTAAATATCATTATATAATATTAGTTTCTATCTTGCAGGCGGTTTATGCGTAAACCGAACATCTCCGAGGCGACCAACGAGTTCATTGCCTTGGCTATACAGTGTGAGCACTCTGAGCAACCATCATTTGCTGCACAAGCGTACGTAGGGGCCGCCAAGTGCGAGGCGTCGGCAGGCAACTTTCTGGGCGAAGCAGAGCTGTATGTGACTGCTGCGAGACAGTTCATGAAGGCTGAGAAGAAGCTCGTATCTTTGAAGTTTGATAGCCCAGATAGAGAGAATTTGGAGGTATCTTTAATATTACCATCTAAGCGTATAAACTTTTATTCATATTTACTGCATTCAGCACATTTTCTTTAGATTCATCTTGTAAGTAATGTCTCTCTTAAAATTACCTCTAAACTGAACTGTTGAAGAATGTTTCTAAATTGGCTAAAATGGATTTTTCTTTTGAATTCCAGGCAGCAATTGGATGTTTCATGCAGGCCCTAACTAAATACCCAGCTAAATCTCCTATCAGGACATCCATTCTAATGGAGCTGGCAAATGACTTAGTGATTTTGAACTATAAGTTGGAGGCGGTGTCCTACTATGAGCAGGCACTGGAGACAGTTACAGAACAGACAATGAAACTCATGTGCTTAAGGAAGCTACTCAATATGCAGATTGATTGTGGTAAATATATTACTTAGCTTCTGGATTAAGTTGTAACATTCAACTACAAACTGATGTCACTTAGATTTATTTACAGAGAAATTGGATGTTGCTTTAAAAACTGCAAATTCAATCTGTGATTCTGATATGAATCTTTCTGATGATATACTGACAGAGTAAGTTGTGCATGATTTTCGAACATCATAATAGTACATGTTGTATCTTTTTTTTGCAATATTCCACATCTGTTTCTGAATTTCAGGGTCCAAGTGAGCAGAATACTTTTGACTTTACTAGTGGAACCTCTGGAGGAAAGCAAACCTGAATCTCTGAAGCAATTGTTTGCTGATCTACTCAATGACAGTGAAAGTGAATGTAAGATATTGAAATTTCTGTACATGGTCCCAAACAGAATTCATAAAATAATAGTTTTTTTGGAATGAATAACTACACAACCTGAAACACATAATAAGAAAATTATTTACTGGAAAAATAGCATTTCTGCTTCTGCAAATTCTGTGTATTTAATACCCCTTGGTCTTTGACAATTTCAGCCTTTCAAGAGTAGAAAGAAAAAGCTAAACTGTCTTTAACACCTACCAGTCACATTTGGTTCAGCTGGTAATGTTTCAATCTAATCATAGTTCACACTTTCCCAGCGATCCCCTTCAACTGCGACCTCCGCCTGAAGATGCAGTCGATCGTGATCGCGTGCGCAGGCGGGGACGTACCCTCACTCGTTGCGGTGGCCGCGGAGGCCAGGCGCCTGCTCACGGCATCGCAGCAAGATCTGCTAGATAAGCTCTGTAAGGATATGAGGCTGGCCAACTTAAGCATCGCTTGAATATATCACACCATACATGATAGAACTCACTCAATCAATACTTATATTGCATTGCAAACCAGACAATAGTTTCTGGTTGCCACCAGAAAATGGCACTGCCTATACATTATATTCAGAGATGTGAAATATTTGAAATACTTCTATTTAAAATGCAAATACAAAATGCAAAATACCTATTTTGTATTTTGCATTTAAATACCTTTTATTAAAAACCATTTTGTATTTTATTTGAAATACCTTTTGACACGTATTTTGCATTTTGAATATTCATTCCAAAATACAAAATATTTTGTGATTAAGTTTAGCCAACATTACCAGTCAAACAAAATGAAAAGAACGAATGACGCTTGTATTGCCTTGACCGATAGAGGCGTCTGCTATTCATGCGCACCCACTTTTAGGGTTCCATAGTTCAACACCTCCTTGCATCGTGCTCCTCATTGCTGAAGGTCGTGACACCTCTTTATGAGTTTGCTTCTAATAGTGGTCTTCCATCTGTTCCGGTCCTTGGCGTCATGGAGAACAACGTGGAGATTAGCATGCGGTGGGCAGTGCCAGACAGTGCATTGCGAATCTGGTCGGACCATTTTGTTGGACTGCGTCCTCTCGGTCTTTTGCCATCTATCTTGCCGGTAACTTGTGTCCGTCTTTCCCGCAATGTGGCCAAATAATTCCAGGATTCTACGAAGGCAGGTGGTAGAGAGCCTGATCTTTATACCGAGCTCTTGAAGGATGGAATCGCTTGTGCGGAATGCAGTCCAAGGAATCCCCAGCACCCTCCGCCAGCACCATTTTTCGAAGGCATCAATGTGAATTCGGTCGGTCTTCTTCAATGTCGCGTAAGCGCACCTGACATTTGTAGAGCGTTGAAACGGTCCACCATCATGAGTTTGGTTTTGGAATGGATTATTTTGAGTCCAACAAGGAACCCTTAAAGTTTTGCCATGTCCGTCTGTCCGCAGTTCAGCGCAGGGACCTGAGATGCTAGAAAACTGGTATTTGGCACGGGTAAGAATTTTAATTTCTCCGCTAAAGTGGTAAAATAATTTATTTTGGAGTACCTCTCACACAAGTAACGTTTTTATCTTGCAAAACCCATCGTGTGGGGTATCGTTGAATAGGTATTTTTAAATGATTATGAGTTTGCTAACATCACGTTTCGATAAAGGCCTGTTTCCGTAACATTCAGTTTGAAAGGAAGGACAAATTTTTGTTAGAGTCCAATCCCCATCCTTTTTATTCGTCAGGAAGTGCAGGTTTCCATACCCAACAACCGCGGGGACAGTTGGGGTTTATGTGGGACTCCAGACTTCGTAGCCTGCCTACCCACTAAAACCTGACGGCGTTCTCTCGTACCATTAAGTGAGGCAAAAACTGACAGTTTACGCTACTTGGCATGAACCCTGAACATTCGTCCGCAGTTCTTGTCTCTGGCTATAGCTCACTGATGCATCCAGCGCCACCCGGGCGCAGGGGAACAGAGGTCACCCTAGCTTGCTGCTGTCAACGGTGCGTGGAACGCATCACATCACCGCATCGAGCCTCCCTTAGTGAACGACTGACACTCCCGTGTCAGTCGTCTGAGGCCCGCCCAGGAGGTTTGCATGGTGGTCATAGGCCCTCCTGCTCTGGCTGGTACATCGGTGGCGGAAAAATTGGGCGTCAGCCGAAGCCTCCCGCTCCCTCTCCGCGGCTTCCTTTAGGATTCCTGTAGGATTACATCTTCGCAGAAGGTTCGCACCGCTTGCCAGGCCTCCTCCTTGTCTACCATTTGGACGATAACCACCTCGTAAGGACTGGTCTCACCCAACTGCCGCGACGAGAACTTCGCGCTCCCTCGCCCAAGCCGGGCATATCTCGAGGGTGTGTTGCGCTGTATTCTCATCAGCGGTACAGTGGTGATACTTAATCGTCTCTTCTCGGCCAATTCGGCACAAGAAGGCACCAAAACATCCGTGGCCTGTCAGTACCTGGGTCAGTCTTTACGTCAGGCGACCGTGCTGGCGCCTTATCCAATCTTTTAGGACAGGGTGAATTGCCTCGAGAGTCCGGCGCCTTGCATGATTCACGGCCACTCTCCTCGACGACGCTTCTAGAGCCGTCTCTTCTATGTGAAGCTTCACCGTCTCGATCTCACGCGCTGCAGGTCGTTGCCCTTGAGAGATTGGTCTCCTCGCCACTAGTAGACTGCAGCGACAACCATGGCGTCGAGGTCCCAAGGCAGACATCCCACTAACACGATGGCGGCATCGGTCAAAACCGTGCCCCTGATTACTCGGATTCGATTCACGGATTGATTGTTGGATGGTGCTGGTGAAGTGGTTCATTATTATTATAAACATAACAGAATTTATTGTAGCACGTACTGATAAATATAACAAAAATGCCATGCAAAAGGAAGGTGCCATTTTATTAGACAGTCACTATTTCTCAAGAAAAGGTATTTTATTTTGAAAAAAGTATTTTGAAAATACCTATTTTGCATTTAGCATTTGAAATACAAAAAGGAAAACTATTTAGTATTTTGCATTTGAAATAGTAAATCCGAAAAGTATTTTGCATTTTGCATTTAAATGCTTTTTTTAAACCATTTTGTACATCTCTGATTATATTGCAATGAAATGAAACGTGTGTACGAAACTCACTTCAGAATAGACATAAAAAATATGTTAGCTGATAAGTTTCATTAGAATCTGACTTTTAATTCACTCTAGTTTTGATAAAGATGTGGTTAGGTCGAAGACTGAACTAAGCACTAAAAGAAATATGTATAACAACTCTCAGATTAGATACTGTAGTAGTCTTTACTAGATTGCTTACTCTGACCATATCTGCTGTTGTTAGAACTTATGTACTTGCTTGTAAATATGATATACATTTTGTTGTGATATTATTTATTTATTTGAATTCTACTTTTCTGGATGGCTGGAAATCCATTTTATTTATAAAAAGATAAGAATAAAAAAAATAAGAGATTTATAAAATTTATTTATCTCATTAAAACATGAACACATTTGCATACATTACAATGGCTATGTTTTAAAAATGATTTTTTATTTTCACCATAAACATTTTGAAGTAAAATGTTATACCACTTGTATTTTTTTTATCTTTTTCCTTATTTAATTGATTTCTCAATCTATTAGCTTTCACTTTTAGGACTTTTTGTCAATACTGCTACTACTACAGTTTTGTTTTGGGATATTGACACTCAATTCTTTCCCAAAATTTACTTTATCATCATTGATTGTCACTGGTTGTTCATCAACAACCCTCACTGGTTTATTTTCACCAGTTTTTGTAGGTTCATCATTCAACTTAAGTTCATTGGCAAAGTTGGTAGCTGTGTCAACAACTTTACTCTTCAAAGAGTGGTTCCACATTTCTTCAAAGTCATCCTCATCAGAGTCATTATCATCTCCACTCTTATCACTTTTGGCTTGTTTTCCTTCGTTGGTCTTCTGCCAGCAGTACTCAAATGGATAGCTAGCATTCCTGTTGTCATCCAAAGCTATTTCAAACCGCGTAGACAGAGAGTTGTAAATGGTGTGGACACCTTCAAGCATGTTGACATCAACTTCTTCAAATCCTGTGATTGATTTAAATAGGTCTTCACCTGATTTCACATCTATTACACCCTTCTTCTCAAAGAACTGTAACAAAAGAAGATATATAAGAAACTAGTAAACATCCTTCATATTTTTAGATAAATAAATATTATGCAATAGAATTTGCTTGTGACTCATACTTACATTGCTTATATTGCGACAATCTCTCAGCAAAAATTCAAGACCATTAGGGTGGTCTGGTTGAACAGACTGGGAGACATCTATAAACCAGCACTTGTTGTCCCACCAAAGAATGTTGTACTCCGACAAATCAGCATGAATCATTTGCCCAACATTGTACATTTTGTGCATTGCATCTACAACTTCATTGTAGACACTCAGCCATTTCTCAGACTTTAAAATTACATCCCTCAACTTAGGGGCTGGTTTATTGTCTTTGCCAATAAAAGACATCACAAGGATGTGTTTTTTAAGCACAACCATTTCTGGGCAGTTCAACCCAATCTTCTGAAGACGCATCATGTTGTGCATTTCCTTTTCAGCCCACATATGCACTATTTTCCTGGGATTTTGCTTAGAAAAGCGATCCTTAAATCTGTAGTCAGCTTCAATATACTTATCTCGAGTTTTGAACTCATTCAAAGTGGTTTTAAAAACCTTAATTGCACACTCCTTGGGGATGTCTAGGTCAGGGTATGATGTGTCACCATTGGCATGCAGCACTACAGACTCCTTACCAGTAGAGATTACTCCATTAATGTCTTCCAACAATCCATTATTGATGAGTTTAAACAAAATGAGCCTGGTTGGTTCATCAAGACCCATTTCAGCTGTTGCTTGACTCTCTTTTCTGTCCAACATTTTGGGTTTGCGAGCTTGGTGGTATCTTGTATGTTCTTTGAGATGATTGAACACAGAGTTTGGCAGTTTCATGTCGAATCCAGCGCCGTCTCCAGTGCAAACCTCGGGCGGGAATGCCATCACGCGACAGGCATTTCTCCTGCCATTAATCACACTGTCATGTTTCGTGACCATCTCTCCATCTTTTATGATGAAGCCTCGTTTGGGGAGGCTCGCGTATTCCTTCTCATTAGTTTCAAAACGATCCCAGTCCTTCTTGTCGTTAGGCTCAAGGTCATCGTCTGAGTCAGACTCGAATACAAGATGCTCGGGAACGGTTCTATAGTTGTCGTAAGATACTGAAACTTTCGCTTCCCCGTTCCTTTTCTTCTCTATCCTTTTGATTTCATCATCGTATTCTTTGTCAAACTGGCATTGCAAAACTTTCGCAATAATAGCGTCGGAGTCGCAATAACCTTTGACGTTAGAGTCCTCGATTTGTTTCAATATCTCGGGCGATATATCGTTGTCGTCGGTCTGGTCCGGCGACTCAGGCTGAAAAACACCACCGATCTGTTCAGCGAACCTGATCTCCTCCTTCACTTGTAATCCTTTTGCATATTCTTCAGACATAATGTCTGAAAGGTTTTGCACATCTGTTGGTGCTGATACTTTCTTCCATGGATTCGACATGTTGCAAATGGTATTTGAAACTACGTCTAAATATATCACAGAAATTTTATGATAAATAATTAGCAGGGCAGACTTTAATTTTATTTTACAATAGCCACAGATTAGTAAGAGTATACAATAGCGCTTAGCACAAATTGCACTTCACAAAAAGAAATGAAACGTGAAGAAAAAATGTGACAGACAGATGAAGATGACAGGTCAGGAAATGACGGACAATTACTTTTTTTTTATACATTTTTTTTTAATATTTTGCACGAGCACGACTACAGTGCGACAAGGATCTTCTGGCCATTATATGACATTGTCAGGCAGGGGGGCGCTTTTTTTTTTAATTTTTTATTCGTAGCCTGGAATTGTCCATTGGCCGATTGTCAGGCAGGGGGGCGCTTATTTTATGAGGGTAGCCAGAGCAACAAAATCTGCCTTGATTCAGGGAGTCTATTATTTATAAGGGTATTTTTATTGATCCATTTTTTTTTCTAGCGATTTTTTTTTACCAAACCATGGCAAAGTCAAAGAAAAGATTTCTTGTATTGGATGGAAATGTCGTAGAAGGCATTTTCCCCTTATTATCGATTTGACATATCAATTAACGATGTTTAAATAATAATGTGAATATTAATACTTTACACAGAACACGTACGAAAATAACATAAAAGTGAAAATCGGAAAATCTCTTGTAAGATTGGGGAGACTTCCTAAACTCGATCTGGCAACCGGACCGGATTTTTGAATTTGACAGCGTTAGCTCCGACTGTCACCTTTGGCCAGAAGCAAATAAATAATAACTGTTGTTTTAATAACGATATATTTTAATGAAAAACTTGATAGTATTGGTAGAAGAAAACAACTTTCATCTTTTTACCGACTTCAAAAAAGGAGGTATTGAATTTGACCTGTATGTATGTGATATAGTTCAAATTGAATAAAATTTGAGTATGTTGATCTGTTAAGGCTTCGAAACAAGTGAGCAAAGTTTCTAAAGTGTATGTATGTTTGTGTATATGCGGATTTCTCGAAAATGAGAAGTCATAGCGAGATGATAATTTATTAGTTAAATCAAGTATATTTCCGCTTAGGGTACAGTGTGAGTTTCATCATAAAACTGCCCAGTAGTTTTTGAGAGGGTAAATAACTAAAAATCATGAAATAAAAAAAAAATAACAAATTAAACCTCTTATAAAAAGCAGGCTTTCATATTAACTGACTTTTTTGTAGTTTCAGTATTTTTTTGGTTTCCAGTAACGTAGGTGTCTTTAATTAGTTGTCCACATCACTGGTACACTTATAATGATTATAATAGATTTGAAGTCAAAAGAAACGAAAAATAGATCGAGGTTATGGCAAATAGTAACTTCAAATTATACGTAAAACCCATACTATTATTTTACTACAAGTACTGGTTTCTATGTATTCATAATACAAATTTATAGGAACATAAAATTTTCAGTGTATTTAATTAGCTGACTACCACTGTATGTGATATATTGGAATAAGATAATATTTGAGTACAATATAACGCATTCGTCTTGTATTTAGAAAAACAATTTTTTTTTTTAGTCAATGCTTGATATGTGTAGATTAATGGTGTACTTACGCTTGACAATATTTATTTTTTTAAATCTGATTTCTTAATATTTTTTGCTTTACACTATTATCTCAAGTAAGTCTCTAAAAGAAAGAAATCAGGATTGGAAAAAAAATTAACTACAAGTCAAGTAGCTCCAAAATTATTAAAATTGGAATAGTACATAATGGGGTCAAAGTTGTCGCAATGGAGCTCCCCCATCGTCTCTTAAAAGGATCCGGTCTAATTACCATCAACCCTGTATATAACAGTGCAGTAGTCAAGATAAATATGCCTTAAAGTAATATTTTTTCTAACAGGGCTCAATCTGGACGTGCCATTCATCAGTTAGCTGCACAATGGAAACCAAGTCCGAGGTGGTGCTGTTCTTCGACCAACTATTCACCTGTGTTAACGGCGCGACGGGCTCTGTCTGAGCAAGGAAAATACGAAGACCATCTCTGATTGTATCTGAAAGCTATACAAAAAACTATCTCTTGCCATTTGTCTTTATAAAATCAAAGCATTGCGTTTGTTTAACCCCGACGCAACTTAAAAAGAGGTAGTATAAGTTTGACCGTGTATTATGTCTGTCTAACTCTGTCTGATTGCTGCAATGTCTATCAAAATGATATGTCTATATATTACGCGAAATAGGCGTATTTTTGGCGTATTACATTTAACGTCATAGCAATTCCGTATTGTACTATTCAATCTGCATTATATTTTACTGTATTTTTTTTAACCAACAATTAAAGTTTTTTAAGTGTTTCTAACTGTTTTTCTTTCAGGATTTGTCACATTAGATGTGTTCTGCGGTCAGGTCAATGTTCTCATAATAATGTGGGCTGAAATCACTTTGACCTGATCGCAGAACACATCCAGTGTGACAAAGCCTTTTCCTGAGCAAAAAATAATATAACGGTTTAGTAAGTACCGTTAATAAATACCTATTGGATAACGATAACGTTACATTAGTGAGCAAGAATATAATCTATGCCAGAGAAGCCATAATGTGAAAAAAATTTATGTCATTCTTGGTGAGCCAGCTGTCAAAATATCTCACTAACTCAGGTGCCCACAAAGGAGCGTTTCCTATCTGTCTTTAGACATACTCTTACTAATCTGTGGCCAGAAGATCCATGGCGCACTGTAGTGAATTTGCCATGGACACCGGTGTAATAAAGGTGAACGCACACTTATCCGAGCCGAATGTTGAACCGAATTTTTGAATTCTTTATATCGACTCGGACGAATCGCCGGGACATCTTACTCACTCCCACCTTTAGCTGTGCTATCACTCTAGCGCTATCTTGATTCGACGCGGATATGAAAGGCCTTTTGGTTCATCGCCCTTTATTCTGTTTTCCTCAGTATGGAGTCTTGATGTCAAGTTGTTTAATGTTCTCTCTGAACTTGGCACTGACTCCCAGGCAGTTATGAATATATTGTATTTTGCAGGAAGACATGCTATTATTTTTGAAATTATCATTTTTTCGTTTATGTTTTCGCCTAGTGAATTCAGACGATCACAAATATTTTGAAATGTGAAATAACATGTCTTTATTTTCGTTATAGTTGTATTTGTAGAACTCTTGGAGCAAGTTACATTTTTGTTGTTCACTTCCCTTCTCAAATATTAAGCAAAGTTTATCATACATTGCTTTAGCGTCTTTGCAAGCCATTATTAGTGGAATATGTTTTTTATCTATTGTTTGGCATATAATGAATTGTACTTTGCCATCCATTTTAGTTTCATTTTTGTTTTTCGAATCGCTATTTTCAGTTATTATTCTTAGCATTCCGGAGCTGTTTAACAATATATGGAGTTGGAATTTCCAAATATTGAAGGTTTCTGAATCCTTTAGTAACTGTATATTACTGATTTCTTCTTGTTTTATATTCTCCATTTTTATTCTTTTGTTTTTTCGGTTTTCTGTTTTTACTTTTAGTTGTTATTTCTCTTCCTTTTTATATTATTTTCATCGTGTATGCTCTGCTGCCATGAAAGGTTTTTAATTTGTTATGGTTTTTAGAGGCATTTTGGAATTAAATATATTTTTATGAACACGTTTTTATTTATACTTTCCCAATCACACACACAGATATGACAGGAGGTCTCCATTATTGTTTTTTTAAACAGAGATAAGAGATACCATAGATAACAGGATAATGCTGCCGAATCGCCTCGGCGATGGGACATCTTCCTTCTCACTCCCACCTTTAGCTAACACTCATAGCGCTATCTCATAAGACAACATTCGCGGTTCACGGTCGATTCATCCGGCTTGGATATGTGTGCGAGGCCTCTTTGACTTCGATTCGTTCGGCTCGGATATGGTGTGCATTCACCTTTACAGGTTACGCCTTTGCTATGCCATCTCATATTTTTAGAGCCTGCTGTCAGATGTAACTTTAACAATTAGTGTTGTTTCCTGTGTTGTATAATGCCACCAAAGATATTATAATTTAACTTACGTTTAAATATTCTATATCTTTGAATTTTTACTTGAAATTGGCATCGCACAAGCCACAAAAAAAAAAAACTTATCTGGAGAATGGCCAAAAATGCCAAAATTCATCCAAAAATGAAACTACAGACAGATGTCACTTTGAAAACGTCATTGCTGCCGGTACAAGCCAGAGTTACCATCATTGATATTCAAAATTGGCGTATTACCAAACACCGGCTAATTTCATTTAATATTATTATGGCAGTCCATTTTCATGAACTTATTATTTTTATCGGTGATAGAGAGTAAGGAAAACAATAATAGGCCATATCTCCTTTGTATTTAGGTATAACTGGTAGATAATGCCGTTAGGCATTAATTCTACCTTATGATAGATGAGCAATAAAGTTAAATAAATAAGTTTTTAATTTTTCATCATGTAGTTATGGAGAATATAAAATACCAGAAGCTGAAGTGAATTTCGTAAAAAGCGGCAACCTTTTTCGTTCGTGGCGCCATGCTGTCACTCTCCAGATAAGTTTGTGGCACTATACTAATTTATCGATAATACAGTATAATACATAGGAATAGTAAATTGAAGATTGCAATTGGTCTGGAGTCAAAAGCAAACCCATGCAAATATTTTTAGTGAAAATAAATGAAAAAAAAAAATTGCATCTATCTGCAAGAAGTCAACCATCAATAACTTAATTTTCATAAAAAACAGCTGGGGCATAGAACAAAAACTAAATTTGTTTTTACTTATTTATTTACCCTAGCATTTACTTTGCGGACTTCTTGCCAGTCTTCACACTCGCTTGCTGTGCTTTGAGGACTTTGACAATCTTCTGTTCCTCAATGAGGAAAGCTCTGACGATGCGCTGCTTAACGCACTTGTGGCAGAGTACACCACCATACACCCGCTTGACGGTCTTCTTGCGGTAGCACAGACGGGAACGTTCCGCTGGCCTGGCAGGCTCAATACCACGGAGTTTGCTCTTGCACTGACCACATCTTGGGATCTTCTTAGGCTTCTTGACGTACTGGTAGACTAGACGGCCACCAGGTGTCCGTACTCTGATGATTAAATAAAGAATGTTTTAGTGCTTGTGTTCTCTATAGTCTGATAGCTTAAGACTATGTTAGGGCATGACTTGGGAACACTCAAATTGGATAAACAACTGTCAATGTTTACTTGATAATTTGTGGTACTATTAATATAATATGATATTCAAAAACAAGATAGCCAGTAAGTAAATTCAACAGACAATAATCTTAGGCCTGCTAAACCCTCTTTAGACTAAATAAATTTGAAAATGCCGATATTTTGAGGTTATAATCCTGATCAAACAAACGAACCTGTTTGTAAGTCATTTAATCGACTCAAATTAAGAATGGCTAAAAATCTATAAAACACCAAGACAAAGTTCAACACTAATTAGGCCACATTAGATCCAGGGAAAGGTAAGAATACTTACATTCTCCTTTGGTTTGACTTGGTATTGTACGACAATCGTCGTCTGAACGTAAGTCGCTGTACCATTTTGCAGCTGAAATATGAGACAAATTATATATAATAAGTATAAGACACGTTATTTCACTTCTAATAATTCATTTTCCTGACTTAATTACTTGGATTAGATAGGATTTTCTTTAGAATATCACAAAACACATATTTTGCCAACCTTTTTTGACAGCTGGTTGACAGGAAAGAAAAACATCTAGTAAAATGTGATGTGGCAACACCACGAGTAGCCAAACCCATCCTACTATTTTAACGTTTGTATATTAGTACAATTTCGTACAACTAGATGGAGTCAGCAGTCTTTTGGTTTTTAGTTCTTTTCTTATTTATTACCTGCACTGCTTGGTCATTTTTTAGGGTTCCGTAGCGTAGATTCGTCAAGTCTGTCTGTCTGCCTGTCCGTCCGTATATCACAGCCATCATAATGAAACTATTAGCATCACACCGCTGAAACTTGGTAGGTCGGTGTATCATGTTTACCGCTATCCGATTCAATACAAAATTAAAAAAATATATATTAAAGGGGGGCTCCCATCTCACTTATGAAACTAAAACCTAAAAAAAAGAATACTTAAACCTATACGTGTGGATTGCCTATGGATAGGTCTTTCAAAATGACGTAGATAGATAGATATTACTTTATTGCACACAACATTTAGTGAATTTACAAATTTGAAATTAAGGTTCCTATAACCTTTTTATCTAAAGGTCTAACGTTTGAGAGATGGACGCTTCCAAAGTGGTAAAATGTGCGCCCCCCCATTTAACTTTTGAATTTAGAGAGTCAACATTTTGGGAAAAATATTTAATTTAGATCTCAACAAATTCTTTCAACGAAAATTAGTTTGAACGAGATCCAACCAGTAGTTTTGGAAATTTTGAGGTATAGCAAAATTTCATCAACCGCAAATAAAACTTTTTCTTTCATTCAAACACTATAAAAAAACAAAGTTATTTTTGCTGTCAAAAAATATTGTGATGAAGTAAGTGGACCCCGAATTCAGTTTAAAGGTGGCATGGAACACTCAGTGCGCGGGTCTGACTCGCGCTTGGCTAGTTTTTTTTAAGAACACCAGCAACTAGACCTTACAACTAGCAAGATAAATAATTGCAAATATTCTAACTCGTCAAGTATGTGTGAACGAGACACAATAGAAATTCCATTATTATGCGACTCCCGGCAGTCGTTTGATACCTGACTGATTAATATTAAACACTTTGAATTAATCATATCATTGCTTCTTTGCTTCAAACTTTTAAATTATAGTAAAAATTTTCTAAAATTGACAAATGATGTATAAAAGTATCATAAAAATATTCCGCCTAAACGTATGTATCTCAGAGTGATCCTTTTTTATTTTCCATATCTCCACGTTTTCGCAACTCTTGCCTTAGCCTATCCACACACCAGGAGGAATACACTATGTAGTAAGTCTCAAAAAAGGGTCTAGAGTCAAAAAAACTTCACAAATCAATCTGATATATAAACTCATGTATTTCTTGTCTATTGATTGATGTGTTTGACATATTGTAAAATGTGACATGTGATTGTTAATTAAAAGTCTGAACGTAATAATGTTTATTTTCATTGAAATATAAGGTCACCTCGTTTTAAGTGATAATATTTTAACAGAGTATCTATCTATATCATAGAAATAGGACCCAAGCATTTTTTTTTAAAAATCTGTCCCATTTTCATTTAAATTTTTCCTAACAAAAAAAATAATTATTAAAAAGAGCATCCTGTCTTGTCTACTCTCAGAGATCCCCATACGCGACATCGCCTTTCGTCTCTTTCATTTAATGCCTATCTCATTCATTCATGTAGCGCCGGTGCAATGACCGCGAGCGGGAGGGGGGCACCGCGGCGCGCCTATTTTTTAGACCCCCCCACATCAGTAGACTGCATTCAATTACCTACCTTTATCAAAGTATCTCAGTGTACCTACAAACTAATTGTTACTGCAATCAGATCCCTAAACACCTGACTAAACACTAACAGCTGGTTAGGTACCTATTATGATAAATAAACTGAGACAGTAACTCAACTTAAGTAGGTATGTGTTCATTCATCGTAGGCATAAAACACTAGGTATGATAAACTGGAAGTAGCTACCTAAAATTATGTATTTTATTTAATAAATTCCTGCTGATAATAACAAAGCTTATGTGAGAGAAAACTTTTAAAAAGAATACATACCTAAACTGTTAAAAATTAATGACCTGACTGCGTTCAATCTCACAAAATCTACGTTAAACAGATGTTTTTAGTTTTACCTACCTAATGAGTACCTAACTACTGATTCGCTTTGATTCAGTGGATATGCACTAAAAATTGCGTAAGTAAATAAAACACAGTTTCGTTTTAAGTTTTATTTATTTGGTACCGTAAAAAACATAACATCAGGCACACGCAACGCAACGCGATTACATCCTAGAATCAGCTAGAAACTTACCTAAATCTTTATTTGTTTTAACTTTCATTCATTGCACTTGCTCAGTTTTTGTACAGATAGGTATGTGAATACAAATCTTATTTCACGATTATGTAAATTAAAACTAGGATTCTATTATTTATTTTTACATTGGTTTTGAAATAATAATACTCGTACATCTTTATTTATCGGCCGCGATAACATTTTACATGAAAAAATAACGACATGAGAGATTTTTTACAGTCAAAACTCGTGCCTATTTTGCACAATAACTTCTTATTTTACGATTGCCGAAGCAAGCACTAGCCAGCCAATGACCAATCTAGCTATCACGACACGAGCACTGGATTTATTACACTGGACATCATGGGATTCACTGAGGGGATTCACTGTTCATTCACACACGTATGCACTAAATCTATGCTGGAAATGAAGGCGAATAACTGCAGCATTGTGTTGTTGTTGTGCACGTTATCCCTACCGCGTAAACGTGTAATTGCGCAGTAGTCAACGGGAGGACTCGAGCTCAAGCTCAAGCAAGAGGAGGGTAGGCGAACGCCGCAACGTAAACATTGTCTCTGCATTTAAGTTATCGAAAAAAATAGAAAAAGTATCTTTACAGTAACTTTCAGTGCATAATTAGACTATTTATGCTAGAATATGACAGTGATATCGTTTGTGACTTGTAATTAACTCGATTTTAAAATACAAAATATGTGAACAGAAGTGACAGTGGCTCATACATACTTCGATAAATAAAACCATAAGTGGTCCAAATACTATTAATAACAAAAATAATTAAACAAACGACATTAACAACTGCAGTGCAAAAACATAAATCAAAACAGTGCAAGTGCTTAACATTTTAAACATAAAATATTTCGTAACGGTCAGTGCTAAATCACCAGTGCATTCCAAACTGACCTTTGGACCCACCTTCATACGGACAATACGGCTATTAACAAAAACTATAAACTGTACCGCAAATTCGTCACACTACCATGTGTCCGAGTAGCTGAACGGTCAAGCATCCACAGACGAAACTACGCAACCTCGGTGCCAGCGGTTTCAAATCACACTGGGGCCACGGATACTTTTTTTGTTCCTTTACTTTGGATATTTTATTTTTTTTTGATCTGTTGAAATATTTATGAAAACATAACAAAAAAAAATGGCTCCGAAGAACATTTGTGCTAAATGCCATAAAATCATTAAAGAAAAAAGTTTCCTCAGATGTTCACACTGTAAAAAACCCTATGACCTGGCATGTACGGGTATGGAGAAACTGTTCTATATAATGGAGAAAGATCGTAGAGAAGCATGGACGTGTCAAAACTGCAAGCGCAACAAATTGTCTCTGGGAAAAACTAACACACCTACAGCAAAGAGCACAACTATAGCACAAAACAGCGCAGCAAAACAAACACCCACACCTGCAACTAAAGGTCTAACAAACACAGTAACGGAGCACGAACAAATAACAAAACATCACCAAAAAGAGAATATCTTAGACCAGGACAACATTACAACTAGAAGGAGAACAGAAAAGGTCCAAATTATACAAAATTCATCATCTGACTCTCTGTCTGATGAAAATGAAATAGATTATTCAAACCTGCGCATAGATACATTAAATAGAAGTTGCCCAGACCTAACCATGAACAACAGACTTGAATTAGACGAACTAAAGGATGAAATACAAAAACTACGGGAAAATCTTAACAGCGCAAATAATGAAATAGAAAATTTGTTATTAGAGAATAGTGATTTAAAAGAACAACTGTTAGACTACGATCTTCAAATAAAACAACTACAACAAATATGTAAATCCACACCTAAGTCTTCGCGAAAAACGGAAAGCTTGAAGAAAAGTAAAGTACCGAAGAGACTGGCCAACTTTGACATTGGCACACCAAAAAAGGACATTTCACAAGAAGACGATATTTCTGTAAAAAATGAAGCTTCACAAGATGAAATAAAGAACTCCTTTATGAACGCTGCAAAGAAAAACACCGTGCACATTTTTGGCGGAAAACAATGTAGTGGTATAGCTTCAGCATTATGTCGGTCAAGAGAAAATACTAAATACGAACGTTACAATATAAACTCTAATATTAAGCCTAATGCGACATGTAACGAAGTACTCAAATTAAGTAAAAATACAAAAATCGATTCCAGTGATGTAATTATTGTAAATATCGGAGAGTGTGATAGTAATCCGACAAAACTGATTTCGGAATTGTGTTTCTTTTTACAATCACACAGTGAACAAACTAAGATTGTATTAGGCGTTAAAAACAGTGTATGTTTGAACGAGAAATATCTCAATGAAACATTAAAGTTATATTGTAAAAATTATGAAAAATGTACATTTTTAGACCTAGATGAAATTGAATATAATGACAAATATTTTTTGAATAATGTGTGTCATAAAATAAATTATATTATTGATTGTATATATTACGACAGAAAGTATTTGGGTTACAATAAAAACAATATATTACTAGGGAAGAAAAATGAAAACAAGATCACAGACTATAAGACTAAAGGCCAACATTATTCACAGCAACTACATAATACAAACCACATAAGAAATACTGACACCAAGAATTCTGTAAAAAATCAAATCACACCAAATAAATGTAAAGTACAAAAACTAATAACCGATTACTATTTATCTGAAAAAAATGTAACACAAAGTAAAACTAATACAAAAAGCAAGTTTTTTCGTGCAGAATAGCTCATTTAGGATATTACATCAAAATATTGCTGGTCTATTCAGTAAAAAAGAAATAATTGAGTTGACACTAGAGGAACTATCTTTAAAAAACAAACAGTTTGATGTACTTTGTTTTAGTGAAACTTTTGTAAAAGCCGGTAGCGAGGGAAATATAAACATCTCAGGATATCATTTGGTCGCGTCATACTCCAGACCGCAAAAAAAGAGGGGTGGTGTCTGCATACTCATAAAAAATAACTCCCAAGCGCAGGCAATAACCTGGCTTAATGAGTTCTCTGAAAACTTAGTGTTCGAGTGCTGTGGTATAAATATTGCACAAATTAAATGTATAGTTATATGCATATACAGAACACCAACATCTGACATTGAAACATTCTTCGAAAAACTTGAACAGCTTTTGGTTAAACTAAAACGTAAAGTAAAATACAATGTTATAATTGCTGGTGATTTAAACATTGATATTCTCAAAGACAACAAAAATACAGATAAACTACAAAGAATAGCCGCAGAAAATAATTTAAAACTACATATCCTATCTCCGACACGCAAAAAATCTTGTCTGGACCAAATTCTCACCAACATACCAGAAGCTATAGGTGAAATTCATAAGTTAGGTTTATCAGATCATGATACTGCACAATCTGTCACTTTCGATGTACAGGGGTCTTTCCGTTTGCCTAAATACTGGTACTGTAAGAAACGAGACTACAGTCAAGAAAACGTATCGAAATTTCTTGATTGTCTACGAAGCACATCATGGATCCACGTAACTGAGGAAGTCAATATGTCAACAGCATTCAATACTTTCTATGCAGACTTCAAACTTTTTTATGATTTGTGTTTTCCAATTAGCAGAATTAAGGTTAAACCTCACAAAAAGTCAACAAACTGGTTCACAAAGGGTCTAAAAAGGTCAACAATAACAAAACGAAAGTTACGTTTCAATTATTACAAAAACTCTAACAACTCTTCAAAGATTAAATATAGACAATACTCCAAACAATTAAAGCAATGTATCTATCGAGCGCAAAAACTTGCGAATAAAAGATACTTAGATAAATCTAAAAACATATGCAAGGCGACATGGGACATAATAAAAAACAAGACTTATCAAAATGTAATAAATAAAAATATTGACCAATTAGTAATTAATGACAAGATAATAAATAACCCTACAGACATTTCAAATCATTTCAATAATTATTACATAAATTTGACCAATTCTAATAATTATACAGTACAACATGATAAAATTAACTTTAAGCAAATAAAATCAAATCAAGCCAGTATATTTTTAACCCCGACAAATGAAACAGAAATAATAAAAATAATTACCTCACTCAAAGACACAAAATCAACAGGTTACGACGAAATACAGACAAAAATATTAAAACTATGTAAGATTGAAATTGCGCCGATTCTGACGTATCTAATTAACTTATCGTTTAATACTGGTATTTTTCCGGAACCATTGCGGATTGCGATAGTTAAACCACTGTATAAGGGAGGAGAGAGAAATGATGTGGCAAACTACCGCCCAGTATCTCTCTTACCCGTTATGGCAAAGATATTTGAAAGAGTAATGCATGTCCGTCTCGTTAAATTCTTAGATAAATATAATATCATCAAAGCGGAACAATGCGGATTTCAAAAAGGCAAATCAACATCTTTAGCTGCTTTTTTATTGGTAAACAATGTCATGACTCATATGGACATGCGCAAACCTGTAACTTCAGTGTTCTTTGACATGAGCAAAGCTTTTGATTTTGTGTCACATAAAATACTATTAAAAAAATGTGACCTGCTTGGTATTAGAGGAGTAGCATATCAGTGGCTAAAAAGTTACCTTCAAAATAGGATGCAATACGTAGTCATCTCCAATATTGACTCAAAAATGGAAATAAATGACTTTAGATCGGATATGAGAGAAAACAAATTTGGAGTGCCACAAGGTAGTATCTTGGGACCCCTGTTATTTCTACTCTACATTAATGACCTTCCAGATGCTGTAGATTATAAATGTACTCTTTTTGCTGACGATGTATCTGTTGTCATACCATGCAACGATACTAAAACTTATAATGATAACATAAATGACACTATTTGTAAGGTGATCAACTGGTTAAATAATAATAATTTACATATAAATTTAAATAAAACGACATTCATACAATTTATAAACAAAAATGCTAGCAAAATCCCACTTCATCTACATTTTGGCAACCAAGATATTAAGGAGTCTTCTCAAACTCAATTCTTGGGCATATTATTAGATGATCGTTTTTCGTGGAAGAGTCATATCGATAAAATGTGTAGTAAGATAAACTCCTTCGCTTATGCGCTATGGCGTTTATCTAATATTAACGACAAGAAAGTTGCTATACAGGCATACCATGGGTATGTGTGTTCCCTTCTGAGATACGCGATTATCCTATGGGGCAACTCATGTCATGTTGACAGAGTATTAGTAGCTCAAAAACAATGTATTCGAGCAATTTGTAACGCAAAGATTGAAACATCTTGCAAGCCACTTTTTAAGGAGCTGAAACTGCTTACTGTCCCTTGCATTTACATCTATGAAATATGCGTGTTTGTCAAAACATACCCTCACTACTTCAAAAGAAAAAAAGATGTATGCAACTTTAACACACGGCACCCAAACAAACTAAATATTCCTCCAAAGTCGACAGCTCTTTACAGCGAAAATGTATATTGCATGGCCATAAAAATTTACAATAGGTTAGATGAAGGAATAAAGTCATTACCGCTGAATATATTTAAAAAGAAACTGAAAATTTGGTTGTTAGAAAAAAGTTTCTATTCTTTGAAAGAATATTTTGAATTCTTTCAATTTCGATTGTAACCAAATTGTAACCCACCTAGTTTTTGTCAGTGATTGGTATTTGATGTTGCAATATTTTATAACGTGGTCCACATATTAGTAAGAATTATGTATCTTGTCACTTTTCTCATTATAATTATTTATATATTTTTAATGGTTGAATAGTTGATTGTATACTAACTTAATGCTTTAAATTACAATTATGTGTTATGAAACATTTGCATGCCAGTTTCTGGTGAATTGTGCGACTTTGACTTTGTCTTTATGTACCATCATTATTTACCATAATTCAAGCAAATAAATGAATCTGAATCTGAATCTGAATCTGAAGCTGCTCGACCTTCGGCGCGTAGTCCGCGCCCGCAGCAAATCTTAGACCCTCATGTGATAAAGGTGGAGGCCTTTGTTGTGCAGAAACCGCCATATCCAGCGTCTGCGGGCGGTGTTTGGTACTAGGTGCCGCGATGCCGGTGAAAACAATCCAGCACGTCGTTCTCGAAGTGCCACGTTGAGGCGCGGCGCGGCGGGAAGCTTGTTGATGCCGGTCGCCCGGCCCGGGCTCCGCACGACGCACGGCGCACGTCGGGACGCGCGCGCAGCGCGCACACAACTCAATCGGCGAATTTTTTTGGCAGACTGACTCGCTCGCGCGCGCGTCGGTCGCGCGGCGAGCGTGCGGGGGCGGGTGCGGGGGAGCGGCCGCGACACGTGTAGGCAACGCGGCGGCGATTGGCGGCGCGTTTGACATTGCCTACAAAGACCGAGAGCGCCGCTCAGCAACACGCGACACGGGGTGTTTTATTTTAGTATTTTTTCTACATGTTTAGAGGTCATTTTCTCGAAAACTAGCGTATAATTTTTTTTTTTTTACTTACAAAAAATGTTTCATTTATTTTTCTGAATCTGCCCTTAAAATATTATCACTTAAAACGAGGTGACCTTATATATTATCTATAGAAAATACAATACAATCCATAAAAGCAAAAAATTATTCAAAGTAACAATATTTGACGTGTAACAAACAAACACACAGCGCCCTCTACCAAAAAGTTTTGTGTAAAATCTTCAATGGTGTGTTTATATAAAAGAAAAATATATACAATTCCTGGCTAGGAATTGTATACAATGACGAATTTCATACATTTCTCGTTACATATGCATTTTATCAGGCAGGAGGGAGGGGGGAACAGCAGGCAACGAAAAAAACAAATGATTTCCACTTTAAGCCATTCCATTATAATAACTAGCTAGGTAGGCACACGGAACCCTAAAGGATAAACATACCAGTGACTGACGGATAGATAGAAGAGACGGTTGAATAATAACCACAAAATTTTAACGACTAGCAACACTGTCGTCTCAAAATGGCTGCTTGTCTTGTCTGTAATGTTTTGTGAAGTTTACGGTGATGTTTTTCTGTGAAAAATCTGTTTTCTGATCTTGAAGTGATACAATTTGGATTATGGGTAAGTTAAGAATGATAAGTACTGATAAATCTATAAAAAATAATTACCTGTTTAGCACTCATTAATTTCCTCATCATTGATTTATGTCTCCTTTAGTCGTATGCTAAGAATATTGTTGTTTTCTTGGCTTAGGATGCCCAAAGTTTCTTTTCACACGAGTTTCTTCTTCTTTTTGACATGCCGTAAATGTTAGTAAATCTCTTAGTGGGTGTCCACCCATAATAAGATTTACTAACACATTGTAAACATTTACACTGTGTGTTAAACTCTAGTTGTCATTGTTACTTTTAGCTTTATCAGAAGCGAAGTCACTGTTTTTTAATATATAATTTGTCCATTACATTCGCGCTTACTTCTAAAATCGAGTACAAGTTAACTCTTTACTTCTCTGTATACAATTTGTAATTACAAAGCAGATTATAGTAAGAAAAATACCTACAAATCAGAAGCTTTAGATTTTACTTTTACCTTTTACCCTTTCTCAAATAGGTTATCCTAAAGGGGTTACTTGGAGAACCCTACTTTTGGTGACTCCATATAATTTGTTATACAATGATGTAATGATTTTTGTACACTGTTCCTGTCATATCCAGTTAGTGCAGTTCACATGGACTGAATACATACAAATAATCATTAAGTTAACAACATGACTAAGTTTGATTTGAGTTCTATAGCTTTTATGTTCATCATTATCAGTCTCTTACCCTGTAACCAGTTTTTGTGGGGAAGGCGCAGTATGTTTTCTTCTTTCACACTTTTTCATCACTCGTCCATCACTGAATCATCTACCCCTTTCACCTTATCACAGTTCATCTATCTCTTTTCGGACAGCCTTTGTGAAACAGTAATAATGATGATTAGTATCTAATAATGATTTTATGGTAATAATAACAATAAATATATTCATAAAAACAGCTCCTGGAATTGGAAGCTCTTCATAAAAAAAGTCTCTCTAATCTGTGTGTAATTTGCAAAACAATACAGAAAATCAGAAATCATAATTGCCAAAATGTAGACATGTTAGGTCTTCAGGTAAACATAAAGTAAATGCATTTAGCCTGAATGCAGATGTGCAAACTTTAACAGGTAATTTTTACCTAATTAATTAACTAATTTGCCTTATAATCTAGGACCAACAAAAGCAATGCAACATTAGCCATTAAGTTAGCTGTAGTTAAATGCTAGAACTAAAATAATATTACTATGTACATTTTTGATTATTTTTTCTCTTTGAGTGATAGCATTTTAAACTTACTCATCACATCAAAAGTCATAAAAGTTGTTTATTTTTGCATATAGACCCGCTGGGGGCACTTATACACATCCCAATATAAACCCTATAACTGCTTCGGGACAATTGTGGGCTAGTGCTGAGAAGCAGCGCAACAAACTCAGTTACTATTGTCAGTGTTATTTGTATTTATTAATGTATTATGTAATTACTGTATTTGTACTGTGTTGTAATGTTCTCTCACTCTTAAAATAAATAGGTTTATTTTTTGTGGGCTAGACCTAATTGTATAAAACTTGGGCCCTCTCGCACATGTCAGGATTATTTTAGCTATTGTTTTAATCATAGACCTGCCTGTCTTAATAAGCTGCTGTAAACATATGCAGCTATGAATAAAACTTTGTATCTTTATTTCTTTCTTCTGGCGGTAAAGCTTTATTTTAAGTTTGCTAGGCTCTCCATTTCTTTCTTCTTTTGACACAGCTTAATTTTCATTTGTATGGGTTTTAATTTTCTATTTTTGTGTATGGCCTCGTAATTCGTAAATCCTTCTACGCTCATAGGGTACTTAATGCTTGTCATATAACCAGTCATAACATTACATAAGTACAGCATTAACTTAATACCCCATGCACAAATCTTCGGATCCAATTTGGTATCCCATTTTGTGGGTGCCTCTTTATGGGCACTTTATAACGATGCGCGCACGCATTCGTTATGCGCCATGTTTCATCCGAGGTGTCAGAAATAAGCCTTTATAAAATGCTCAGAGGCGCTTACGACGTACAACAGTGTACGCAAGTGTAGAAGGCTTAAGTCTAACATAATACTCTGATATTTGACGACGCGTTTGGTGAAGTAGTTAGCGCTCCTGACTATTATGCCGGCGGTCGTGGGTTCGAATCCCGCAAGGGACAAATGTTTATGTAATGAGCATGAACATTTGTACATTAGTAATGAAAGTTTATATGTATTAAGTATTTATGGGGGACGCACAAGGAATCAAATTCCTTAGTTCGAAACCAAGATACTATGTGTGTTGTATGGCGCATATTTATTTATTTATATTTACAGCAGGTACCGTTATGGAAGTTAAATTTTAATAACTAACGCTAGGAAACTATCGAGCTTCAATACTTTACTCACCTCTTCTTGTGGGGTATGTTCATTGAAAAAATATAGTAAATGGGTGCCTAAAGCCAGTTTCATTTTTACATAAATAAAATAAAATAAATATGCGCCAGACAACACACCAATTGTCTGGGTTTCGAATTTTCTTCCTTGTGTTATGGATAGCAGACAACAATTTTGACGGGATAGAACAAAATTT
Organism: Pyrausta aurata; assembly: GCA_963584085.1. Classification (NCBI taxonomy): domain Eukaryota; kingdom Metazoa; phylum Arthropoda; class Insecta; order Lepidoptera; family Crambidae; genus Pyrausta; species Pyrausta aurata. The sequence goes on from OY757269.1 coordinate 12,272,261, forward strand.
CTTCCGTTAAGAACTAAAGAACAAAAAATAATGTTCTTGTTCTAGCTTTAGTTCTTTGTTCGTTTGGTCTAAAACCACCTTTAGGTACAAATGTTTTTGCTCATCACATAAACATTTTCCCCTTGCGGGATTCGAACCTGCGACCGGCTGGCATAGTAGTCAGGTTTTTATAACTTGACTCGCGCCTTATACTAAGTCACCCTTTATATTCAGAATGCACCGCTAAGTCTGCTATCACATCCACTATTTAATTAGTATTATAAGAATACGCTTGGGATATTGTCGTGTTCTCTTATTTGTCAATTACTAGTTCTTGCTCCTCACAACGACGACGCTCCATTCCTCAGATACATTTTACGTTTTATATCAGGTGGTTTGTCTAAATATCAAAAGGTGGCATTACATAGTATTGTGATTGATCTTGTTGTCAGTTTCTAACACATAGTACTTCTTTAACTTATGCGTCTTGTCCCTCTCCTTGGGATGCCAGCATTAGTAAGCCCAAGTTTGAAAATAGAGAAATTGAATGTTACGCCATAGCTTATACCTATGTAACCCTTTATTTATAGCTAGCTTCATTTATCGAATGAGGTCTGACTAGTATACACTTTTGGTCAATAATTGGAGTGATGCTACTGGTTCTGCCTGTATTTAAGCTATACTAACCCCAACCGCACAGTTCGGAGAAGCGTTCGACATTGAGATGGGTCATTTTGTAATAACAATAGCCGGCATTCGAGTAAGGGTTGCCACCTTATAGCTTTTTATTCAGATTTCCTTTATAAGTTTTCCTTAAACATAAAAACCAAACTATTTTAAGTAACCAACAAACGCTTCTATTTACTCATTTAGTCTTGAATGGAAAGTTATTTTTGCGTCATACTCATGACGTGACTCATGAACGTTAATTAAAAGTTGGTGTCAAAGTTCATAAGTTAGCGATACCCGCCATGAATAAAACTCAGAAATAGTAACGGCGTTATTATTTTTCTCCGAAATATTTCGTCGGTTTATCAACTACTGTGCGTTGAATGAGGTCAACCTAATTTATGGCCGGTACACGTGTACATTGTTTATTATGCTTAATTAATAGACGTTTGTTCAAACTTCTTAATGTTATCACGAGGGAATGACACTAATTAACTGTCTGGTATAATTAACAAAATAGGATTATCCCTTTTGTATTCGGATTGAAATGTTTCTTCTTGTACTTTCGAATTATAAAAAAAAGTATTTTTTGTAATTCAAAAATTAATTATAAAAAGTTGTTGCATAAATCCTTTTGAGGGCCGTCTTCTTTTACTTATTCACCCACAAATAATATTAATTTAAAATGATACCGCGTTTGTCCAGTGGTGGTCCAGCCCTATCGATGTAGTAAGTCGACAGTCTCTTTTTCGTTTTTCTTAGCGCAATCGTAGAATTGGGTCCGGACTCGAAGCTGAGACCTCGTCACAATAGGAGTGAATGACGCCCCTTCATCCAGATGCGCTATTGTTGTATTAGAAGTTGTCTAAGTCATGTAAGTTCTGAGAGAAATTTTATTTTAATCCTCCCCTTTAGTATCACACGCAAGTATTTCATATCATATGCGATATCCATCATAGCCGAAGTTCCGTCTATTTATTAAATTCGGTTCCTCTCCTATCCCATAACGCGAAATACCTGCATTTGTTTTTCTTATTTATTTATACTTTATTGCACAACTTTAATAAGTAAAAAACTTTCTTCTCTACCAGTCATACCTTTGGGCTAAACAGAAATGATTTTTCCCCATTCCTTATCCTTACTATGGTTCCCAAAAATTAGCATTGAAAAAGTTTGTGATGCCTTTTGTAACTTCTCTAGTTCTTGGTCTTAAATGGAAAATCAACGACTTCAATTATGATGACATAAACTAAAATTGCTAATTTTATTCAGTACTTTATAAAAGCGCATGATAGTTAACAATGCCCTTATGACACAGCGCTCGTAAAACTAAAATAGATAAAGTATGCGATAAAACTGATGCTTAGCCCCTTTATTGTACCCGTAGTCGCTTATAGCCCGACCTGAGCTGCAGCTTAGAATCCGTACAGCAACGGTAAATGATAATAATTGTCGAGGGTACATAAACCAACCTTAAGAGCGCCTGTTTGTAAATCCCTCACAATGATAGTGCATATGTAGATGCGTAAACTGCTTATGTTAATTCATTTCATTTATCCTGCACATAACTATTCATAGGACATTTTAACCGGTCATAGGTGCATCGAAGCGCATTCCTAACTACATTTGAAAGAAACTCGATTAGCATTGTTATGGGGACTCCTTAAGTCAAGATAAGCGTCCTTGCGCCCCCTCAAGGCCCGCCTACTAAATTGAGGCTTTAACACAACTAGCATGTAACTTAGCTAATACCATAGATATGCAACCAAAAGGGATGATTTTATGGCAAATGGGCGTGCTTTCTATCATCATCATCATCATCATCAGCCTATATTAGTCCACTGCTAGACATAGGCCTCCCCAAATGAGCGCCATAGCGCCCTGTCTTCGGCTTGGCGCATCCAGCATCTGGCCGGTGCTTGCTATTAAGTAACTAAATTAGAAAAGAAACAAATATAAAGTTAAACTAAACTAAACTTATAGAAAATCAGGTGAGTCCATTTAAAACTTCTTGCCTTTATAACCACAGAAACAGACTAACATTGACTTTAGCATAATTGCAGCATGTGTGCTCGTACTTTAAATCCTTTTTTTTGCATTCTTCCAAGTGACAACTATAAATATTCATTCCAGCCCTACACCAGGTTTTGTACAATATCGCTTAGCAAGACTCTGCATTGATTTATCCTAATAGATATCCATTAAACTTATTGCATTTAATAACTAACCTATAGTGCTGTTATCCGCGTTAGCATTATTAAAGTTGACTCCACTGTATTTATTAACCAGTTCGCAGGCTTTCGTAGGTACCTCGATTATCTTGTAGGTATATCTCGCTGCTTATTCATATGCATTTTAAATTTTTCTCCTATCCAGTTTCTAGCCAGGTATCATTGCGATGACATAACTTAAACACGTGATAGCCAGACGTGATTGTAACATGCGAAGGCTGTATTGTAATTATGGCCGTTGTATAAAATAGTTACGAAGACGCTCATGGAAACAAATATTCCATTATAAATAACATCGGGAACGTGTTATGTTCAAATAAATTTACTGTGACGTTAACGCGAGAAGAGGACCATTATTTTTTAATTTTTTTGGTCCTCAATCTTACCTCGACGTCTCCGTGTCGAAACGTAAATTCGATTTAATGCGCCCACGTTCAAATCCTATTCCCCGCCAGTGATATTACATTTTAGACGGAGATCATTCCGATCATGATCGTAATGCATTTGACCGTCACTTAGATCGATACGATTTCCTATTTCGGGACTGATCCTTTTGTTACTTTTAAAAGCTCAGGTATCTTGCACTACCATCAAAGTGTTAATACTTATTCTGATACTGATACGGATATTAAGAGATGTCTAGTAATTTCAATCGGAGAATGGAGCACCCATAGAGAAAGAAAAAAATCTTCGCTTTAAAAAGAGCGTGCTACTTAGTGAAATTCTATAGGATTTGACAGCGAAAGACCTTATGACAGCGAGACCGTTTTCTAAGAAATAATGGATTTAGTGGAAACGTCAAGTTTCCGTCGCTGGAATTTTTGAAAAATTATGAATGGATATAATTATAATTTAAGTTTTGTATAACAATTTCAGATGAAATGACTTGTGCTTTCAGCAACTGTGAAGTGCGCCGAGGATACAATCCCGAAAATCATACTTTTCACCAGTAAATATGAATCATTGATAAAAATTTTAATTCCAAATTTTATAAAATTTGTGAGTGAAATCGACTCCGATGCCAAAATGTACAGTAAATTTAGGACTTCCTTTGTGATTTGCAGCCATATATCAAAGTTTCCAATAGAATAATTCAGGTATTTTCAGTAAAATAAGAAACCGTTTCTTTACACTAGGGCTTGACTAAATGATGACGTCATCAGTATCGATAATTTTTTGACTGATTTTTTTAGGTAAACGTAATTCTTGCACAGCTTCTTCTCAGCAGTGGCCCACACAACTGTCCCGAAGCTGTGCTGTGGTAAATTCTATATTAGAACGTGTATAAGTGCTTCTAGCAAGTCTTCATACATAAATAAATAAATATGTGTTTTTTAAAAAAAAAATGTTGTCTTGTTTATCAAATAAAAAGTATTATGTTATTAAAAGGGCATTAATTTAATTATTTTTGTTTCAATTTACATGATTTATAGTAACCTCGTCGATAAAACTTGGACCACCATAAGATACACATCACTATTGAACGCACACATGTAAAGTAACTTTTTGGTTTCGCTGAAAATGCGCGTTTGTCATTCTATACTATACTACATTCTATGGGAGCACCATCATCTCGACGTTTAGATGACATCTCTGACTTAGAAATGGTCAGACCATTAAAGATGACTGCACTCGCACAGCCATTCAACGGAAATGAATTCGATGATGACGATAAAGATAAGCAATTTGAAGTTACCCTCTAACGAGCAAGACATATTATTCACATCGGTCACCTCACGCCACCGAAATGTATTTCAGTAAAACGCACATTTGTTTACAAGTCGTTGAACCCGTACAGAAAATACTACGTATTGTTCTAAGTACAAATCGGTTTACAATCTAGCTAGGGCATTAACCCTCTAAAATAAGCTATTTGTTTAACAACAAACTCTGTTTAGATTATAACATTGTATTGCATTCCTACGGGTTTCCTTACGAAATCGTGAGTTGAACTATGTGTAAAATGTTTTTCAGGGATTATTAGATTATGACGATGCCGGACGAGGTTGAAATGTTGCCGAGAGCGGTATTCAATGTTAAATACGACATTCTGTTTGTGAGACCGCATCGATGAATTTAAAGCAGCCCTTTAATGTAGGCGTATCGCTAGCTCCGTTTAAATTAAATATACCCCAGTGGTGGAGCTGTGTCACAAAGATTTTCCAATACGAAGCTGCTCTGCTGGCTAAAAGATATACTAGTGCAGAAACGTAATATATAGAAACCGCAATTTTATTGATTGCTACCCAGATAGTATCCGCTTTGAGCACGTAGGACGTTGATGCGTGGATATTCCTAGGCATAATGTTAGCTAGTCAATGTATATTATTGTTTACAGCACACCGTGTAATTGAGTAGTGTTCTTATGTGGAATTATGCTTTACTTTTAATTACTCTGCATTGGTACAATTTTCCCTACTTATGCAGTGAGGAGGATGCGTGTTATGTTGGCTTAGCTACTTATTAAACGAAAACATTTGAGGTGCCCTGCTCGCATACCTTCGAGCTTAATGTTAACTCTCTGTCAAGGATGTTCGGATCACGTGTGAGATGGGGCGATAATCCTGTTATTTATTTTTCCTTCTCGATTAATTAAATGTAGGCTTAACTCCACCGACGCACACTAATGCGGCTACATTGGTAGTATTTATTTTGGGTCAGGCCCATAAGTTACTTCAGTGAATTAAAGCTCTAATTAATGACTTATTTCCTGCTTAACCAAGAATTTTAAGGGCCAAAGGGCTGGAAGTTGTTATTTAAGTGGTCTTAGAAAAATCTTAACTCACAAACCTTTATAGCTGCGTGAAATATTGTTACATTGTATTGAAATGAGTTTTATTTTCTGAAAGGCTTCATGCCTTTGAAATGTTTTATTGCGTATTGAAATTGCTATTGGTTGCAGCAAGCCATTGAGAGCCTCAGCAATTTGATTTTCCTCTCAAGTGTGCGTGGTTTTGGTTTTTGCGGTCGAGTGCAGCACGACTCGCCTGCAATTTGTTCGTACGTGCGAAGAGGGATTGCCTTCCCTAATTGTGGTATTTTCGTTCTGCTCGGACATTTCATTTGCTACGAATTACCTCGCACCAAATTTACTTCTCGGAAGTTCTCAATCTTCAGATCCTGCTCTTATCCCTAATGACTCTTTATTACATCGATTCTGTAAGGCGATACAGCAACTGATAGATTTATAACAGAACGATTAGCTCGGATATGTGACGTATTTAGATGCGGGAAGTTAATTGGAATTCCTGGTGAATCCCGTTTTCCACTTAACGCATCCAGCGTTTGGATCTTGATATCTGTCCCTATTAGGGTTCGCTGAATCGTCTGTGGGAGTTACGAGCTGCTTATAAGGTCCTGAAATAGCCGCCGACAGGCGTCGCGATTGACGCTCAATGGGGCCGGAGGAGCAGCGCGTGGTTACTCGCGGTACACGACTACACGTCGTTTTTTGTTTGGCGGGCGTTGCGAACGAAATTACCCATCGTCCGGCGCCGCGCGGCCGCACCGACTCGTCTTTTTAACTTGCTCCGAGTCGAATTTTATTATTTTTATTTAACACCTGCGCCCAGTAATCTGTATTCGACGATCTCCCGAACGCTTAACTCTTTTTGGGCGTGTTTTTGTGTCGGGAACGGCCGATTTATAGCGATGGAGTTTTGTTAGCCGAAAAGTGTCGTTTAATTTTCGTTGTTGCTCCGATGACAATCGATTATGTCCGCCCATGGTAAAAATTCGTCCACCCACGCCTTATTTTGTTTTTCTAATGCCCACGCTCTAATGTGCTTTTTAATTGAATTCAAAATGTTTACTAATAAATCCGATTCTAAACCAATTTATTGATGTATAATATTGAGAATCATTAATTGAGTGAGACGAATGCTATAAGTGCAATTTTATGAAATACTTTACGACAATCATTTAATCGTACAACTTTTATAGCCTTCATCTGAGTGCCTTATGAATCTGATCTAACTTGTATTTTCTTCTATCTATTAAAAACTTTCCAGATTGACATCTTTGCTCTGGGAACTTCGGCCTCCTGTTTAAAAGGTTGAGATTTTTTTCAATCGTTTCTTAATGGGGTATCAATTACAGTAGTGGATTAAAATGATTTTTATTGTTGGTTAGTTCGACGTGAGAGAAGGAGCGGTAATGACGCGTTTTAGGCTAAACGCTAATTGCTACCGGCACGCGGTGCGCTGGCGCCACCGTGTTATTATCTCTGGTGCACTCGTGTTTGGATGCGCGCACTATTACCAGTATAATCGAATATATAATTTGTATCTGATAAGGTCTCGTTTGGAAGAAACCCAATGGCTTCTACGTAACTAACAATGCCCCATAATAGGATTCTGATTTGGAATTTGTAAATGTAATAGTCATTCCCATCCAGCTATCTCTCTTTTGCATAATTATATTATGTATACTTGTAAAATTATGAATTTATTGAAGTATCGTTACAACTTCATTATAATGTTACTTTCGACAGTCCTTTTTGCTTCTGCATGAGCTGCATATTCTCTTGACTTGTTGTCGCATACTCCTTATCAGCTTGATGCGGAAAATTAAATATTTTCGTTTGTCATGTGATGTAAGTATATCAAATATTTCTTCTTTCGCTTATAACACTGCACCTATCCAGAAATTAATACATTCTTAACTAACTCTACCTTTATGAAAAAAATAAAATCATTCCGAGTTGTATTTATCACTTTCAAAACATTTTAAGTTTTTCCAAAATATATATATTTTTTGTGATAGTTCTACAGAAAACCCATTTGAGTAACTTACATAATTCACGTAAATCTAAAAAGCAATAAAAAACGGGTATATATCAAATAAACTTCCTAAAACTCAACGCTACGACGTAAAATAGGACATGTGTACCATGTAAAAATATTGCTCTATGGCTGCCAAGATTCTAACTTTATGCTACAATATTTTATCTTTACAGCGTATTATACCTGTATCTGTATTCATAAACCCGGCGATTGGTATTCGGAACCGACCTCGAATTATAAAATAAAATCCCAGAGTAAAAAAAACGCGGCCCCGTGGCGCCTGCGCAGTCCTTCAACAAACTTTTGAAGGCCTCATGACCGGTCTTATGTTTCAAATGATAAAGTTTATTTTCCAACCAGTTCATCTCGCACCACCTTGGCACACCAATAAATCATATTCGCTTCTTTATGCCCTATGAACGCGTGTTTTTACACAAATATACATCAACGAAATGAATAAAATATATTATTGGGTTTTTGTTTTAAACGGCTGACGGTTTGAGCCATTGGTCCTAATTGCTCACGTCATTAGAGATATTGTCGGGGGTGTTATTATTTTCTTAAATATTTATACAAGAGAGGTATTGCATGACGAATTGGATGAAGAAAAAGCTGATGCTTTTCTAGCTTGATATTCTGGTTATAATTAACATCACGTTATAATTTATTAAGAAGGTTCGTGTGTCTGAAAGGTCTAAATATACTAGTAGTCGCGCCATTTGTTTGTCTGAGACGAGAGTTGTTTGATGTGGACGAGGAATCAGGTCACGCAGGCGAGACAGTGCACATTCACACTGGATTTAGATTTCACGTTCTATGTAGATTACATGATATTTTATAATAACAGAAAAATCCAGATGCTTTTGAAACCTCAGCAAAAAACGAAGCTCTGCAGTTTCATTTTATAACTGCTTTGCAATAGATTCGTAACAGTAGCCCACCTATGCATTCTTATAAATGAAATGAGTGGGCAAATGATAATATTTCGCGCTAATGCCCGGCCGGCTTTATCAAAGAGGCTATTTCTTGCCTCTATTAAACCGTGTTTTTGCCCAGAGCCATCAATTAATGCAAAACGCTTAAAAATCGTAATTAGCCGATACCGGTGTGTCGGTATAATATTTATTGCTCCACGGAAATGCCACTGCATTTGTAATTTTAAATCTGTTTATTGGGGCGTTATGTTCCGTAGAAGCCTGCTTTACATTTTAAAAGCTGCGTTCAGAATATTCAATAGAGTTTTTTACAATGGAAATTACATTTTCTTCAGCAGAAATAGTATAAATTATTCTATGAAATAAAAATGTAGAGAAAATTATCACATTGAAACCTTTATTTTTAAGCGTTTTAAATTCAGCAAAAAGAATTGAATCACTACTGTTGAATTGAAATGAACACAATAAAGCTGAAATTTAATACCTATGTTAATATAAATACGTTTGCTTCTCGTTTTTTGTTTAGCATCAGAGGTTTCTTATACGTAAATTGGTGTATTGTCGGGAATGACACCGGGTCGTGGTTGATTGACGGCCGACTCGATTCGTTAAGCCTCTCTTCAAAAGGGTACGTGGGTCGTATTCCTCTGAAAGCCTTAGCTTATTATTCTCAGATAATAGTCTCATCTCCATTTACGGTTCGTCTATCGTGATATTTCTTGGAGCTTTTCTGTTTTGTGTGCTCTTAAGATGTTTATAGGTAAGTATAAAAAATCGACGTTCTTATTTTTCCACCACTGATCCTTCATAGTTCTGGTTCTGGTAGCAGTCCCCTGTTTTGCGATTTATTCAGGCCTCTTGATGTCAAATTTAATAAATAACCTGTAAAAAAATTTTTATGGGAGTTCTTTTTGCCTTATTGAAGTTATTCATTCAATTATTCATTGAAAAAATGCAAATACACAGTAGAGTATCTATATCGTACGTATGCACACAAACCCGTAGGGTACAGCAAATATTAGTATGAGCAGTGTAGAGTCGTTATTTGTGGATATAAGAAATCGCTCTTATCATAATATATATGTATCGAGTTAGCTGCTATTAGATGTTGTGGCCAAGTTAGTCCTACTATTGCGTGTTTTACTTGGACCACTGGCTGGCACTGCGCATATGCTATGGAGGCGGCAATGAAATACGTCAGCCAGCGTGATTGACGGCTGGCGCCGCTCCGCTACTCCCTCAATTCAATTTACACTGAATCTTTCAACTTAGTTATGAATCTAGCTATCAAATGAAAAAATATTTTTTGTTTCTGCTTGACTAGTCTTCGACGAGCTAGGTAGGCGATAGCCCAAAATCAAACTCGTAGGTTCTACGATTAATTTAAAAAATCTCCATTAGTTACGGGTAAATAAATGATTTCCGTCGCTCTCGACGCGGAGGCGTCACAAAAGAGCTCATTAACAAAATCCGACACCGCACCTAATCCTTTCGTTAGACCTCCATTGTGGACTGCGGCGAAGGCTCGACCTCTTCACACAATGCTTTAAAAATATTGACTTAATATTTCACAAGAGACCCTTATTTTTGACTTTCATTCGTGTCCTTGCCCAAATATCCAGCCTTATATTAAACTTTTAAAAACCTTAAGCAAACTTTTGTCTTGAAAAAGATCAACCAATGTGAATATTGTGTCAAGTCACGAGCTGAACATTTGAAGTAGACAAAATACTATGAATAAGTTCTGAAACGCTTCCCACGAACTGACGACCCCCGGGGCAAGAACAGTTACGCTAGTGGTAAACGTAAATAATCACATACATGCCCATGCAAATTGGCAACAACGTTCAATTTGTCGTCATTGAAATTGATGTCCATTGATGTTCGCTCAACAAATACAGTTATTTGATGTGTTAACGTTTACGATCGCAAATAGTGTACTCGGTACAAACTGTACGAATACCAAACGAGGCACAATTGAAACGAATGCTGCCTGTAATGTGTATGACACACATCGCCGAATATTTGCGGCGATTGCTGATCAAATCCCGACGGTGATATCATGATCTAGCAGCTTTTAATTGCCTTAATGTTTGTGCAGCGGCTCCGTTTTATGATCAACGTATAGTCAGCATTCAAAGGAACATAACATTGTACGCTTTTAAAACTTGCCGTCTTCTAGCAATTTATTGACATTTATCCGTTTTATTACTAACATAAAATATGCTAAGCTGCTTACACCGAAGTCCGAACGACAGACGTTAGACTTCAGTCAGTGGGTGTCTAAAACTAGCATTTAAGTTTTATGCGCTCTTTATGTTCAATGTATCGTCGATAGCCATCGGTATGTTCTATTATCTTAATTGATTTGTCTGCAACTTATATCATTCAATCTTTGTCATGATGATCATACCCTCGAATTCCGGTAATCTTAAACCGATCCTTAAATATATTTAAGCATTAAATTGAGAGTGCGTCATCCTCAAAGGGTATTTTATCTCACGTTGACAGCTTACAAAATCCTTTTAATTAGCCGGGTGTCGGCGGCGCGCCCATACCTATCGCCTTGTCGCCGTCTCACTCCCACGCTCGCCAACCTCGCACCTTTTATTAAGCCATCTTGAGATCATCCGATAACCAAATCATATCCGCCGATTTATTTACACCAATTAATGGTTACATAGTTACTTTGTATGTCCCTCTGTTTTCAATGTGTCCGATGTTTAGGCTCACCGCTATTTATGAATTGCTCCATCTGTTCCGTGAACTGTTTAAAACAGATTTACTATGTCAATATGCAATATGATTTTAGTCCGTTTCCTAGTAAATGTTAAACATTGCAATCTCTGGCGGTGGCTGGCTCCCCGGCGATGTGCGCCATTTTAAACAGATCTTCAATGTCCGCGTTTACATGATTTGCAGATATCTGTTAGAGCCTAGTTAGAGAGTAGTTTAGGGGTCGCGTTAGAGTGGCGAGTGTTATAGTTCGTTGAATGAGCGTAATCGGTGCACTCGTAAAGGACGGCCTTATCGCCTGCTCCCTCGTAAAAGTCTGCATAAACTTTATGCTGCTGGTATGGAGCGTCGGGTTATTTATATATTAGTGGATTTAGTGGCGAGGAAGCCTACGAGCATCCGCCGGGACCGAAATACACGTGGCTAGATTCCGCGACGTCTCGATGGGTTAATGAACTCATAATGAAAACACTTCACTTCGGTGATAACATTAGCGTGACCAATTCTTAAGTAGACGTGTACGATCTATGTAGTTAAAGTAACCACGTTCTTGTCATTTTCAGATATTTTAGCAATTTCGTCATGATTTCTTTGAAATTTCAACTTGCATTCAAAAGAACAATGATTATAACAATGCATCTGCCTCTAGTTTCATCAAATTTAAAAAGTTATCCTTCCAAAAGCTTCTTAAAAATTGGGTCATCAAAATTCTAATCATTTTAATTCCAGCGTCCCCAAATTCCGTTGCTGCATCATTTATAACGTCGATTTAAAATTCCCGATTCTGAACGTCAAGTGCTTGAAGAAAATGTTGTTCGAGTTTTTTATAAGGACGATGTTCGGTGGTGTCGGCGCAGACGCGGTGCGTGGATCGCGATGGTGGTTGTAGCCGGTGTGAAGTCCTGCGGTGCCCAATTATTCTGCCCGCGGTGGCCGGCCCCGGCGCCGCCCCCTATCGCGGCGAGCCATCGATAACAAGAACCGGTCCATTTTCGTTTATGGCTCGCACCATCTTGATACACACTCTCGTCTCGGCGACCATCCCAATTTCCTAATCTGGATTTCATTACAATTGTATATTATCACTCGAATAATAATTCCATTCGAGCCGTTGCATCCTATGAAATTCAACGAGTAAATACTCGTTATCTTCTCTGTGGGTCCACTGTGAACGCAACCTTTTTGTAATCATTAGCAGTTTACAACGAATTAATTACATATTTGTTAAAGCTCACATTACTGCGTTTGTTTTTGTTACGTGCCTGCGCAGGCATTTGATTTCTTGCCGTCGAAGTATTTTCACATTAGTGGGCTGTGCCACGTCAGGTTTCTAGTATTTATTATTTTCATTCAACAAGGATTTTCCACGTATGGTCATGCCAAGTGCACTTGTCTCATATACTTGTTTGCCAACTCGCTGCCGTCCACAATTAAATGACTAATTAATTGTCATAGAGACTGTGGTGTGGTTTAAAAACTTTTAATCACATAACTAAGCTTAAAGCATGCATTTCCGATTAGTGTCGAGATCTACTAAAATACTTGTAATGGGATTATTCCAATGTAAAATATCTTTTACCTCACAAATAGTTTTGTATCAGATAAAAAATGAACAGTTTAAATAATAGAAATGTATTTAAATTAATAAAATTTCCCAATTAGAATAGCTCTGCAGTTCGCACAAATTACATTGCGCACGGTCTCAGGATATAATTTGTCTGACGAGTGTAATTGCAAAGGTTAAGCGTTCGGCTTAAAACGTTCCCTTTATTAACATTCTAACTGGTTTCGCCTCGCACGTATAAAAATTATGATCATCTAGTCTAGTTGCACTGAATCCTTCAAAGAATCGCGAGACACCTTATCATTTCCATCATACACGACTGCGAAGTATTCCGTGACTCCAGCTCTGGTTATTTATTTTAAAAGTAGTCATTAAGTACACAAGCAGCAATTTGGTTCCCACATGACCCCGTTGTCGGTGCCGTGAGATAATCGCAAACGGTAGTGTCCGACCACGTACTAGCTCCTTATTAGGCGAGTGAGATTTTTTTCTGTCGTCAGTCGCCTGGGAGTCGCGACATGGGATTGAGTGCGCATGCATGATTCCGTACCGAGAACCATTTTGAGCTTATATTTACTTCTGTGTCTGGTTTTCTCCTTACTCGACAAGGGAATAAGAAATTTACAACTCTCCCGACGGCCATAACCTTTATTACTCATGCTTCTGGAATATTACGATACATACGGCCGTTTGGACGTTTCCAATTTTCTATAAATCTCATTAGGCACGCATCCCATAAAAGTCAAAGGCGAGTGTTACAGTGAAATATGATAATTTTTCTCCGTCACTTGGTCGGGTCGAGCAACAAAACGATTCGGCGCTGGCGCCGGCGGTCCTGCCCTCGTCAGGTTTTAAACGACCACGGTTTTTATTCCATTTCAATATGGTCTCATAAAAATGAGCAGATTTTCAACTCGTGGAACGTCGACGACCGGTGTAACTTATTATTTAAGGTTTTGTGATTAGCTTTAAGGACTTCCATAAAATTAGGCTCGCTGTGTCACTTTTAGCTGTGCAAATCGTAAATGTTCTGAAACGGTCGTAACTGGGTCGGAATGACGAAGTAATTCGCTCGAACGGATCCATTGTTAGCATATGTCGGACCGCCTTGGAGAATAAGGTAATGGACTTATTAAGCTGCCCTTTTAGGGGGCCTGTGGCATCGTATAAGGAGACCCGGAAGGTTTCCTCACGAGCTGATCCGAGCGGACCCGTGCCCTTATGAATTATCCAAGCGCTCCGCTGGCGTCCGCGCGGCGCCCGGCCGCCGGTAACGCACGCGCAGCTACGAATGCTGTTTGTTTTCTTTGTGCGACTGCGAATCTCTACATAAAACTCGCAACAGTTGCCTCCGTTCTCCACATAATTGTATGAGCCGTACGTACCATTATAAGAATTCTTGTCGCATCGGTGGACTTGCATAAGTTAATTACATACGGTTAAGGCAAAGCTTGTTCCACACGGAAAGTTTAATTTTCTTCTTCCTGTATAAACAGCGAGCATTAATTTTCACGTAATATCTTTTTATACTTGGGTTGGGTACTTTTTGCGCTTGCTCTATCATGTTGGCTTTTATAGCAGACGCTATGGTGTTATTACTACAGTGACATTATTCTATTTGATCATGTCATTTGTAATGTTTTTTTTTTTAATTTGCTATGACGTAGGGATTGTGGGAATATCTGTTTTTGAAGAGGGGGAAAATTGCAGGAGCATGCAATATTAAATGTTTATGTAGGAAAACAAGCAAGTTTCCTTTTATGGGTAGTTTATATGCTGCGAAGTCGTGTTGTCGGTATGGTATATTTACAACGTATTACATTTTATTGTTATTGCTTAAAAATCACCCTCATCAATTCTTTTTTCCTCTTCTGTTGCAATGATATCGCAATCTGTTATATTCGTCTGAAATATTGAATTATTTTATAATAATTTTTCGATGGCAATTATTTATTATAAAAAATTATAATGTATTTATTAAGGTTTACATTACAAGATCATCATCAGTTCCAAACTTAAAGCTCATGGGGACACTGTACACAGAGTCATGAGACCGTCCATTTATCTTTGGAATTATAACGGATGTGAGGTGCGCACGCGACGCTTTCCCCTTTTAAACAACTACTAGATAAGGCATATTCGCATTGATAAATCGCCATTAGACTTTCATGTTACAAAATCACCAATATTTGTATTTATTTCCCTGCTAATGCATTCAAATGTAAAGCTCTCTATCATTTTGCCTACAAAACTACGAATAGTTCCGTGTCATGTTCTGGCACTTCTGGCCATATCAGTTTGTTTATTGAAGTGTTTGCTAATTTTTGTGCCGGATAAAGATAAATTTTATTGGTCGGAAGGAGGGATTCACAGTTGTTATCTACAATAATGTTGTTTTATGACTCCTCCGGCGTCGTCGTTAAAATAATAAACATTGGCCCCTTGATTGGGGCGGGCAAGCACCGCGAACCAGATGTTTTCGCTCGCGCCACCGCATCGTCACTGTTTACACGATAAATAATATTTAAAAGACGTTAATGCACCGCTCATACACGCACGCTGCCAGTCAATTTAAAATTTAAGATACGACGCGGTTCTTCAACTCCTAACTCTGTTTCGCAGACATTTTAGCAGGATAATTTCACCGGTGTGCTATATCGCATATTAATACGATCTTAATTGCTCAAACGAGAAATGAAGCATCACTAATTGGCAGAGGATCGTTTAATTTGCATATTAACTTTATTATTAGCGTTAATTGGTATTCTAAAATCAATTCATAATACGGTCCCACCGTGTGATGGTCTCCACTTCTCCAGAGATGGATAAACCTGTTGTGTATTTATGGTTTGTGAATGAAATCTTAAATAGCTATTTTATTGCCATTCTGCGTTGTAAACGAGTCGACAAACATATTGTTAGAAGCGTTTTGATCAGCCTTACAAATCTTAAAGACGTTATTAAACTGATGCTCCCAAAATGATTGGCCAAGAGCGAGATGCAGACGCGTAGGTGTGGTTACATAACGCTCTCAATCAACACTTGCTCGCTAATCGAGCGTTAGCTTATAATTAGTAGGTACAGTGGACTTCTCAAGTAACTAAGAGCCCTGTCACACACACTGACTTCATTGCAGATTAGAAGTCTTTGTTAGTAACGATACGACAGATTCCAATTAGTGGTTTCTCACAGTTGCTCTACCTACAGCTTCTGTAGTAGGGAGAATTGTCTCATCTGCTCCAGTCTCCAGATTATCCCGAAAACATCGCATTGACGGTAGCCTCGCTCAGAAATGATAGCAACTCTAGGCGTAATTAGTGCAGTGTAGTCAGTAATTAAGAGTTGAAATCAGTACGCGTCGTCGGGTGGTTGACAATTGATTGTTATGTGCGCCGCGCTCGTGAATGGCCCGCTACGCGCGCGCCCTGGCGGAATACGCAATCGCGCTGCGCCCACGTAAGGCTGTTTGGTGATTTATGCCGTAGGATATTGTTTGCCCATCTTGTTGCTTCAATGAATTGCTCGGACATTGTTGACGCACTTTTGATGTATGTAACATATTAATAGGCTCTAACACGTGCTGAGTTAGAGTATCCTTGATTCAACATTATCCTTTAACATCATTGAGTAAAACCACCAGTTTTACTTTTTATGGGCAGGCAGCAAAATCTGGGATCGTGACTAATAAAACGATATGAAACGAAGTCGATTAGTTATCGTAAAGATATTGTCTTGTTCTGCGGCTGTCTGACAGCCCCAATTGGCAGTTTCGATGTGATACGTTATCATCTCAATTGCATCTTCATCAATGTTACCCGGGGCTTCTGATTTAAATAACTAGTTGCCACTAAGCAGTTTGCGTATCCTGGCATTTCATTTGATACTTACTTCGTCGCCAGCATAAAGCTGTCTGTGTTTGCAAATTGCATACCTCGACGGAATGGGCTTCGCGGCCGGGGACAGCGCAGTGCCTGCCCGTTGATTAGTGATTGGACACGGGACAGAATGGTAACAGGCGAGGACTGACGACCTGACGCTCACGTGGGCGTGGAGTTGCCTTGGAGAAATCAGCCACTCTACGCAAATATCACTTAGTTTAACAAGCCTAGTGTAAAAAACTTTTTCTTTCCACAAGTTATTTTACCACTTTAGTTCTATAATGGGATTATTAGTTGATGTTCGCATTAAAAATGAAGCTTCGTTTATTGGTTTATTGCCACGCTAGCTTGTAATTATTGAGAGAGCTGGCTGACCTGGCTTCCACATTTGGCCGGACTGTGGTGCAGCGGTGTGGAATTCCTGCCGTCACTGTCACCCAACAGGAGTAATATCGCGTTTTGCAATTCCGATAGCTTTATTGCATTACTAAACTTGTCAATTTAGTCAGAGTTCTGTACGAATGTAATAGAACGGAACCTCGTAAAGCTGCAGCTTTCTAGAGATTATTTTGCAAGGGATATCTGACAATGATTAATGGGTGCGATGAAATTTATTGTTGCAGTCAGCCGGTGCATATATCTTAGCCTATTCCCGCCAGAAAGCTAGACCATGATTGATTCTAAAGATGTGATCGCACATTGAGAAACACACCGATACGACAAAGTTGCTGCTTACCGCCGCGATAACTCGTTCCTCTTTCTAGCGACTTCTTTGGTGACTCAAGACTTTCCACCAACTGAAAGTTGTCCCCTGTCTGACGACGTCATACTCAATCTTCGGATCGTAGGATACAATCATTTCATCATCTTTCCATAGTTTAAAAAGCTATTTGACGGCTCGGCTTACGAAGATATTTTGTTGTTAAATCTTATGCTATAGTTAAACCATCTTCGGCCATTTCAAATGGTAACATTGTTATTATGCTTTGCCATAAGTTCGCTCGAATTTAATAGCTATAATCTTGCGAAAATGTAAATGCTAAGCTGTTATATTATGACAGTGAGTGGAACCAAGTGCCAACGGGTCTCATAAAATGTAGTATCGGTTACTAGTACCACAGACAGAACACAACTGATGTAGGAATTTAGAGAGCCGATCTACTACGCTGTAAATTGTCTTAACTGGCTTTTAGTGTTTAGGCTCTCATTAGCTCTACCAACAATTGAAAATAATGTTTCGTGTTATTTAATCTGAGTACAATATTTGCAGCTGTGCAACTTGTAAGTTATTTTATTAGGCAACGCCATTAGTAAAGTTGCTTGCTGTTCTCGGCATGTTTAATGTCCGTTGAGAAATGGTCATCCATAAAATAAATTGTCGATCGCTAGCATTTGTTTTTAATTAAAGCGGTTTGTCCACAAGTTAAAGAAGGGGGTTTTAAATTGAAAATCAGCGTAATTATCACAATAGCACCCCTAATAGTGCTAGGTCTGACAGCCCTAATAAAATAATGATCGCGATGGATGGATGATAGACAAACATCTCTCGGCGGATGGGAGTGGCCGATTGATGGATGGTCGCAGACTCCGTACATTGTTCCTTTACTGTCTGTCTGGCGGCTTTATTAATACCTGCTTCCAAATCTATTTCTGCTACGCTATTTGGATATACTTTGTATGTCGGCGACAAAACTGTCGGATCAGCATCGCGAATACTCTCGCGGTTTAACATCAAACTTTTTACCCACACTGAACAATTGCATTCATATAAGTGTAATGGTTTAGAATGTTTTTAAACACTCACAGTATTTATATTCTTAAAGATGAAATAAGAAACCAAAAATTGCGCACGGGCGTGATTCGAAATTCATATAAGTAATCAAGGCTTATTAGAATTAGAACCACTTGTCAGTCCAGCCTAGACAAACAAGATACATAATTATTTTGATATAGCGTTTTATCAGTATCGAATACCACATATAGTATAATATATGGACTCCATAATAGGCGTGGCATAGTTGTTACGAGCGGCGAATGATCGAGTGTTGTATCGTGTTTAAATCATGCAAATACAAGAGATGGTATCGGGTTACAACACGCCACTAATTCTTTAATAGTTGCTGAACAGAACATTGAAAAGTTGAGTTATAAAACTATTTTTATGATTAGTCTGCTTTTTGTAAAAATCGCATCGTTAATTTAGGGGCGCTATAATTAGTCTACCAAACAGGACCGCCTAGGCTCTAGACGAGACTACTTAAATGGCGCTTCGATCTTGGAACTCATTGAAGCGATCAAATCAATAGGACTCGTTAAAAGTATATAAAAAAAATATTAATTGCACTATGTGTCGTTAGTTGATTTATAAGATTTTAATCACCAATCTTTTTTAGTGGCGGCGCGTCATGCTTGATCGAGTTACTGTTTCGATTTTATATTAATACAAAAGTTTCCAATATCAGAAACAGATATGAGTCAGCGCGTGAAACTATTCGACGCCTATAATGTTCGTTTTAATCGATACCATGTGAGCGACATATCGAGTGGTGTAACTTTATACCCAGACGTAATCTGTGAGTGGTTGAACGGCCCGAGTCGTACTCGATAGTGCGCGTTGGTCCGGTCCGGATGGTCTGGTTTACTTGTCGAGGTGCGCGGACGCCGGCGATCGGTTTCCGGCGTCTCTCGTTAGCGCTCTTCCTCGCTGATAAGGAGCGGGTCGTGGGAACTGTTCCGGATGACCGTATTCGGGTCTCCTTTAAAGAGGCTGTTTTTTTTCCCAAACGTTATCCATTCGCGTCGGATACAGATGTCGCAAATAATTATACGCAACGCATGTCGTTAATTAACGATCTACTTTGGGAACTGAGTACAAATCGTGACTAGGAAATGAGTTGATTGGAGAGAGCCATGCCTACTAGTACCGAATAGGGATTTGAAAGACATTCAGAGAAATATCGTACTACTTGTTGGAGTTGTGGGTAACATTGAAACTTCGCATGGTCTCAATCCGATCAACTTATTACATTATACATCCCTAGCCGCAGCTGTCCACTGTCAAACGCGCTTGTCAACCCGTAGCGAGCGCGACGTACGACGAATAATTTGTGGTCGGGGCTCATTCGATACCCGTGGCAACGCCAATCTATGTGCACTGACCCTACCTCCTGACTCATGGATCGTAAGCCAATACGCCAGGCGTGCGACACGAAGTGTGGCCTGCATCTAGAGCGCCTGTCATACCATTGCACCGTAGTGCATATTTCCCTGTTGATGCTATCATAAAGTTTACCCACTTTTAACTAGCGGAAGGCTTGCCCTGCCTCAACAGTTAGGTGAAGCTGTACCGTTTATGTGAAGTGGTAGTGTATTTAAGACGGGTACCGAAGTCGCGTTATCTTTCACTTCTTTGTAACGTTTTCTCTTCAACAGAGGAATTATATAGGTCCTGTAGCAGCAAGTAAACTGAATGGGGCTACTAATATTATAGAATTTCCAAAAAATAGGTGTACTATATTCAGCAATTTGTAAGACTAACTCACCTAGGTAGGGAATATATTTTTGATTCGACAACTCAATATATTTGAACTACATGATGAACTTTTTCGTTTTTGGTTTTGCAACGGACTCCCAACAAGGCGCCTGGAGGCTTAACGCGGTAATTAACAGCTTCCATAAAAGCAGAACGTTCGGAAAACAGTCCACGGCTATATTTGTAAATCGTGCTGAGTTGGACCAAAAATGCATTTAACATGCCAACTGATTTTAAATGATTCGATTTTAAATGAACTAGTTTATGCATGTAAATACAAAATAGCTACATTAATATCAATTATATCAGCCATAATATCTTCACGCAAACTACCTCTTTTATTCATTGATGATGTAACATGAACTAAAAATAAACCAGCTATGCTAAGAGGACTTTATTCTTACTTGAAACATGAAGTTTTTATCCCATAACTTGCTCTTGCTAGAATATCCATTAAGTTGTGCGATAATCTACGATAAGTGTTAAGAGCTATCATAGAAGCGGCTTCCGCGAGCGATTTTATTATTTCTCAGATAATTTTACTACCACGGCTTGTCGTTTTATAACTACGTTTTATTGGCGGTGCCACTACTTGAAGCTAAAATTCCACTATTTGCAATAGGTTTAGGTAGCCAATTGCTTTTTTTTTACGATTATAAGATAATAATGTTTATCAATTTGGTTATTTCGTTTGTTGTGCCGTCTCATCGGGCGTACGTATCATTGCGCTACCTAGTTATTCATGATGATTGTTATAGAGTGCTTTCCGTTATTCTCTACTACTTCAAAATTTCAATATTTTTCGCAACATTTCAATATTTCATATTAAAATTGGACTCCATTCTCGTATAGTCCCAACCAAGAAATCGCGTGACTATCATTAGAAACACCAATATTTGCACGTGTTTTCAGCTAAACCGTTTTACCGTGAGCAATTAAACTGACACATCGAAATTTACGATACCTCTCAAGCGAATCGAGCGGTATTTGCAATCCGTGTCTTATAAATTGCATTAAATAAATCCGTTGACATTTGATATAAGTACAGTCGATATAGAATTAACAATTGAAGCGATCAATTCAGGCTGTCCCCCTGATGATGATGGATGCACCCACCCCGGCGGGGCCGCGTCCGGCGATCATTCCATTACTCGACTTAATGGTATGATTGTAAATGCGGGCTGCTCTCAATAAATGTTAATATGCTATTGGCCGGCCGAGATTGCCGGCTAAATTGGTCACTTCGCTGAACGGTGCGATTTGTCACTTGTGCAACAAAGTTGGACTTCTACTGGTACAGCTTGTAGGCGACGTTAAAACGATGTCTTCATAAACTGTAGTGAACGTTTGTAGAAGATTTAATGAGACACGAGTTCGTGCAATTAAGCCTACAATGTAATGAAACCAATTTCTAGCAATATCCTCCCACTTGCATGAATAGAGGAACTCGGTGCTGTATTTATATTTTAATATTTTATTCAGATAAATAGGGAGTGAATGACAATTATGTCTCATTATAATTCTCGTTTCCCGTTTTACGGTGTTTCTAGGGCGTAGCATAAATCAGAGGTGCGGAGTTGGCCGCGGGCGGTTTGTCATTACGCTCACCTGTAATGGAGCGGTGCCACTCTGATCTGCCATTTGCTGCGAGCCGCCATCCAGACCAGCATCATTTGTAATAGGATTTAGAACTGTCATATTGGTATCACCGCTGCTGTCGGGTACCAACGCTAAATCGCGATTACGGCGACATTACCTGCCTCGCCTTGCCTGAGCCTACGATTTGCGAACAATCGTAAATGCTAAAACTTGAATATGGAGTTGGCCGAGCCCTCGCATTATTCTCAAGGTTGAGGAATGTCGCGCCGCAATTTATCTCCGAAAGGGTCCATACACAGCGTCGCATAATTGGCGGTGTTCACACTTAGCGATTCTCGGCGAGTCTAAAAACAAGCCGAGTGTGTGTCCGCTGTGTCGCGGTGTGCGCGAGCGCCGCGGACGTGTATAAATCCGACGAGCCCATTGTTCTGTCGCGACACGCACAAAACTGCACTTTTATTTGCCATCCGATCGGAATAACTTGCGATGCGGTGGTAGAGCATAGTAAAAATCGGGGTTGGTACATGATCATTTGAAATTTGCGATGGATTATTGGACAATAAGTTTTGCATACATATACTACAAGTATACTGAAAAATAATCCCTAAAATATAAAAATACACAAAAGGCAAAACATTTTTAAGTTATGTGAACTAGTAAATTAGATAATCCGTTAATGGTTAAGAGGAGGCACAATTATATGCCATATCCTAAACAAACAAAGCTTTCTTCGAATAGGGAAAAGCTAAATCCGAGAACTACTTTGCCTAACGAAGCGTACTGCGTGCGTACCCCTATTCGTAACACAATAAATGTTAGTTAACTCTTTACACTTACATTTGTTAGTTTATGTAGCGCTGAAAGCTTGTCGGTGGCGCGCCCCTCACGAACCACGCTATCGCATTAAAGCCGAATGTCTTACAATTCCCCGTAGAGTTTTTGCTCGTTTTCACAGCGGGACGTGCGAAATTCGCGCCACTTAAGCAAAATAAAAATAACAACAACATGGAAACTGTTGTCAAGTATTTCTTGCCAACACAAAAAATACCCATTCGACTCGAACACGACGTGCAACCAATAAGATTATTTCCAAATTTAGATAATCTTCAACACCATGAAGGTGCTTAAATAACCTGATTCGAATCACGGCTTCGATCGTTAAATATTACAGACGTTCTTTCTTCATGGAATCCTATTCACTCACGGCATCACGACGCTACACAGACACGTTTTATTGTAGCTTTCTTTATTGATCCTTGTCTATAAATCTTGTATTGCTAGACCTTTTAGATGCGAGGTGCAATGTATCACACCCGAGCATTCTGGAACCATAAATCATGATCGAGATGAATACTCGCTTATTAATACTCGACGCGCGGGTAAGGTCAAGATTTCCATCTGAATGTTTTAATGCGCCTCGAAGGGCTTGGAAAAGAAATTCTTGCTGCTGATGAGTATTATTACATTGGTTCCCTGGAAAGGGGCAACATGAAAGAGTAGAGGTATCAAATAATTTATAGCAGCCGACCATGTGCAAGGAAATGCCCTGTTTACTTTCATTCCGTTTTCGGACAATTCCTTTTAAGCAGCTCGTTTATTGCGCTGTGCTCGGATAACAAGGGGTTTTGTAACATGGCTATTTCTGGTGCACAATGAAATCGTATCTCCTACGTTTGGTGGGTGGAAGTCTATGTTTGTGCCTATGCAAGAGAATTTCGTAATGTTGACCGGTATGGCATCGTTCAATGATATATTTGCAATGTTTCGCGTATCCTGAATGGGCTATAATAATGCCGATAAAGGCACAGCCTGAAATAGTATTACTTTCCGAATTACGAATACAACAGCATTTGTTATTTTATATGGTAATGCGACGCGAGGCGGCGTGTGTTCAAAGGCGAGCACTCAATAAGGAGTTGTCTCTTTAATTCTCCCCGGTGTGATCGGTAACATTCCTACAAGGGTTTGCTCTCCACATTTTTGTGTGTTCGGGTCTCGTTTTTCTCGGCAGCCATTTCCCACCTCGGTTTTGTCGCCGGGAATTTAAACGAGGCAAACGAGCGCTGTGATCAACATGGCGTTTCTAGTCCAACTATTATTTGGTTTTCGTGTAAGTAAAATTACTGGCCTTTCGACTTTTCAAGGTAACGTTGAGTACCTCAAGAGATTGTACTTTTATGATTATATTTTGATTTGATAATGCTTTCTTATTGGAAGAAGTGGCACGAATAATTTTTGAACCATTTTCAACCAAACCAACGCGCACTGAAACCAATAAAATATCATGGTCGCTTCGAGTCTCGGAATTTATGTGCGACTTCGATTTAATAAAGTGGCATGGCGCGGCTTGGTAAGTATTGTGCGGAATCCGGTACATAAAAATATTCCCTTTTGTTTGTTCGCGTCCATGCGCTCGGCGGAGTCGTTTATTTGGCGGAGGCATTGTGCGATGGACAGCGGATTAACAAGGGCGTCGGCGCCAGGGTGCGCGTGCGCCGCGCAACCTCTGCGGCCGCTGAATAGCAAATGCATGCTGGCCACTCGCTGTGTGGTGCCGTATCTAGATGCTGGCCAGACGTAGTGTGCCGCTGCCGAGATGCGCCCGATTGGACGCATTAGCATAAAAATACTCCTGTTTTTATATGTCCAATGCGTTGTACCTCTACCTTTTGAAAATTAATAAACACAAGCGCATGAATTTCTTCCGTAATCTCCAAGAAAGACAGGACAGCTAATTGACACACGCTCGGCGTTGTACCTTCAAATTGTGTTCAAATATTAGCTCTGTGAACCCATAAAGGCCAGAGCAAACAAGTCGCTGTCCGTCTGTTTGCGTGCCCGATGAGCTCGCCGTGTTTGCCTCGGTTATCTGTACGTGATCTCGCCTCTACAGACCAGTTTACTCCAAGCCGGAGATTTTCTTTGTCTCCTAGTTAAGGCTTTTTTTATCTAAACCTGAGATCGCGTCGTTGACACGTTGTAGAAAATGTTATTATGAGTTTGTTGTCCTTGCTTTATTTTAAAAAAATGTATCTGATTCTAAAAGAAATACTATTCTTATGTACGTTAAACTAATATTCATTGTATTTTTTGTTCCAGGTACGTATCCAGCAGACTATTAACATGTGCATAACTCGGCAGCGAGACGGTAATTGTATTTTTTCGACGCAGATTTTGATAATTCACTTCATTAATAGTACGACGCCATATGCATCTTTTTGTAGAGGTGGGTTTATGAATTATTTTAAATTATAACACGTTCAACATAAAACTGGTTCGTCAATTAGTATGGAATATTTTGTCTATCTCGAAAGATATCAGTATAATTTTGAATGACATAAGTTTTGGACGCATGTAAAGTTAATTTGAGTCATTAAAATGATTATCTTTCTCCCTATCTCCGCCATTGAGATGTTAATTGCTTACATGATGTTGATTAAAATGTGCAGAGCACGGTATAGCAGAGATTGTAATCAGAGCGTTGAATTTAAGTGATCCGACACTCGGTTGGCTAGGTTTTATAGTCTTTAGGTTATATTTTATTGTACCCACTGAAAGACTGAACACGTTCACTAATTGTGATTCATTTAAAAAATGTAGAGCCTGCGGAATTGGTACGAGGTTGTAAGTTTTTTGTCTATGCTCTATTCTATATCTTGCTTGATTGGATAGAGCTTTATAGTATTCTTTTGTTATTGGTTCATTAGCATTTTTATGATCATACATTTGTAGTTATTCTTTTGTCGCTCCTTAAAAAGTTTAAGAATTCAGTCGCGGGTTTTATGTTCAATATTTTTTTCATAGTTTCACGTTGGCATAATGACATGTTGATGGGACTTAGAAAACCCATATAAGCCTTATGCATAACAAAGCATTTGCATCTCATCGAAGTTCTAACTAGCTCCAAGAAAGCCCTTTGCAAGCGTTTCCATTTTCGTATAATGGGCAATATGGACTGGACATAAACCGACATGGTAATGAATGGTCAAAGATGCCTAGACGGTATTTTAATGACGGCACGGCAGTCCAGCCCAATGTTATGTGCTAATTGTGGCTAATTGGAGAGGCGGCCTGCCAGCTATGCAGTATGCAGCTTCGTGATCTGGCTTGCCCAACGGATTTGAAAGGTCCTCGTAACCGATTGCTCGGTAAATGTTGCTGTTGAGGCTTTGCTTACACAATGCTTATGTGACAGAGCGGTCAAATTTCGGGGTAGAAGACAGGGCTAATGGTAGTGTTGAAAAATCGTCATCTTTCTGCTCATTGTCTTCCAGCTAGAGTTCGGAATGAAATCATTAGTTTTTAGTGGCAATAGTAGGCAATGAGAATTGGTTTGGTCTTACACATACCTATACTTCGTGCTCAATAGTCTGTATTTTTTATGGTTGCCAATAAGGGGGCCAATCTCGTGCAGTTCGTAGGTATACGAAAAAAGTTCACCGATCGAATTTTATTTTACGAAGAAAATACAGTTTTTGCTATATCAGGGTCACGATTTCTATGCATTTTGATGTCTTCCGTGCAGCAGTTTTTTGTGTTGCTATATTACTTAATTTTTTCGGTTAAACAGTAAAACTCGTCATCGAATTACCACACGAAACAAGTTCCATTGACGCGAGAATCAGGGTTAAGATGTGTTTCTTATATGCTTCCAAACGTGATATACCGAACTATTGTGTCTCATAATGTCCTTGTTCTTTCTTAATCCATTGTCGTGTCTGCGAGGCGTGTCCCAGCCTGCCCGGTCTTCTATTAATGACGTCTCCAGACATCTATAATTTGCTGATTAATCTCTATTATCATCAATCGCCGATCGCGATGGCGCAACGAACGCACGCTCTCGCGCATAATATGAGCTTCGACTAATCTTGCACGAATAAAAATCTAAGTAGATATGCTCTACTTCAAACTAAAGTACCTTCTACAACCTCTTAGGAACTACATCAAAGTCAAAGTTTTGAACAATGAAATAAACTTTCTTGTCTATTTCTTTTGTAATTTTCGAAAAAAAATGATATATTTATTTACAGAGCTTTTATAGTTCTTTATCTTGAAGTAGCAATAATAAATAAACCATATTATATATTTACATACATTGAAGTATTCTCGATCGCAATCTTATAAATTCCTGCCTTTGGTCTTGTTGTTTATCAGATGTGGTCTTTGAAATACTTTGCAGACGAGAAATAAACAAGTTGGAATTCAAGCGCAATGCTGGGCGTCACAAATTTATTATTTACTTATGTACGTTGCTGTGTTACCTCATGGCTTTAGCACTGTTATTTGCTTTATCTTATCAAATCGTTGAGTTGTATGTAACATTGTATTATCAGTAAACAACCTACTAGTTGTGTACTCGCTAAAATAAAAACAAACTTCAGAAAAGGTTCATTTTTACTACGGTTGCAATGTAATTAGAAAGCTTTCGCTTTGCACATTAATTACGGACCAAGAGTGTATTACTATGGTTACATTTGCCGTTAGGTCCTGAGATTTCCATCAGGTTTCTTTCACTACCATGATTTATCGACGTTAATCCCCGGTGTTTATGGGACACTCGGTAAGTACTGTCATTAACAAAAACACACTGTGCAAACTCAACGGGACAAGGTCTACAATCGTATGCCTTTGGAGATGGTGGTGCAGCCAGCTGATTACGCCGTCATTACACCCTCATTACATGGTAATGGCGTCCGGCAGCGTCACCGTTGCAAAACGCAAATAGTGACATTCGCTATGATACTACACTTCTCCAGTTCGAGTTGACATGTTTTTGCACTTCAGGGTTCGTCAGATACTAATTATATGGAGTGTAAGTTGAAGAAAGCGATTGATGATTTTCGTGTAGATATGTTTTATTTATTAGTAACTTATCTATCCAGTGTGAACCATAGACATTTTGGTTAGAGGTAAAAGACCGTATCACTGCTAGTCTTTATCAGCCCTTCTGACGAGACAAGTTCTAGCTTCTGTCGTGCCGGTGTTATTCTTAATGAAAATTATAACCATGATATTAATCTGTCTGTTTTTTTTAGTTTTGAAAACAAATATTGTATACATTTAGATGGTACATTTAATGGACTTAGGAACCAGGTGATTGTGCAATTATTAGATCCACCTATGGCGTTAAGCTTTATCCGTAACTAAATAGGATTTAACGATTAACACAAATGCTGAACAGATTAGGTGTAATGACAACAGCCTAACCTAATCGGTGGTCCAGATAGATAAATAGGTACCTACTTAAAAGTTAATCGTTAGTTAACACCCAGTGGGGCATATTTTTTGAGCCGAGAATTAATATTAGTACGTTAAAAATACATTCTTCGGGGCAGTAGTAAAACCCGACTTTTTAAGTCTGTTGACATTTATCTCGAATGTTTTCTTCCAAGAAACAATTGAAGCACGTTTGCGCAGAGCACATACTCAGATACCTGTTCAACAAAGCTTTGTCACGAACGAGGCAAAAACACCATATTTTTCGAAATGATGTAAGGATCCGGTTATTTTGGAGTTCTAAGACATTTGAGCACTTGTCTTAGCTAAACTTTTTAAATTGCCCATAAGAACAAGTATCATATTATTATGATGTCTTCATCAGCTAGCTAGACTCACATACCTACGTCCTATATTTGGTTTTGGTTTGGTTTTAATTAGTAATACCTACGTCCGTTTTGTCACTGGGTTGTATTTTACTACTTGCGTCCTGAAACAAAGAGGGTTACTTGTTCAAGCCTCTTCTTACTGGCAAATTTAATTTATCGCCTGTTAATCTTCCTTGCAACTTGTCACACGTCTTAAGCCCTAGGATTTGCGTTGCTATTACCAGACCTATACCGGTGTATCCCAGCCTCAGCTAATACTCTCCGTGGCATAAATCATTGATAGCCCCTGGCTTGTGCGTTGACTACAATTTAATGTGTAATAATTATGCTTGGCCATAAACAAGCTTAATATCGACGACTAGCTGTGGACAAGCTTCGATTCTAGGGCTGACACAGATGCAACGGATTTTTTTTCCATAAATGTCATTTTATTGGGAATATTACGGAATCAATCTATTGAGATACTAAACACAAGTATACAACAGCACGTGAAGCTAAGCACTACGGTATTTTATGCAGTTAACATCAGAATGTTCTCTCTGGCGACTATATTGTACCTATTAAACTTATTGGCGGTATTCAGTCAGATTGTAGTGATATGTTCGTTCTGTATCCCTCAATATTTTAGTCTTGTACATTTCAAATGTACCAAATACCGCGATATATTCTGATTAACCGCTTAACAATTGATTTGACAGCCCTACAGGCGTCTGGTCGTATCCAGTCTCACGAAGGCATTCCGAATATTCGTCCATTACTCCACCTTAATGCAGGCCTACATAACACAATAATGCGCGTCCACTATCGTAATACCCGTTAATTTGTAGAATTTGCGTTAATATCGCATGATTATCACTTGTGATTTGGAAATAACAGGTACCTAAGGATAAGCTCTCGTCGGATTAAGATTAGGAAGATCGTTTAGGTCTGTGTCTCTACTTACGACATAAAATTTAGACATATGCTTGGGATTTCTTTATTTTTATATGAAAAAGTGTAATAAATTTTCATCATCACCCATACAATAGGTCTTGGTAGAATACTCACACCATTTAAAAACCACTTTTTGAACCGTTTTAGACTTTCAAAGTTTGATTGAATAGGCTTCTTCTGGGAGAGCTCGCTGCATCGTCGACTTTGTCTAAGCCCAATAAGGTCTAGTCTAGAGTCCAGACTAATTAATACACGATACCAACGACATATTTCTCTAGTCTGAGAGATTATGTACGAATATTATCACATAAATTAATACACTAAATATATAAGTAGATAACTGGTTGGTCAGTACTGCAATAAAACAAGTTAATTAATGATTTAAAAGTTAATTATTATTTCTTCATTCAGCTACAGTAATTAACCTACAACTACAACATTAAGGCACAACGTGTAATTAAAAGACATCACGGGATAAGTGGACAATAACAGGTCTATAATATTAAGACCTGTTGTAGCATAAAGAAATCGAACAGGTCAAGCAATTTTCAGAATGCAACTGAACATGCAGTCGCATAAAGAACATAGACTCATAAGTCAGTATAAAAAGACTAGAGTTAGATTATGCGAAGTATTATGTGATTTTATACATTGTTTTGGTAGCTCTTCGAACAGCAGAATTTTCAGAAGCTTAAGGCTGCTTTAACTAAGTAAAGGGACTGAGCAACGCTGTGCCAAAATTTACCAATTATGCAAAAAAATACATGTCATGTTTCACCTGTCGCATTTTGAGCAATATAATTAGTGGCAACGCATTCTTATATGATTGCCAAATACTCGATTAAATCATCGTTATATCTATCTCTTTCAACATCAAAGAAATAGATTGAGATAGACCGATGATTT
Organism: Pyrausta aurata; assembly: GCA_963584085.1. Lineage (NCBI taxonomy): Eukaryota > Metazoa > Arthropoda > Insecta > Lepidoptera > Crambidae > Pyrausta > Pyrausta aurata. The sequence continues at coordinate 12,302,612 of OY757269.1, forward strand.
AAATCGAGAAATAAGCTAATCCCGGCTTGCGCAAGCAGGCCTTAGTATGTTTGTAATTATATATATACAAGACAAGTGAGTCTTATGAGAATAATACAATAAGTAATTAAATTACTATTAAAATCTATTCACATGGAATGGCTCTTATCAAAGAACTGTGGGGAGATTGATTAGAGGCATTGAAAAAGCTATAAATCTAGCCATGTATGATGATGAAGGAAAGTAAATTGAAATCAATAGCTAACCCATAATCTTCGCTTAACGTAGAGTTTATTTAGGTTTATGTTACATGATCTGGGCGGACAGAAATTTATTAAAAATACTGTTAATAAACCGTCAGCAACTAAAGTACCACAGAAAGATTATGATGATCACATTTCTTATAGCTGGTTATGATATTGCTTTTTTTTTCTTAAAAGTGCTGATAAAACTATCAGGATCCTCGCAGCCGCTCAAAGGTAACCGTTTGGTAATGAATAATAAAAAATCAAAAAATCAAAAAAAAAATCAAAATCAATTTATTTGCTTGAAAAGTGGTACAGGAGATGGTAAAACAATATGGATGTTCGCACGATTCACCAAAACTGGCATGCAAATTGCAATATATCTGTTAACAAACACTTTCAATTTGGAACGAATCGATTGCCGAGCGAATATAAAACAATAAATCACTGAATTATAAACTAATTGGCTTCGGATGGGATCAGACGCGCGAACTAAATCCCAATTAAGGTAGCTTTACCGTAATTAATCATCTAGTTCCATATTACTTTTCTGTGAATTCAATACTGTAGACTTATTAGATGATTTAATATAGTTGAATATTGCTGTAGAAAATAAGATATTTTAAAAATATAAATACTTTACTAATTTTGTGTAATTATTTATCAAGAACATTAGTTTCTATCATTATATTCATTTTTGAGCATATCTTCCAAGCGTATGAAGGTATTTTCTGTATGCACGACTGTGCACTGCATTAGTCTTTTTGACTGGACGCTCCAGTTCCAGAAAAATCCCATCTGTTTGATTCGGTTTCAAGTCTTACATTTTGTTTGTTCGTATGTGGCAGTTTTTTGTAAACAAAACCTAATTCCCGAAAGGCTGAAGTGTGAACGGCAAATAAACGACGGCGACAGGATTTACAGCTTCTCTGGTCCGAGGCAGTGTTCGGGGAACTCGCTTTGTGGTGCCCCTACAAAGGATGTGTGGCATTTCGAAAAATTCTCAGACTTGTTTATGGATAAAAGAGTTAAAAGTCTGAAGAGCAACATGTAAACAAATGTAAAATGTGATCTATTGTTGATTTCTATAAATTGTGTTGTTTTATTACAGCAGTAGCTAGCCTTTTTATATCAATACAATTTAACATTGTCCAGAAACAAGCTCTGCTCTAGGACGAAGCTTAAGCTAGACTAGCTAGATATTTTTTTTACATCGCCACCAATTACTGCTGCATTCTACCACCATCTAGTTTTGTGGCAGATCTTATGTATTATATTATATCATAAGTATAACACGGGTAAATAATGAATGCTATAAATATCTAAACGATTAAAAATATCCTGTTATTTGTCGCGACCTCTAAAACATTCTCGAAATCAGAACCGCTCGTGCTCGCGTCTCCGCTTTTTGTCCGTTTTGCGCTCGCGCAGACGTTCCCAGAACTGTCGCCGGTCAAAAAAACAACTCGTCTGCGGTCGACAAAGGTGTGAATATAATTAATGGTTTATCAAAGCATCCGCCTACCGTCATCTCAACCATTTTGGACATGAGCCGATTCGGTTTCCCGATTTCCGATTACATACTTTTTTCTTTATTATTTTCGAACAGCATCAATCAAAATACGATGCGACGAGGTTTTAATTTCTCGTCCTGACTGCGGTTCTAATTTCATCGTTAGTCGACACGTATAATTTTCATGGCATGTGTCACAGTTATCACCGTTCGTGGAGCCAAAGGCACGTACACCTGGTACATGTATCATACTACGCGTATCTTGATTCTCGTTAGCCGTTACAACACTAGGTTTATCTTGGGATATTAAACGTCAAGTCTTTTGTTACAGAAATGAAAAATACGGTGTCCTGTTTAGTTAAGTCAGAAGCTAGCAAGGCGGTTGTAGAATCATTTTATTTACGGATCAAACTAAAATTTACGGTGTCATCTTAAAAGGCGATCAAATACTTTTTGAATGAAGATTTTTTTTCCGTTGTTAGTGACCATGTTTCCTTTTTTGAAGTCAGTCAAATAGTCATTAAAACTTTGTGAATATAACAAATGTTGTACTGATAACCGCGCATCAAAATCGTTATCATCGAATTAAAATGGATCAACTTAGTCCCACCACCTAAACAAGACGACATTCTGGTACAATTCCACAGAATTAGATCGCCGCAGGCCGAGGTGTCGGCGCAAGTAGTTTGCGTCTCCCGTGACACTTGAATGAGCCATTGTTCCACCGGTGTCGGCCGTTACCGCCTCTAATTACATCGCGCATTATGATTTAGGTATTTTAGTTAATGGCAGTGTGACTAGAACTGGTCACTGGCTAGTGGCGATACCGGTGTACCGTTACATTTATTGCTCTAGGTAACCTCAGGAAAGATGCCTCTCAGAACATAATAATGGCCTGAGTCATCTTTAAAAGTAGACTTCGCTTAATAATATAGACGTGCGTGGTATATGTTATGTGAACATAATATATTATATTGATTATCATATTTTATTCGGGGTCGTATAAAATGAATCAGTGAGAAGAATGTTGGCATTCGGATCCGTCTATAATATAATCCAAGCTTTTTATTGATGGTCCAAACCAAACTTTTGTGGTTGTAATATTTAACGATTTCAATGCATTCAACAAATGGAACGCTTCCACCTTCTTAAATCATTTCAATCGTTAACTAATCCTTAAATAGATGTGCTCAGGTATGCTGCAGGTAGTTCTTTGTTGTGCAGATCGAAGGAACATCAAATCGACTACAAATTCTAAAATAGCATTGTTCCTTTCCCAAGGAGACGACACTATGTCTGCCAGATGCGACGAGGCCTTTGTGTTTTTACGCCCCCGACACGGTTTTCTAAGAAACTCCACGATTCGATGCACATGTGCATTTGAGAACGGATTTTATACCTGTTTCGATCGTAAAGTTTACCGGCCTTTTGTTAATTTTGGTCCTAGACCGTGCAAATAGCGCTGTTGCGTCTCGAAGCCTTACAAATCTTGCGCTTACAACCCACCAAGTAATTTCAAATGAATTGTTTCGCTTCAATAGCTTCACAATTTCCGATTCCTTTGCTTCAGCAGGAAACTCTATTGTACTAAGATCGTTAGACGTCAACGTAATTTATATACCTTTCAAGACTATTGAACAACCAATGAAATGCACTGCTAAATGTATTTCCTAACTAGATAATGCTTTGTAGGTGCTGTGGAATTTACTGAACGGCAATTTTACGGCCGAGCAACTACAGGCCAAGCTTCAGTCAGACAGGCATCCTAATCTGTTACCATCGCAGCAGTGGTGACGCAATAATGAATTCGATAACTTAAATTTAAGGCCGTCTTATTCCGTCAAATTATCTCATAAGCCCCGCCCCCTTGTTAAAAGTGCGGGGCGCTTCCTCCACCAGCACCCCCGCACAAAACTTTTTCTGTCAACTTTGTCTTACAAATCTCGTGTATAATTAAGCCATCTTGTGTTTATTTAAGGAACAAAATTTTCTTGAATAAGATACTTCATGCGCTTTTGTAAGTAACATACCCACGCCATCTAGCAGAACCCCTAAGAACTTTTACAAAATGGTTTCTTTAGTACACCATACATGCTTTTTAGTCTAAACGTTTATCGAAAGAACAAGGAACGCAAAGAGTGGCATTTCATTCTCACACGACTGGTCAGCACTTTATGCCAGCAACCTGTAACCATTATAAAAACAAGAAAGAATATCCGATAACATTTATTATATTCTTTATTGCACTTATAAGATGTACAGAAAATAGGTACAAGAAGTCACAATGTGAACAAAGGTGGGCTTATCCCTAAAAGATACCTCTTCCAGCCAACCCATAAGTGTAGGAAATGTAATGTAATAACATTTAGGTGGTTTATATTAAGATCTTTTTTGTCGACACAGTTATAGTCTCACTACTATCTTCCATCAGTCTTCCAATTGATGATGACTGAAGACCATTACAGATATGGCACTTCAAATTTAGGGTTCCGTACAAACCAGTAGGTATATAAGTCAAAGTTCACCCATCACGAGAATTTTGTCATGGTATTTTTTTACACACTGAAATTCATAACATTACAAATCATCATCATCATTCTCTTGCCCTGTTCCCAGTTTATCTAGGGTCTGCGCAGTATGTTTCACGCTTCCGTTTAACATTACAAATATGGAAAGCTAAATTAAAGACAAAGGTTTCTTTATCGTTTCAGTAATCCTTTAATAATATCAAAGTTTTTTATTTACTAGTCGTCTCCCGCGACGTCGCCCGCGTATATTTTGGATGTCCCGTGAAATGGTTCAAGTAAATTAATGGTTTAAAGTAATTACTATCGAGGTCACCCACACCACGCTTAAAATACTCGCTTAATATCAGCCTGAACTATAAAAATGACTTGACTATCATGTGTTAGAAAGTAAGAAAATAGTAAGGCAAAAGTAGTTAGTAGTAATCTCTCATTTAGATGCAATACTTTTTTCGGCGAAGTTCACTATCAAATATACTGAGCATTGAACTTGGCTATCATTTTTCACATTGATGTTTTTGTTGGGATATCATAACTTTTTATAGAAATATTTATTTGCTTATTCATAAATCATGAATACATATTTTGTGCAAGCTTCCATCCACTTAATTATAACGGTTTCAGACCCTACAATTAAAAAACTTTCTTTTGTTTTCAGATTTTTTCCTTCGCTTACACATTATTACCTAGCTAGATGCCATATTTCAACTGTCTAGGTTTGTTAATTAGAGCACCGCACCCACACAATTACTTTGATAAACCATATATGGTTTTGCCATGTTTGACTTTTTGTAGTCTAGCTTATAGACCTTTTTTACTATAAAACTGTAATTTGGCATGGGTTTCTTTATATCCTAATCACACCGCCTAAAATATGTATTTTAAAATATTTTTGAGACACCTCCCTACAAGGAATGAATTATGATGAGCATGAGTTCCTACACCGAAAGGGCAACACCAGGGTTTATCTCATGAATCGTGATAGTAAGACAGTTGAAATTTTCAGGAAGGATGTATTCATGTTGCCGTTGAAAAAACAAAAACTTAAAAAACAGTTTTTTTTTCAGGTTGCTCTCATACAACTTATCTACTCTGATAATGATAATAATGAGGGGCTGCCCCATTATTAGGACTTCATATCTTTTGTATGGGACTCCCTGACAACAGATATGATGTTTATGCCATTTTCATAGATAATGGTACGGAACCCTTCGTGACCCTGAAGCGCCATTTGGCGCTAACTACAAGATTAATAGAATTATTATGTGGCACAAACACCAAAGTTGTTTTGGATATTCAGTAACAGCAATTTGAGGAACGGTTATAAAAATAAAATTAAGACAGTCTCCACACATTTTCGACAGAACAAAATTGAAAAAATATTCAGATTTGACATTTCTGAATGCAAATATAATTGGATTATACTGAGTAATCTCCATGTTCGTCGCTCAAGTCCATGTCACCAATTAAGAGATAGATAGTCAATGCATTATTACTACACGATTCAGAAAATGTGTACGTACGTACGTAAATAACATGGAAACCTGAGTTCCATACACGAAGAGAGCTAGACCGACCTTAACTTAACCTACAATGTTTGTATTTTGTCACAGGAGTCTAGATGTAAATAAATAAATAAAATTAATATTGACCTATCACCTAATAATTTTCTCCCTCCCTCAAATTCATATAATATTTTCTCGTCTCCAATATACTAGAGTCACCAGGGCACAGCTTTAGCATTTGAGATTACTGCTAAACCTACAGTTATGGTTTAGCTCTGATTTTTCCAAATAGAGAAAATGTTCAAAACTACAATAATTTGACATGAGTGTTTTATGCTTTTTGTTTATATTGTTACTATAGAAACGGATTCATCTCTACGATTGGTACAAAAATATAGTTCATTTATTCACAACAATTATATATGTCGCTACAGCCTTTCTCTTTTTATTTTGCTTAACACGTAGAGGTTGGGGGTTCCATCCTCATGGCATTGAGGAGATTTATCCGCATGGTAGTAATGGCAATTATTGCTATTTTTCGTTAATTTAATTAGCATGCTAATTTCCATAGCATAGCATGCTAAGTGCTATTGCTATGCTAATATGAAATTTCATCGATATGAGAAATAGCGAATTAATTAAATTGCGAAATCGTGAATGCTATGCTAACTATGAAAATTAATATTTTTTGAAACATGTAGTTTAATAAATTGTTAGTGCTGAGACTTTAATTTGACTTCAATAAATTGTTTGATGTAAGTAGGTATTTCATTTCATTTTACTTAATTAATGAACTTTGAAAAAATGTTACTTCCTTCCCTTTCAATTTGTTCGTATTTCATTCGGATTTGACCCGAACGCGGATTAGCAAACCTGCTAATCTTGCTAAAAATAGCAGAGCGTGCGAATCTATGAAGTTATATGACGGCTATACGATGCTTCGCGCATCGTTGCTACGATTCGCGCAATGTCTGTGAATTTTAGCATTCACGAAATTTCGCAACTTCAATTAATTGAATTATTGCTAATCATAAAATAGCACGCTAATTTCATATGCTAATGCTAATTATTCCATTACTACCGCATGGTGATGATGTTTTTGATACTAATTTTCTTTTTGAAATTTATTTTCATTGTTATGTCGTTTTTTTAATAGGTACTTTAAAAAAAAACCTAAAAATTTAATTAGTTTTTATTTTTAATTTTTTTTTATTTTAAATGTTAAAATGTCCAAAAATTAAAATAAATACTTATTTCGTTTTCTAAAAAAATATTGTGACTATGTAGAAAAATATTCATGATACCCCCGATTTGAACTCGCGACCTTTGATTAGTATAAGACTGGTGCTGATCCAACTGAGCGTGACGCGGCGCGGCGAAATTAGCTATTATTACTTCTTAGGTGATTTACGTAATTAAGTACGCAAATAAAATTGCAAAAATTGACATAGGTCCAGCGTTCGCAGTGGCGTCAAGGGGAATGAGGAAATGGTATCTCGTGCTTGTCATTTGAATAAAAAGATAGCGCTATTTCTGCTTGCATGTATAGAACAGAGATGACACGACGATCAACTGTTGCGTCAAAGTCGTTGCGCGAATCACCATCGTCACAAGTGTGAGAATCACTAAATCAGTGTTTTATGAATGAAAATGTTAATAAAACTGGAAAAAAACGATTGGCCGCCCTAAACATCTTTGGTGTCTAAAGTAATCTTAAAAAGACAATTGGAAGAATTTGCTGCTTGTAAGAAAGAATACAGACTAATGAAAAAAATGGACCTTTCTTTGCCTGAACATAACATCGATAAAAACTAAAAAAAAATCATTTGATTCATAGCTGAGATCTCACTTATGTGGTCAAAATGTATATTCTTATAATCCCCTGTTCCTCACATCTGTGTAGCTTGAGCAAATCAAGATCAAAAAAGTCGAAATAGGTCAAATAAAGTGTTTTTAGATATTTCGTTATTCTGATCTAAATAACAAACATTTTGAAATCATTTTAACATGTATATGTGTAGAATGGAATTACCTACTAAAATATGTGATTTTCATAAATATAAGTCCAATAATTTGAAAACTACATAGAAAATACGAAAAAAAAGGGGCCCACTTCTGAGGCAATTATTATCGAGCAAAGTAATTACAATCGTGTTTCCAACCACAATCCAGCTTTCTAGTAATCTTCTTCTATAACATATATAGATTCGAGATTTAAATAATTAGTGTTTCCATGTTTAAACTCAATCGAAACATCGTAAAAATGGAATATCTGGGCCTTAATACCTATTACATATGAAATATGAAGAACGATGCATTGAGTTGCAACAATTTTTAGAAACCGTTAAAATGTTTTATTATTCTATTTCTTTACCAAGTACCTAGTTAACGAGTACCTACTTGACATTAATATTAATAGTACATACGGCCGGCATAATTCATGAAATATCGAAACGAACACAGCTTCATCTCATGTGCGTGCCAAGTCCGAGCTCGTATTACATTTCCACTGCCATTAATTCCGAAGTAGAGCATCATCTATCATGCCACTGCACCAACTTCGTCTACAAAACGCATTTGGCAAGAAGCACTAACTTAGCTATATCCTAAAAAATATTTAAATACAATTTCATGTGACCATCACCCGTCAATGTGTGTAATCCAATTGTGTATGTTATCCGATTTAATTTTGCAGTGGCCTTCTTAATGATAACAATTATCGTTATCGCTAGCCAAAATTAGAATAATACAGTTGAGGGTATCTTATCGAAAACTAATCATGACTTAAATAAGTGTTACCAATGAATTTTAACAGGTTCTGTATGGTCTTTGCTTCAAATTGTCTAAGCTCTTAACGATCTTAATCATACGGTGGAAACCAGACACACTGGTGTGTTATGCAGTGTAGTAATTACAATCCGTCTTTGATTCAATGTGAGTCAATATGTAAAGTTTTCCTCAACGTCGTCATCGTCACCGTTGAAAGAACTGCATGAGAGCGGATTGAGTCATGGATATCATGTTTCACGCGTCCAGCTCTTGTGAAAGGATGACTGTATACGAGTCTGGAAATCTAGACAGCTCGGCGCTGGCACCGGTTGTACTCATAACCTTTTCGTCTCTGAATCTTGGCAATCGCACCTGGAAAACTATCGTGCATTCGCGATGTCACGATCTGCATTCGACTCTTTGGCGAGCGTTGACTCAACATCTATTGGGATTCGAGTTACATTTTTATCTAAGGCTGGTAACCTAATAGTTCCAACTCTTGGCAGCGCTTAGATCTTATGTAGGTACCAAATTGCTCTCTAGCAGTTGACTATCGCAATAAGCGTGGTTGTGAGTCTCATTTTATAATTTACATTATCTAGCTAGATTATCAAAATAAATTTTATACGCCACGCACTCCACTCAATCCAATCTGTTAAAATGTGCATGATCCTCAAACATTTTACTGGCTGAACACAATGTGTCATTGGTATTATTTCTTCCATTGTATACAGCTTAGCGTTGAGTTTAGACAAGTGATTCAAGTCAATTGATTGCAGCCTGTCGTTCAGCAATTTTACGCGAACAGATCAAATCTAATGTTATCGTGCAATAGCCCTACTGTTATCGGCATTATGTATTTGTACCTGTTACAAATATCTTATGTTTACATTGCCCATCCCTTTTTAGTGTTCAAATATTATTGAGCTGTCTAATAAAAATATATTGCTACTAAATTTTTTACTGCATTTTAAGCAGCAAGACACGAATATTATTCATCGTAATTTAGGCGATCGTAGGTGACGTCTTTAAAACAGCCAATATGACGCTTGTACTAAGTATAGCAAGTCACGAGAAACGTAACAGTCGAAATGCGATTGGCAGCAGATTGTATCGCAGCGGAGATAAGACCTGTCGGAAATGAGGTTTGACCGGAGTGACGTCATCTACCGAATCCACACATGATGAATAACCCAATGGAACTACCACATTTGCTTTCCTTACCACATTATTTCAGGTTGTTACGTTATGGTTGCAAAATATTCTGCAACGCTGTTCCTGTTTGGCATTAGCGTCATCGACGGATGCGCAAGATAACTGATGGTTCTCGATCTAGGACTTTGAACTATTTGCGGCGCGGATCTAGCCCAAGATAATAACTCATCGCAAACCGGGCCGCTGCTGACGAGGCTTCCTTCCCGTACATAATTGAATGAGTTTCCAGGAAACTGTTTGTGTATCAGCTTCTAATTGGTGACGATACTATCACTATCATGCTGCTGCTTTTTAGATTTCTTCCAGTCTTAAAGCTTCGCCAGGTTGCTTAAACATAAAAATTGACAAGATTGGCAGACTTAAGTCTAAACACTGATTAATATCTCGTCCCGATAAGATATTTCATGAGATCTCTGAATCTTTATGCCCAACATTTCTAGCATTCACGTCCATGCAAATTATACTACGAAATTAATTTGTAGCATGCGATCAACCAACTCGATATGCTACTAAATTTCAAGAACTTGTGGTGATAATTTTGAGCATTATTTGTACTACTATTTCTTGCCTAATGTTAGCAATTGATTTGAATAAGTAAAGAATTGAAGATTTAAGTAAATGTTATTATAGGTCTTGATTATTGAATAAGGGATAATTTTATGTAAGTGTTCTCATTTTTTTACTGCTATTTTAAATGTTATCTATCATAAATGGTGTTTTAATCCTAAAAAGAGTTTCTTAAGCAGATTACTTTAACCTTTGCCAGAAGCTAGAACATGAAATGTGAATTACAGGCAAATGTGAAGTATTAAGCGGGGTTGAGCTAATCTGTCAAATGTATAGGTGGAAATGGAAGCTTTAATGAATGACGCAACAACACCGCACCAAAATGATCGACAGCCGAGTGCGGTAGTAAACATGCGTACGCGTCATTCACAGACACGCCCGGAAGCCGCTCTATGTATGCGTGCTCACCAATTGCGTCTACACACGACTACGGACACGTTTGTGTGGGTGCGGGGAAATTATGAAGTCATTTCTATACTAAAGATGCTTGCTTCCAATAATGTCTGAAGTCCAGTTGCGTAATATTCATGTTTTGACGCCGCACCTCTCTAGTGTTTGGTCTATTGTATCTAGAGGTTGCATTCGAATATTCGAATATTCGAATTATTCGAATTTGCATTCCAAATTAGTATTCGAAAAGTAAATTGTTATTATTCGAATATTCGAATATCATCATTAACAGCCAAAAAAAGTCCAATGTTGAACAGAGGCCTCCCCCACGGTTTCCCACAGCGATCGATCATAAGCGGTCTGCATCCAGTTTGATCCTGCGATCTTTACAATGTCGTCTGTCCATTTTGTCGGTGTCCTACGCCGCGTCTTTGGTCGAAGGGTTCCAATCTAGAACTTTTCTGCCCCAACGGCCATCAGTTCTTCGCACTATGTGCCTTGCACATTGCCTCTTGAGCTTACTGATTCTCAGGGCTATGCGTCCGTTACCCTAGTTATACGTATCTCCTCATTACTGATTCGATCTCGTAGAGAAACACCGAGGATAGCCCTCTCCATCGCTCGCTGTGTAATTTTGAGCTTCCTTATAAGGCCCATAGTAAGGGAGCATGTTTAGGATCTGTATGTCATCATCACTGATAACACACACTGGTTGTCTTCAGACACTGAGGTTATTGAGACGAGGAGACACTCTTTCGCAATTTCCCGAACGCTGCCGAGCTGCCAAATATGAACACATCAAACTAAATAGGATCACCACAGAACCAGTTTATTTTTTAAATATCGTGGCAGCATAATAACAGATGACTCCGGATGCGCATTAGCTAGACTAGCCATGGCAAAGAAAGCTTTTGATGCCAAAAAAAAGTAAAAAAAAAGAAATGGACAATCCAAAAAAGGCTAATAAAGACATACATTTTCTCTGTATAGACCAATGGTTGACTGGTAGAGAATGCTTTTAGCATTAAGTCCGCCATATGTACCTTTTGTTTGTGCATGAAGTGTAATAAATAAATAAATACATCTGGAGCATCGCTCTGTACGGTAGTGAAACGTAGACATGACTCAGCGTGACAGAGAAAGAATAGAAGCATTCGAGATGTGGTGCTGGAGAATGATGGAGTGGATTAGCTCGATGGAATAGAAATCTATCGAAAGAAATATACTTCAAACAATTGAAAACCTGAGAGGGAAGTTGCTTGGGCACTTGGTGCGGCACAATAGCTTGATTAGGGTCATCGTAGAGGGAATGTTTAAAGGGACCAGGAAAAGAGGAAGGCCTAGAAGAGCGTATATAACCCAAATAAAGGAAAAGTTCGTACCAAGAGGTCAAGGTGATGGCTTGGAATAGAGATAAATGGAGAAAACTTCACCGACAAGAGCATAGCTCTTAAATGAAGTAAATGAAGAAAAAGAAGACACCCAGCCGAGTTCCGTTCGTCGATTGACCTCTTTCTCAAAGTTGGACCTACTTAACTGGATTACCTGTCCCAAGTTGATGTACTCGTCGACAACTTCGAGAATATAGTTTCTGAAGTAAGCTTGATCGAGATGATTTTCGTCTTTATCATATTCATTGTAAGACTTACTTGTTGGGAGACTCAGTCAAGGTCTTCGAGCTTAGTGCAAAGTTTGTACAGCGTCTTTTCTTCAATGACTATCATCGGCAAACTGGAGGTGTGTGATGTATTCGCTACTGACGTTAATGCCGTATTCTTTCCATTCCAGGAGCTTGAAGGCGTTTTCCAATGCCGCTGTTAATAGTTTCGGAGTAAAACGTCTCCCTGGCTTCCACCTCTTAACAGTGGAATCGCCCTCTTATTCCGTTACTGACTCGTGCCGATACGGTGACGTTGTTATACAAATACTTTAAAACCTCTATATACCTATAGTCTATGTGGCACGCACGGGGCACCGCTGAAGAAACCGAAGCACCGCCCAAGTTTTGATCGAATCAAAGGCCTTCTCATAGTCTACAATATGCTAAGCATAGAGGCATATTGTACTCCTCGGACTTCTGTATAATTTACCTAAGCGTATGGATGTGGTCTATGGGACTATATAGCCTTTTCGGAATCCGGCTTGTAAGGGAGGCTGAATATTCGAATATTCGAATAATATTCGAATATGACTGAAAAAATATTCGAATATTCGAAAAACTAAATTAGCGAATATTTGCAATCCCTAATTGTATCCTTCGTCATGAATCGGTTACTTAATCGACATCCAACAATCTCATTAACCATTGTACTCATACACAGATCCGTGGCCTTTATGGTTCATGAATAAAAAGAAAGTTCCGTGAAACCACTAGTCTAGTACACGATAAAGTAAGAGGTCACGATTATCGATCCAAAACTAGTTTCCGATAGTACATAGAACCCGAATCGACTCTAGCGACCCGAAATGTTTTTGCCTATTAGACATGTTTCGACTTGTTTGATAAAATACATAGCACTGTTATATAATTTGCAAGTAAATAGTGGATTTTAAGAAATAGCTGAACGCATAGACAACCCTGGACATAATGTCCTGGACGAATGAGGGGCGGAGCCCACCCCCAAGTGAAGGGAGCAGGCAAGAAGAAATAATTGGCACTAAATAGTCGAATTTAAAAAACGTTTACAAAATCGGCAGAATATTTGAGAATGATATCAACAAAACAAGTACAACATCATAGAGAACTCAATGCAAAACCAACAGATATATACATACCTTCTTAACTACACGATTTAATTTCAAAACGACCGACTCGTCCAGATTATTACGATTTTTATTTTATGGCTACAGTGAATGAATTGGAAACGGTACAATTTGTGTTTGATTTGCAGCAACATCAGACACCACCAGTATTTTGGCGAACTGGAATGGAGAGATGCTTATCATAAATCGAAACACCTGTTACTCCAACAGATAAAAATGTCCATCTAAGATACTGAATGAGAAATGATTATAGCTGAACATGTTCCGAGTTGAAATTAAGTTTTATGAAGTTGGCCAAACAGCGCTTGATTAAATACTTTCATCTTGGTCAGACGCTGCGAGCCGGGGCAGACCAGTCTAGCGGCCCGTTACTGTCAATGGTGCCTCCTCAATGGCTCCACACGGTACACTCGTATTTGCATACACGTTCTCTCGTAACATAATTACCATCGCTTCGCTCCATTCATTTATCTCCAACTTTCGTCCGCTACCATCAATTTTAATAGCGACGAGTCTCCAGAAAAATTACAAGCCACTTAAAAAATGGCGTGGTTTGCAGACCGGTTTCTGACTTACATTTCCTAATGTTACGTTGACTAAGCAGGTGTCGGTCGTTTGTTATTATTGACAGCTAATTATCATAATTAATAATTTAAGTGGATGTCCTTAGACGTAGTTTTCATAAATCAGTGTTAGTCTGCTATTATTTGCTGCTTTATTCAATAGCGCATTCATTTGGACGCAGTGCCATTAAATGTGCGGGTTTACTGAGATCAAGATTGTTGAATGTCTCCGTGTTAGCATTGCAACAATGCTTCTGCCCAGCAACGACGATGTACCGTTGAGATTACATAGTACGTGGACGTGAACCCTCGCCCCTAGCTAGCAGCTAGACGATACCTCATGTCATATTATGTGCACTTAAACAGTAATTTACAGATCCTCTCGAAGTCGAATAACGGTCTTACTATTGTGTCTGTAAATTGTAAATGTATGTGCTAAATGCTTACTTACCTGGTAGTGATTGCAAATTCTAAAAGTTATTACCAACCTATGCTTTTGAAATGTTTTCTACTTTCTAATGAAGATAATGAATGGTATATCGTATTCATGTAGTAAATATTATTCTTGCTTATTTACGTTGACTATTTATTTCTTGGTAGTATCTTTGTTTTATTTTTATTTTGACTAATTGCCTAAGTTACCCTATAAATAGAAAGCACTGTGTATGTGTCATCTTCATCTCTTGCGATATCACTGAACAGTTTTTTATTCCGCGTCGAACTTTGAAACCCATTTCAACACAAACATCTAATTGTGCAGTTTTATCCGCACGCAGGGTTAACTACGTTTTTAACCTTCGCTTATCAGACTATTTGCTATTGAGCATAATTATAATTTGCACGTGGAAAGTTCTAAGTGTGAATGATGTTAAGTAAATGATTAGAAATATGAGAGCGATTACTATTTTCATTCATAACCAGGCGTTGTTCATCATTATTGTAATTTATACGTTATTTTAGCATTTTTGTGTTTTGATTCGATTTTTTCTATTATATAGTTTTAAAATTTCTAGATAACGATCATTTATTTCATCTCGATTCAATAAAATTCTGTGGTCATTTTCTAAAATTTTATGATCAATATTTATGAATGGAAAGACCAATGGAGTGTTTTATCCACATCTCGTACGTGGGTGTTGTCAAATATTAATTTAGTGCGCTCTCGGGGAGATAGAGTCGCTCGCCCACCTATGACCCGCCGGACCGGGGCACGCGACTCGCCAAATATGTCTTGCGATATACAGTTATATCATTAAACTGTGGTTTCTCTCTTCGACCACGATTTCACGTCTTTATGACCGCTGATTAAAACTATTTTAGTCAGAAGAAAGAACCCTTTATCCGTAATCGCTGTGGATTTTTACGACGCACTTAATATAATGCTCTTCCTGCATCACGTTTGTTGCGAGTGATAAATCGGCGTATTACCATTTATCGAGCATGCCCATTCTGTGGACGCCTGTAATGATGCCACCGAGACAAGTTTCACTGCCATCAATTTTAAGTTGCTAAAATAATGAGACGCCTTGTCGACGCTAATGTTATCTAGACTCCCTCGGCTAATGTTAATCAAGTTTGATTGATGGCTTTTAGCGTCAGTGAGAGCGTCATCCTCGTCAATGTTTTAATACCGGGCGTCTATTCAGTCGATGGCCTGTCGTTCGCTCATCCCGCCCCCTCCGGTTGCATCGCTAATGGGCTGCACTCAGAGCCTCCTCCGCATCATTTCGCAATAATCATCAATTACACCGGTAATTGCTCGTCGAGCACCTTAAAGTCTCGTATTTCTCAATAGTGTAATCGTTGGGGGTGCGTGGGCGCGGTGGTGACCTCTCAGCTCGCGTGGGCCCGGCTTTCTACTGCAATCTGCCGATCTGCCATATCGTGCTTCGTGCTGGCCGCGGTCATCTGAATAGCCTCCTCCGCGGTGCGTCGGCGGTCGACGAGTGGCGCTTCACGTCACGAGTACTCACTTCCGTATTTTGTATTTAATTGCTGCCAATGTGAGACATTTCGCTGAATCATCTCAACTTGCCTAAACTTCCAATAAATGATTGAAGTCTACGATGGTAAGTCCATTCTTATAGAGTTCTGTATGAACGTAAATAGAGACATCTAAACTTTAGCAGCTATTACGTATTGTTGTTGTTACTTTATAAACCATATTTTTATCCGTTGCGTATTCAATTATGCATTATAACTCTCGATATATGAAAAATTACTATTATGCGCTGTGAACTCACTCACATTCAATTTAAATGTAAATTGCGCATTGTCTATGTATTTTAATATCAATTGTTATGTTTTTACATTAAATTGTTCTTATGTTTAATTAAACGGTGTCCATTACAATCAAGTTACGGCAAGGTTGACCACACCACAGCTGTCAACTGCAGTTTTAAGTTTCACAATAAAAAATCTAAAATTGGTCGCCGAGACAAATCTGTGTTCGTCGCCTTGTCTTGGTCCTTCAAGCCGGATCGGGATGATATCGAATTACGGCTTAGCTTATTGGAGTGTAATATTCCAATGGCAAGTATTATTTTACACAATTTTTTTTGTATGTTTATGTACTGGTTTGTTAACGTGATGTATATTTAAATTATGTCTAATGCTGGTGTTTTTAGTCTGATATGTTATTGTAATGACTATTAAGACTTCTTTATTTCATAGTCTTCATACTAAAATATCACGTAAAAAGCTAACAAAAAAATATGATGACCTTTTATATTTTTATCTGTGTCCTCTCGGCGCCATCAAAATTAGATTTCACCGTTTCTGTGACAGACCATTATGTAAAATTATTATGGTAATGAGTGTCGCGTCCAGGGTCAGTTTATGTGTTTTGAAATCTGACGTTTTCGTTAGGGCTTTTACACATAATATGCCATGCGTGATGAAAACACAATACGCAATAAACGAGAATTCCATATATTGAAATTGCTAAAGGCATTGAATGTTATGTATATTCACACATAAGTATAAAAAATACATTCGAGTAAGCTAGTGTTTATTATGGGATTCTGGCTGGACTTTTCTAAATATGTTACTCTACCTTAAACAAAAAGGTCTCAGGGGATTTATTTAATATTAAAAAATATTTGTAGTCATCACAACTACATGAGACGCTTTTATACACAGCAGCCAATGTGTCCACGCTCTTATGTCGCGGAAGTTTGGCGGTACCATTAAAATCTTCAAACGAATCATAGCTGACTAATAAATTGGCTTGCGCCTTCACTCCTTCACAGATATGGGGAAAGAACATTAGATCCGAGATGATTAGCTCGGAAATATCTCTTATAATTTCAGTGGGCGTATTTTAAGAGACAACTCGCCGCTTTTAAACAAACTATTTTCCATATTTTTGATAAATGTATGATGCGGAGGATTTCATCGTCTATCTTGCTTAGCATTATAGAGTAAGATCCCAGGGCCCCCAGACGTTCCTTATTTTTGAAGTACTGAATTTTACAGTATAGACACTCTTATATGTGAATAAGAGTGTGTGCATGCTCGCTAGCTTGGCTAGGCGGCCCGTTCGCAGGTAGCAGGTAGGAAAGGTAGACAAAAACATAACTAACTTTTGTTAAATTCGAAGCACTGATTTTTATATATGTCACACAGAATATTATTAAAAATAAATATTTCATATTGACAGACCGTTTCTGTGGGCCGTAATTCCTCCCAGACGCTTTAAATTTTATTTTAAAAAAAATGAACTTTTCTTACATTCGAAGTCTTCAATTTTAAATATGATCCTCGGGGCACTATTTTAGTACCTTTTGTGGACAGCCAGACCAATCCAAAGGGCCCAACATTCTCCCAGATACATTCAAATTTCCGTTGTAAGTGCGAGCGTGGGGGCAAAACACATGGGGGCAACGTAGGGACAACCATCTCTTAAAATTACAACTTTTTTTTATATTTCATCTGTGGTATGATATTAGCGATTGTCACAAAATTGGGGCTGAGTTCATACATTTTTAATAATTTAAATTTTCTATGGAGTTTATTTTCTATTTTCTATTGATTCATACCTCTATAATTTGCCACCCTGCAAAAGCGAACTACTCCAGCAATTCTGTCGAGCAAACTATATTGCAAGTAGGTATATGGAATAATGCACATATACAGAATTTACCTGGTTTCAGTCCAGAGAATAATGGGTGGACGTTGGATGAGAACCAATATCAATTTTACTGGTTCGATGGCGATCAGTTACCAAGTCTTGTCAGTGAATTACTCGAAAATGAATCAGGTACATTAAGTTCACATCAAATTAATTTCTTATATGCAGAGCAATTTATTCATATCTTCAATAATTTTATTGTATTTTTAGAAGATTCAAATAACGATAATAACGATGATGACGACTTGAATATTGAAATCCAGGATTGCTCAGAGGATGAAAGTCGAAACTCATATGAAGCTGACAATGAAGATTAAGACTTAATTAAATACTCATGGAAAAGATAATATTTTTACAAATTTTCTGTATTTTTGTATTACTATAATAATAATAAATTGTCATTTGTTCTCCATAATTGTTGTTGAAAATATACTTAATAATTTGTTGTTGAAAACGTACACTTCGTAGGCAAAAAAAATGTTTCTGGGGACTTAATTACAATTTTAATTGTGTCTGGGAGAATGTTTGGCCCTTTGGATTGGTCTGGCTGTCCACAAAAGGTAATAAAATAGTGCCCCAAGGATCTTATTTAAAATTGAAGACTTCGAATGTAAGAAAAGTTCATTTTTTTTAAATAAAATTTAAAGCGTCTGGGAGGAATTACGGCCCACAGAAACGGTCTGTCAATATGAAATATTTATTTTTAATAATATTCTGTGTGACATATATAAAAATCAGTGCTTCGAATTTAACAAAAGTTAGTTATGTTTTTGTCTACCTTTCCTACCTGCTACCTGCGAACGGGCCGCCTAGCCAAGCTAGCGAGCATGCGCACACTCTTAAACACATATAAGAGTGTCTATACTGTAAAATTCATTACTTCAAAAATAAGGAACGTCTGGGGGCCCTGGGATCTTATACTATTACTATTCTTATCTTGTAAACTGGATTAAAAAAGTTTGCTCCTATTTTGCATATTGGAAACATTTAACATTCAGCTAAGCCTTCTTCATTAACGATCGCGACATGTTTATTTAATAATTTGCGTATTATCCTGCCAATATTGATTTAGTTAGTTTGAATGAATCGTCGAATATCTCATTATAAACATTACTAATCAATTCATTAACTACTCATCGTTTCAACATACTAACAAAAATTTTAAGCCGATTATCCGGTATTTATGGTACGTATTTTTATAGTCAAAATTGTATCAGTATTTCCATATTGATTTGGAGAATTCGTATCATGGACATAAATTGTGTTGGTATTTTTGTGTTACACAATTTCACCGTTATGCCCTGTGCCCACGCGCCGGTCAAAAGTTCGTCGCGCGCCCACTCTCGCGCCGATCGTTTGCATATTACTGATTTTTCTAGATTAAAGCTGTGTGACCACTTGTGCGAATGCGATCAACGTACCTTTGAAGAGCGTGGTGATTAAAAATACTAATACTAAAATACCGTATTTCACTACACCTCAAGGGTGGCAGTAATGGTCACAGTGCCAGTGATGTAACATGAAAGAAAATGCTGAGATGAGACTTCCAGTGTCTTGCTGGGGATTCTTGCTTATTATTATGTAAATTGAAAATATTTTGTAAAACTATAATTTGTTTCACTGAATAAAGAGAAAAATCTGTTTCTCTGGGGTACTTTTTATTTCTTTGATTTTCAAACCCTCCGTTTTGAATGAGGTTTAGCTCACAACTGGAAGTGGATGGGTACCCTTTATGCCACCACCGTCGTATGTCATCCGAACAATAAATGATTGATTGATTGATTGATTGATTGAACGGCATGTGTCGCCGCACCACAAACTCGTCGCAACACCGACCGATAAAAGTTAAGTCGAAAACTCACGACCCACTATCTCGATTAAGGCCGGTGATATACAATAGCGACTTTAACGGAATAATAAAATAGGAAACAAGATTCGGTGAAAACTCCAACGACTGATTGATGATTATGGCTCTTGACCGGTGAACGATAGTTTGATCGAGCACGAGCCAAAGTATTCATATCGTGGTCATTATGATCGGACATTTGCATTTTGTATAATGCCTATAAAAGGAAACAACTCTGCTCCGTTGAAGTCATGTACAAGATTTACACGGACAACCAAAATCATATACACATCATTAGTAATTCTCATCGTTATTGTTTCACTTGAGTGGGTGATATCAACGATCTGGATAAGCTCTTTCAGAACAATAACGTTGAAATGGAACATTAACCATTTATTTAAATGTACAAGTCATTTCATTATCTTTTGTATATGATCCAGCGAGGAAAATGTGTGGGACGATCGTATAAAATCCGAAGTTCCTTGTATGATAGATCCACTATTATCAGCACGCTAGTATACGCAACTGTCTGCGCAACGAAAATTAACGTTCACATGGTTCAACCGGACATATTTCATAATGGAATGGCGAATATTTGCATAATGGCCACTTGGTTTATTTAATTACAGCGTGGGATTAGACTGAGGTCCGCGCTTCATTAGCTTATGACCTGCGGAGACGATAGTCCATAAGTCAGGTGTCTGAGGTTCTAGTATGGGAGACGTTGTCTGCGTTTTCGTATGTAGAAGTATCTGCACTCTCACAGTCATCCGGCAGTAGTGACCAAGATGGCTAGAGACGAAAATATTTCATGATCTTACAGAATATGAACTTTAGGGCACTGTGACCGCGAGCGGCACGGCTTGCATTTGGTGGGTGTTGCCTGTCTGTCATGTATGTCGTGCCGTACTGGTCAGTTCGACACATAGCCACATCAAGACAACATTACGAACTCAAGCAGAATGCAAAATAGACTCCGCCCACGGATCCCAGACCATTGCAGCATTTCACTGATTGAATGATCCACAATCCACAATGTGAAGAATTTACTATTGTATCATTTTCCGCCAAATTTGTATTTTACTCTAAACTTTCTCACCAAATCTGAAATTCTGTCGTCACAGCCATCGTGAAGAAACTTAAACTTCACAACTATCGTGAAGAAAATTGAAGTCTCACTGTGACCCCACGTATCGATAGGACGCCGGCGGTCGCGCAAATAAATAATAATTGATAAACACATACGTGAGGGATTTCTATGACGATTTTGAGACGCATGTTCTCTATGAGAAACAAACAGGCTATAGGCGCTATGCCCGGGGCGTTGCCCACCTACACTCATTGGTTATCCTAATGTCTGCAAGCGGACGATTAGATAGCAGGTATTGCTTATGTAAGTCGGACAATTTATATAAAATCTACACAATCTACATAGTTATTATCACTTCCAATAACTTTAAAGTGACATAAATATCAAATTCGAAATGGTTCTGCTAAATATTGATCATAGCAAAATATGCCCCCTTTGATTGGATAGTTAATAAAATCACCACTTTAATTACCCAGACAAAGATTAATGCATTTCATAGTCTTGACACAAATATTTCGTACAGAGCCATTTATAATACTGGTTCGCCTACATGCCATTACTGTTTTTGCGATTAAAATACGACTGCCAATCAACTGGACAAACATTTAAATCTTTGACACCTATAGCTTTGACTGACAGACATTATTTGTATATTCTTTACAAGATAATCGCCCACTATTGAACCTGTATCTTTTCATTCGCTATCTCTTTATCACTCTTTGCTTTGTTTGACAGCTCATTAATTACATCCGTAGGTTTTACTATTTGTTCTTGTTGCATACTATTGTTTCAAGTTATATTAAGCACAGCCGTTATCGGATTTCTAATTCATTTCTAGTAAATGGTGGTTCCTTTAATCCAAATCATTGACGCCCAGATATTCCTTATCTTTGTATCGATAAGTTCTACTTGATTTAGCTAACTGCGTAGTATGGCTCTACCAGTATCATTTGAACTGGCGTGTTATCATTGTCTTGTAAAAGTTGATATATTTTCGGTTGATAAAATGACCGTCGAGGGTTTCTCGTGGTCTGGTCACGAACCAACGCCGCGTCCGTGGCGCAGCCGCGTGACAATTTACACGAAGCACAACGCTGCTATCGTGCCAAGATACTTAGACGACTGATAGTACACTTTCGTCCAAAACAAGCACGGCCGCGCCCCTGCAATTAAGATTATCTCGTCATGATTAAGAGATTATCAGAAATTGCGCAGCTCTAGGCCTACTTTATAGCTCGGTGGAATATTTCGCTTCTGTCTGGCGACGGTTAAATATAGACTGCGATTTATTCCTCTCGCGTAGGGAAAACTAGTCAATGACGTTAATATCTTGTAACATTAATGTCGTTATCTAGCGGTACACATTGACAAGTATTGTGTCCTCGATCACATTCCGGCGAGCGCGCTCATTCATTACAGATAATGTTGCACCAATAGTTGTTTTGAACGTTGCATCCTAATATACCTACCTATAGTTGAACGATTAACATATTTTCAAGTGTCAATAATGTACACTGTCCTTTTAATTACACATAATAGAGATAGAAATTATCTAGCAACGTACACTGCTATGAATATGCGAGAGAAATCGATCAAGATGTTAATATAGAAACCGGACTGGGCCCGTTCGAAGTAAATTATGAGTAAAATGTATTAACTCTGACAGGTATCCATATCGGGCACACTCGTTGTCAGATCGCGGCAAATGGAAGTCTAATTGAGGACATAAATCTACCGAAGTCCTGCAATTACGGCAGCTCATCGTTCGGCCGGCACTGATTAATAAACGCTCCTAATCAACGATCAGTATCTATCTACCCATATTTTCCTCATGGACTTTGTCGCGTGCAATCGCGTTTTTTTGGGTATCTGTTTTCCACTTGCATTTTTATCTGCAAATATTGCGATAAAGTAAAAAGCAAGGACATCTGTAAGGTCGTTTCGTGATTAAAAACATTGTAAGTTTCTTGATTTGATTTTAACCATCCTATATAGTAAATAGCTACTGTTGTATATTTTATTCGGTTGCATATCGGAAAACTAAGCATATAACTTTTTTTTTACAGTAATTTCACAAAATATGCTGTCTGTAAGTTTTGGTTGATACAACAATTATAAACCAGGTAACAAGATAACGAGTGCGTCCGTTGGGCTTCTGGTAAATATTGATATGTCCCAACTTGACAACACTGTGTTTATCAGGAATCATTGAACTTTGCAAGGTGCTTGCTTCGTCCAGTTTGACTTATCAAGTTCACCTGTCTTCGAACTGTAAATTACATCCTGTATTTCCTAAATCACTGACATTGTATTGCGCGCCTCATACCTACGAGTGATGTGCACTGTTGTTATAAATTATAAAGTGTTGTGTTTTCTTGGTTATGTTGTAATTGAGTGTGTTGTCATAAGACATCTAATCAGCAGAGATAGGAATAGGTAGGGCTTATTAGCCTAAACTTCGAAGAACAAAGACAAGAATCGGAGACTCCCTTACTACATTTTTATTCTAGGACATCTGTTGGGACATCATTAATTAGGTACATATATAATAATAATATTTTGAATAAGTGATCGGTCTTTGTTAACTTTAAGTTAACGACTGGATAAAGTGTAACAATACCTAACAGTATTATGGCTACTACATCTATCTTTCCTCTTTATAATATTAGTATAGACAAATAAAATTCGACTCACGTATTATTTGATGTAGACAGACAGGAGCAATCTTAAGGCAGCAAATCGTGTTCTATAAATTCATGCCAAGCCGTGGTCTTGACCACGGGCCCAAGACCGTCAAAAAACACAAAAATGTGATTGGACCAGTGCAAAATTGAGCATGTACGCATGTACGTACTTAAAAAATTGGAATCAACTACTTACAATAATTCACGATAGCAAATAATCTGTCTGGTAATAACTTACACTGGGCGCATGAAATTATCTAAAGTCATGCCAATTTTGTATTGCTCTGAACACAGGTACTCTGCTACACACCGCCTCCGTAATCTACACTATTTTCAGAATACCAACGCACTGTTTCACGCACACTCATGTCAGCTTCGTCATGTCACTCCGGTTCTTAGATATTGATATATCTAAGAACCTGCGTCTTCGATCATTGCTCACGCGCACGCATCCCGAGACAACCATAAACAAATAAAGCACTTGACTTACTAACCGATATTTTTATGGATGAACACTCGTTCTTTGAAAAAAACACGTTATCAATGTGCGAAAGTAACAGATAGTGCGTCTACCTAAGTTCAAAAGAGACAAAAGTTCTTTTATTCGGTGCCGGGTGGCTCGCAACGGCGCTAACCATCTGTTTTTGTAGCTTTTTTATGAATGAATGAGGTGCGCGCAATCTTAGATGTTTTTAAGTATGATTTTGTAATGCTTGATTTAATTTTAATCAATTGTTTTTAGTGAAAATAGCATGATCATTATTTTAAAGGACGCCCGTTTGGATGGGTGGGCCGTTAACTGTTCTGTATAACAATTAAATGCAAATTAAAACTGTATCTAGCACAAAATCAAGATTTTTTTATATATTTTTCCTGTATTCTAGACTCGACTCTTAATCACCTCTTTGAATTTGGATAGTACTTTTTTCACACCCTGTATTATGTCCAGTCACGAAGTTTGGTATACATAAACTAATTACTTATTCCAAATAAAATTTATTTTTGATGTACTTAGATGATGTCCTATATGAGTCTTGATATGAATCTTGGGACAGTCGTCTCGGAAAAAAAATACTATCATAGAAAGACTCCGATTCCTCTCTGTTCTGATTCGAAGTTTAGGTAAATAAGCCCTACCTATTCCTATCTCTGCTAATCAGTCAAAGACAGCAACTAGATACGCTCGCGCAAATATTGTCACTCCGACCCTCTTATCGTACAAACGAAACGGTATTTACAGGTGAATCAAATCTATAAGTTTGTTTGTACAGAAAATATCCCAGAACCGTATAATTTCATAAACTATCACAATTTAACGCACGGTCCCTATGGGTCATCGGAAGATTAAGGGTGTGTAAAAACTATTACGTAACCTGCGTTTAACCTGACACTCCTTAATCCTCGTTCCACAAAAAATGTAGGGATCCTGTTTCGTAAGGAGCCGGGGTGGAAGGGGGACGCGGGGTCCCGGCACCTCCGAGGCGCGCCACTCTGCCGCCGAATAAATTATGTTCTTTGGCCCTAACGCCCGCCCGCGCCCGCGCGTGCCCCTCGGGACCTTATCGATCGAGTTGGATAATCCGAGAGGTCGCTAGATAGCCGGCGCCTGCGCACTGTACTATGAGGATGACCTTTCGCCTCGACAAAGCATGATCGGAACCGAAATGCCAATTGCAATAGTCACGACAAACGCTCACAAGATAAAGAGGGCGTTACTAGTATATGCATTGGTTTCTGTTTGTCCCAAATGCTCTTAAATTACGTTTTCCTTGCATTAAACTTTTTGCACGTTACTCTTCTAATTCAGCATTTATCGATCTTTATCGCGGTCGATTCTCCAAGCGAACTGAAATCCAGTTTAGTCATATCTAAAACAGGATGGAGTGCGATGCTGTGTTCTACATCAAATTCATCTTGATCAATTGCCCTTTTACTTGTATCAAATCGATTTATGCGTACGATTGTGCAGTACACTTGATGTGGATATTCTTGTATTTATTAATCGATATCAGAAACATCTGTGCTGTTTGTTGAAACGAAATCAAATATTGCACGTGTCACGGCCTGATCGTATCAACATTACCAGCGCGTTCAAATGTTAAACATTGTTATAGATTACTATCCGTCTGTATGGTTTGGTCATTGTGATCAGTGAGGACAATTTCATGATTTGTAGATAATCGTAGATCCATCGCACTGATGAGCTTCTGATGGTTCGCTCAAGTGTCACAGGGAACATTCCCACGGGAAAGCCGCAACTTATCTGGGAGATGTACAGAAATACGAGTGTTGTTACAGTGACACCAATTCGGGCTCCGAATTACACATAACCGATCCATCAATAGGCTAAACATGAATTATATTAAGACTAATAACGTCAATTATTTGCAAATTGATGTCCCAGACGGGCAAGAACAATAGTAGCGTGTCCTCTATTTACGCATGTAATTGGAATTTATGAACCTGATTAGCATTCGATTTGGCAATGGTCATGCTCAATTACATTTCGTCGGATAGAGACGGTTTGATGTTCTGATATATTTTTTTTCGAGTTTACGACGGCAATAGGTTGGAAACTTGAAATGCATCATGTTACCGCAGAATCGGCTCTACCGTTATGAATAAGGCAATTGGATGCGGCGTTGAGCGCACGTGAGGAACATATGCCGTGGACGCAGAGAGATCGACCGACGCTTTTGCAATACGAGATAGGGCTCATGCATGACCAAATCGGTCGCGGAGACAAGACCACCGAGCCGAGTTCACCTTACTGGGAAACGGTTTGTGCAATCGACGATTACGATTCTCACAGTAAGAGTCCGCAGATATACTTTCCACGATGGGAAAACTACCACCGCGTCAGCGCCCCGAAAAGGAAAGGACAATAAAACAAACTTATGAGCTGCCCTTAAAAGAATCACGTTAAGTCTTGGGATTAGTTCAGCATCGTAAGGTTTTATGGTTTGCGTTTCTCTCAATAACATGTGGAAGTCGAGTATAATCTTTGGCCGTAAACTATAAAAAGCTCCAGCTTCCGACACATGTTGAGTTTCAAGAACTGATACCAATTTAATGTCTTCGTTAAAAATAATATAATTTGCGGTATATTGCGGAATTCGGTACGCATACTATCTCAGCAGTTATCCTGAGTTGATGTCATTACGGATACCGTTACTTGATATCTGCATATTGTCAATCTGTGTAATGACATTACGCCATTAATCATTTTTTTATTAGGAAATTGCCGCGGTACCGTTTTTAATTACGTATTAAATTTTCCCCTGAAATCAAAGCCGTGATAGTGTCTACTAATTAATTATTCTGTGTTCTGATGGAGGCAATTGGATGCAAGGAGGCAATGACTGCGTTACTACAACTTCATCAATTAAACACGCATCCATAGTTATTTACTAACAGCAAGTTGTTTATATTTTGCAATTAGATCGTGTAAACAGTTGTTATCGTTGCGGCGTCAATGATTCGAATCGCGTCTCCGCGGATCAGTGGGCGCGGGCGCGGGCCGCCTGCGGGCTGCGGGTGTGCTGCGGGCGTGCGTTATCTTCGCCGGAGCCATGTGGAGGCTGCGGCCTGCGCTGCAGCGGTGCAGTATGCACGGGGCGGGGCGCGGGGCTCTCCGCCCGGCGCGGCCCCTCGCGCCGTCTCTCGCGTCTCGCTCGGCTCAGTGTCCTCCGGCCGTTCGTGCGCGCCTATCGTGACGTCCATCGTGCGCTGTCACTCCCACAATAGTCTCCGCGGTATAAAAATAAAGGCCGCGACAGACGGCGGCGTCCCAAGTTATATTTAAATGATAGCGCGGACGCTGGATCTTGCCCGCCTCAACCGCTCACCGACGACATGAGACCAAGTACGTCGACACCTCCAGACTCCTAAACTAGAACACCTAAGCTTCACGCCCGCGAGAATATATATTGTGTTTTAGTACCACCTAAAGTATAATATGCTTAAAGGATCTCAGGAATAGTGTGTTCAAGTGTCTCCTTAGTGTCAACATTCGCTGTTCGTTTGGAATGAGAAGGATCGTGATCTGATAGTGTTGTTAAGTTTCCGTTTTTGAACGGATTTGAATAGCGGACTATGGAAGGTGGTTGTGTTGGTTGAATTATTCATCATTTCCTGTCTTTGTCGTTTTCCATGGGTTTATCTTCGTTGTAAGTAACGCTAATGGTTTTGAAACTGTGTTGGGCGTCATGTGCACATCTTGCCAATGTTTTGTATGCTATGATTCATAGTGGAAGTTTAGAATAACTCGTATCCTTGTAAATAGGAAAGGGTTTCTTGCAGTTTTCCATGAATTGCTTGAATGTGTAGTTTGTGTAACAATATTCTGATTTTGATTAATTGTAAAAGCAATACCATCAGGAATACCAACTACTATAACTATGACATCAATCGTCTGATGTCTACTTACATCTTCAGTAAACTTAAACTTCAAAATGTATTTATGCGATAAATATCTCAGATTAAGTCTATTTTTTTACATTTCACCTCGCATCCTAGGTATGTAATTCTATATTCTTTTAACATCAGCTTACGAAATTTTCCAACCAATCCCTAAACGCAGCTCTTACATCTCGATCAATATCTGTAAACCTTAAGAAATTATCAATGACAATGTGTTCCATAATCGCTTTTCATTCGTCAGTGTAATTGTTTTTATTTCTTGCAGCAGTATTTTTTTATTATTATTTTAAGTGGAAGTTAAATGTTGTCTTCGGTACAGATGATTTCAACTGTCTTATTCGGTTTAGATTATTGAGTTCCCCTAGCTACTTTAAAGTATTTTATTAGGACCTTTTAGATACATTACGTCAAGCGCTTAATATAATTTGTTACTGAAAACACTTTATTGCTTTTCCAATTACTATTTTATCTACTGTAATAATTGTAATGGTAGTCTATAAAACATGACAGTCTATAAATCAGCCAGTTAAGGATGCATCGGGTTATTTATTACGAGGAATTCTATTAGCAATAACCATTGTACTTTTAATAGGTCTGGTCTTTTCATTTTGTGCAACTAATGCATCGAGCATGTGCAAAGCCAGGTCTACCTGCCACCATTGTAAGTTGGGCCTTTTGTGCGGCCGGGCGACCGAAGGGCGCCGTGGTACCTGCCGCGTGCCAAAAAACACTCGAAATGTGCCTTGAACGCTCCTCTTCCAGATGTGTTATATTTTTGTTTTCATCCATATCTTGCATTCCATCTACGCTTGGCACGAACAAATCTTTAGTATTCGACACATCTCTTATTACTTTGGAGCTTTTCACGATGAATTTTGATGAATCCTTATATCATTCGGATTATTTTTCACAAACGAGGAAAATGACATTATACTCGCGTTTTTATTTACGTGGAAATTGTTAACGACAATTTTCACAGTGCCACTAACATTTTTATATAAATGGTTGCCAGATTTATAACAACTACTTTTTCCTCCGATGCAATAAAATCAGAATTATGTATTCAGTTACACATCAGTGATACTAAGTAACTACTAACTAGCAAATTATTTATCGATGCAGGGCATTACTGAGAAATCTGCAAGTAGTGGTTATGGAAATATGAAAATAGTTTATGTTATGTCCTTTCAGGCATATGGAAAAACTGATTGCAAACTTTTTATGCAGACAGAGGAAGTAGGTAAAGTGTGAAGTGAAGCTTACAGCTCTTCCAATAACACGCAACACTGCTTCCAGTGAATAGAGGCTTATTTGTGGTCGCTTCAGTCGGGCGTCCGCGTAATCGATCTTTATAGAATTCCCGCTGAAATGTCATTGAAGAAGCAATTGATGCGTTCTGCGAATCGGTTTTCTTTATTGGAGTCCCGCCATTGTTGTCTGTTGCAATGAAGTCTGATGAATTGAGCTCCGCAGCAGTTGCGTCGCCGTCGGTCTCATTTATTATTTATCAGTATTAAATGCATCGGCCACATAGGTTGCCCTAGTTTCCAGCGAACACCTGAACGAATATTTATCCACTCAATAGTAATTTTCTTAGACATCTATTTCCGCGATATCTGTTTGTCGTCTCCAGTGCGCTTTACTAATTGGGGCCATCGTATCGACCAATTAATTGTACTAGCTTATTTCTGGGTCAATATTTAAGTTATCGTTGTGCATTGCCGTTTAGTATTTTGAGCGTTGTATTGAACTTTAAAGTTATGATTTTGTTGATTGTCAAATTCTGTAAATAGGTGTGGTTAGACAGGGGCAAATCTGATCCATGTCACTAATTTATTGTAGATGTCTGTGTTAGACGCTGTATTTAGTAATCTGGTAAGCGGATATGATAATTACCAAATCAGCAATGAAATAGTGCTGCTCTGACTTCCTCTATTATTTCTCAGTGATAGCTTAATTGGTGAATTCAGGTTCCGACGTAAATTAGTTAACCTTAGCTGAGGAAACAAATTGTATTAGCAGTGTTTCTTTCTTCTTCG
>OY757269.1:12333058-12520190 GCA_963584085.1 Pyrausta aurata
GCAGTGTCTTACGGAGATGCCTTCGCCAGATTTAGTATTAACATGGTTTAGTTATTTTGTGCCGCGCTCGGTTCGGACTCTGTTTAGGGATGTGCCTTCATTTGCCGAATGTGCCTACTGCCGCCTAAGGTTTGGACCTTTATAAGAGTGCAATTTTATTGTCCTATACATATACAGACTCAGACCCTGAGTATCACGAACCGAGTGCGCGCGCAGCATTTACTGTGCGCTCGAGCACGCCTGTACAGTGTTGTGTAAATATAGGGGTTAACAGACATTGCATAGGTCTTACATGTTGATAGATAAGTTACAAATAAAATATTAATGGACTTACGACGGTACTTTCATTTCCCTATGCTATAATATTCATAAAATACCCATGTTCATTGCTTGTGCTAGTTTAACCAGCATTAGACAAAGATAACACATAGCCGTTTAGGACAGATAGAAAGTTAACTATTCATGGATCAGGTTGTTGGCATCACTCACTCGAGACCTTTCTCGTCTCGCTTTCTCAAGAAAATGAATATGGGCCACAAAAGACGACAGTCAGAATATAATCAGTTACAACTTTAGCATAAAAAATTTTGGTGCTGAATAAACGTTTTTTCTTTCTTTCTTTCATAAAATTAATTGTATCAGTTGGCGGTTAATGCAAGGTGCAGCATTAACCAATGGCTTTAAAAACTCTCCTGTATTTAAAGACCTTGAAGAATGAAATCAAATTCTAAATGTTAATATATTGATAATGGTACAAGCATGGCGTAGGACTTCCACAGGAAAGATGGACAGGAGCAAAGAGCAAAAGCCAATAGTATCGTTAGCTCAGTCAGTTTGGTTCAAAAAACTATCGACACAGCAATGCTAGCCATAGTTTTGGATATTCTGTGGTATTGGCACAGGAAATATGTATTGGCTCTATAGGTAAACCGCGAAACTGAGACGTCTCTGACGTCACTTTTGTTGTATTTTTCTCCCAAATAATGTACTCCATATTTTTTATTATGAATTAAATGTTCTTCTTCAAGGTAAAATAAAGATCGTTTAATTTGTAGTCATGATAAGGAGTACATTAATTGTGAGGGAAATGAAAATAAAGGTGATAAAAGTGACGTCAGAAACGTCTCAGTTTTGCGGTCGACCTCTATTGCTACTAAATCTGCTTCTACAGATACTTTTATTTTTATTGAATTGTAAACTGAAAAGTATTCGCAACGATGTCTGTTACAATAGTAACTATTAAATAGATCCTGGCAAGTAGTACCGAACAGGTCTGTATTAGGTAGTAGAATACTACATGCAAGTAAAGAATCAAAACCATAAAATGTACTTAAATTGAGATTTATTCACTTATTTACATTCCATCACAAATCTTACTCATTCATACAAAACTCACTAAACTAGAAATTGAAAAATCAGTCACTCCTCTTATCAATATAAAATAGTCTATATAAAATCTGGTTCGTCGGACAGTCAAGTTTTGGGTACGAACAGAATCATGACAATGTTGCAACATGAGCGTTGGACAACGAAACCTATCTCTACTTTTAGTACGGCGCGTATCTTCTTGACGGGGAAGGTCCACGCATGCCAGGTCTGGAAACAACAAAAGCGTGATATTAGTAGATTCCTTGAACTTTTTAATTATAATCATCACACCAGCACAAGTCTCAAAAATGTGTGCTACATAAAAATTTATCTCTGAAAAAAAGGTATGTAAAGACAATTACCTTCTATCATCAAAGGTGTCACGGCTGAAGTCTTCGTACATCCTGTAATAGAAATGAGAGTTCACGTTAATAACTTAGACATGATTATCATAAAACATAATCACAGCAAGATCTTGAGCCAATCAGTTTTCAAACTTCTAAAAGCGATACAATTGGAATTCTCACCCGCGGGACATCTGAGGTCCGCGCGGGGGACTCCTGCGGCTGTACATAGCATCATACGACGACCTCATCGCTCCCATCCCGCTGCGCATGGGGGGCAGGCTGGGCATCGGCGGCATCGGCTCCCGGCGCAGCGGCGGCGACACGAAGTCCCCGCGTGCGCCTCGCGACCCGCCCATCTCTAGCCCACGGGAAGCCCCCACGGGGTACCGCCGCTCGAACAGCTCTCGAGGCGAGTCGAATCTGGCCCGGTCATAGTAGCCATCGTATGGGTCCTGTTATAAAAACGTGTATTAGTTAATGGACATAATTGTTGCAAAGAAAAGTAAACAAAATGATTTGTCAAAAAGAAAATAAGGCAAAACAGGTTGTCCTGAAGAAACGACCAAATAAACAAAAATTTTGATTCTTTTTACAAAGTAAGGGCTGGAATAAAAATAAATAACAGAAAATTTATCAATGTTTCTATAGGAACAGCCTGAAATGAAATGTAATCTAATAAATAAATTTGAAATAAAGTATTGATTCAAAGTAGTCGTAGAATATTATGACCTAGTTTTGAGTCAAGCATACTGTAGCATCACCGAGCCGATGTAAGAGATAGAGTAACAGGCCCGAGTTAGGAACCGCGTGCGGAGAGTGATCCTCGCGCTCGGCCTACGTGATGCATCGGTCTACTCGCAACCGGCGAAAGGCGAAACGGGAAGTAGAAAGAGAACGCGTTACCCCAAATCCTCCCATCATGCGATCGCGGAGGAACGGCGGCGGCGGCGGCGGGGGGTACGGGTCGCGGCCGAAAGCTCGATCGCGGAAACCGTTGCGGTCCGGGCCCAGCGCCTTCGGGCACTCCTTGGACCAGTGACCGCCGCGACCGCAGCGGTAGCACTGCTCGGGGTCGCCCATGCCCGGCCGCTGACGGACGCGGCTCGTCGACAGCTGCACCTTCATGGGCTGGCCGTCCACCATCATACCGTTCAGCTCTTTGATAGCCTCGTTCACGTCGCCCGACGCGTCCAAGTGTACGAAGCCGTAGTTACGAACGATATCGCATTCGACGACCGTGCCGAACTTCTGAAATAGCTCGCGGACTTCGGGCGCGCGCGTCTTGTCCGTGAGGTTACCGACGAAGATTTTCGTGGTCGGCGTCGACGGCGCCTTCCGACTCTTGGCCGCTTCTATTTTGATTGCTTGACCATGAACCATTTCTCCGTTTAAGTTCTGAATGGCTTCGCGACCGACTTGCTCATTTTCCATGTGCACGAAACCGTAATTTCTGACGATATCGCATTCTACGACGGTACCGTATTTTTCGAATAGCGGTCTAAGATCGGCGTCTGTAGTTTTATCGGAAAGATTCCCGACGAAGATTTTGAAAGTACCGGCGCCCGGCATTTTAGTTTCTGAAACGCATACATAATTTGTCGAAATGAGTCGGCAGCGTCGATGGCATGAAAGATCGCAGTTCCGAAATACTGGCAAATTACACAAGGGGGACGTGGTATTTTGTGATACTTACCTGATGACAGCTTGGCGGCGAACAGGAACCACACTTAACAGAAAAATACCACACCTAAATTCTCTTTTAGGCAAAGAAATTAGTAAACTACACAGCAATTCAGCTACAAAATGGCTTCCAGTTCCAGTCAGTAGCTTGCCGTCAATCAGTCAGCACAAACAAAAAAGCAGTGTTGCCAGTGCCCTGTATTAAAAAGTAACCCAAGAGCGTTCAAAAAGTAACGTTTTGGCCTAAAAAGTAACGCTTTTTAAAAAAAATAAAAAAACGGCCAAGCGTGAGTCGGATTCGCGCACTGAGGGTTTCGTACCATCCTAAAACTAAATTCGGGGTCCAGTTACTTCCACCTAGCGAATATATCACAATATTTTTTGACTGCAAAAATAACCTTGTTTTTTACAATGTTTGTAAGAAAGACAAAGTTATACAGTTGCGGTTGATGAAAATTTGCTATATATCAAACAAAAACTACCGGTTCGATCTCGTTTAACCAATTTTCGTTGAAGTTATTTTTCAAAATGAAAATTATGTATTTTTTTTTTAATTTTAAGTTCCTTTATTGAAAAGTTAGATGGGGGTGGGGGGCGCCCATTTTACCACTCTGGAAGCGTCCATTCCTAAAATGTTAGTCTTTTAGAAAAAATAGTTTTAGGAACCTTATTGTCATTTTAAAAGACCTATGGATAGGTCACACCCACCCCACATGTATAGGTTTGATTTTTTTTTTAAAGGAGGCGGTCGGCGCGCCATACATTGCTTGCCCCAAAAGTAAAAATCCATGCGTCACGACCAAAACTAATTTTATGGGTTCGTTTCTTCGCCTTTTAAAATAATATAAAGTAATATAAGCCGTAAATAGCGGGGTTTTCACATAAAACGAAATAAATTGTGTGGGTTCAATCTCTTGCACAGGTCTTTCTAGATCATAGCGCCATCTGTGTCGAAAACCCGCAATCTAGGCCACCAAAACTCAAACATAGAAAACTGCCCCGCTAGGGTGCGTGACGCGTGAAAATTACGATGACGCAAACAATAGCCAACGAAAAGAAGTTCCTTGTCACAGTTTTTTTTCAAGTTTTAGGAAGAGGTTGGTAGGTTTAAAGGTTAGTACCCATGGGAGGCAAACGTCATCTTCCTTCTTATAATAGCGATTGCGAGCGCTTACTTATTTAACTAACTGCCACATGGCACAGTATGACACAATATGCCATTTCGTTAAGCGGTCGTCAGTTTGCTTATAAGTGCTCGAAACCGCTATTTTCTGCCAAACAACAATTGTTGGGGACAGGAAATTGTATTCAATAGTTGTCCTATTTTTTTGTAGATTTATATGCCGCTAGATAAAAGCAAAGTAAATTAACAATATTGTATTAAAAATTCAATATATTTTTTGCAAAATGATATAGTCAAGTCTCTTAATGCTTTTCTTTAATCAAACATTAAACGACTCTGGGGCAATTTACGAACGTGTCCTTTGGTTTTAGTTACATGTATGGGAGCCCCCCTTAAAGATCTTTTACTTTTTGTATCTGAATTGGAAAGCGGTGAATAAGATACAAACCTACAAAGTTTCAGCGGTGTGAAGCTAATAGTTTCAGAATAAAGTGGCTGTGACATACAGACGAACGGACAGACAGACAGACAGACTTGACGAAAGTACGAAACTAAAAGAGTTCCGTTTTTTGCCATTTGGCTATGGAACCTTTAAAAGTGGTTTGTTATGTAGAGATAGAGATACTCTTTATTGCACCCCAGAAAATACATTTTAGGCTGTCTTATCGTATCGTTAAGTGATCTCTTCCAGACAAGCATTAGCTAGAGGACGAAAAATATCAAGAATATGGACGACGACAGCGATGACAAATACTACAATAAAACAGCAAATTATTGGTCCTGTCGGTTGGTACTCACTCACTCCGTACAACTTGCTCTTTCTATTTCCTTATTCAAGCTATAAGTGCGATAGAGACAATCAAATTATTTTAAATTAAATTCAATCCAGACACACAAAGCTACACACAAGCAAAGAATATATAATAGTACTACAAAAGCATTGAGTATGCGGTTCTTTTACCGTAAATTTTCTATTAAACTTAAGAAAATTAAGGTTCTAATGGTCCATCCCAAATGTAACGCAAAAGTAACGTTTTGTGACTTGTAACGTAAATGTAACGTCAAGGGGTCAAAAAGTAACGTAAAACGTTACAAAAGTAACGTTCTGGCAACGCTGCAAAAAAGATGGTAGGCTGGCTCCTTTTGATTGGTTGGTTGGTTGTCAGAATTATCCATAGACTCATTTAGCCAAATATTCAGTTTCCGGTTTACGCTGCGTTCCACTTGATAATCGCACGCAGTCAAACTCAAACTCAAAAGTTTATTTATTTCTTTAAGTTTATTTATTTAGTTGATTTATTTCTAAAATTTTAAGGTACTATAACGATCTTATGGTTTAGCAAGGGAGCGCCAAAATTTGCTAACTGTATCATACAATATTTATAAATTTATTTATAAATTTAAAGAATTATTTTTAAACCAGATTAAAAACTAGTTTATACTATGGAATTATAATATTATTATTATTAATTGCACAAATCAAATCAAATCAAATTAATTTATTGTGGAACACAGGTACATAAGTTCTACATGAAAATGACGTCTCACTGTGACCTGTCTTATAATAAGGCAAACAATATTTCAGTACAATATTATAAAAGTGCGTAAATGACGGTTCACAGTTGCTTTTTACAAGTGCAATTTATATTAAGTTTGTATGGTGACAAAACACTATAAAAACAAAAATAAACTATAAATTGGCTTTCATAATTTTAACTGATTGTTAAAATATTTGTAAAAATATTTTCCTTCGATATTGTGAGTGCAATCTCGCAACATTGATGATGTCACGCACGCAACCTACGCGTTAAAAAGCACTTGCAAAATTCAACAGGCTTGTTAATGTGACGGTGGCCGAGTGGTATAGGCATACGCCCGGATTGCGTAAGACACGGCGTTCAATTCCTCGTCTGTCACAGCGTCACAGTTGCTTTTTACATGTGCAATTTATATTATTAAGTTTGTGTGGTGGGAACAAAACACTTAAAAAAAAACAATTAACGCAGCAAGAGTACACTAAAATTATTCATAACACTAAAATTAGTCATTGTGGTCGCGGCCAGTGATAATTTCGTTGATGATGAAAATCAATATACTCAAAAGGTGGATCATGCTTTCGGTGAACAGCGGAAACGAAAGTTATCTGAAGAGACTTTAAGAAGATATTGACGCCTGATTGTTTTTTTTTTCGATTGGAATAAAATAAAAATAAAATGTTTGTAGCGACATGTAATCAGCAGCGACAGCGATATAAGGTTGTTGTAACCTTATATCGCCAATTCGCCACATATATTTCCCACCGTTATTACTTACCAAACGTCCACAACCCACCGCCTTCTACTTGACTTATTGTCCGCGCAATCCGTATTGATTGATTGATTGGTTGATTGCACGCGCGCGGCCACTTTGCGGACCAAGTATAACGAGCCCAAGTAAATTGTTAATGTTAATTTTGCGATCGTGAACGCTGGTGAGCGCAGCATCGCAAAGGTTATTGCGAGCATCAAGTGGTACGCACCTTAATGTTGCCATTGTGAAAAATTTTCACTTCTTTATGAGAGGTCGGTATAGGTATATTAAAAAACTTAACGTCATCGATCGATGGCTTGCTGTCACCTACATACCTGTCAATTTCTTCCTGTCATTCTCATCTGTGATCGGTCGACGTTCAAGCGTAAAAATAATGAATTTTTCCACTTAAAACATCAATTAGACTTGGTGACGTACAGTGAAATTGTGTGAAGAAAATCTTTCTACACTTGTGAGAGACGCACGATTGCCGCAGGTGAGTCGATAGATCAATAAATAACCCACATCCTTAGATGCCAAAATAGATCAATTGGCTTTTCGAATTAGGTATGTGTTTTCAATACGTATCTTCAGAATTCCAGTTTTCCGATGAACAACGGGAACGGTTTTCAATGCGTGACCATTTCGTCGTATTGTTTTGCTAGGTAATTAGTGCATTAAAGTTGGCTCATGAGTTTATGGCCAATGTGAGCGATATCTTGGTCTTGAAACCGGCGCCTTGTGCCTCAGATCGATTTTATTTTCCATCCTTACCTCCGTGCTTATTGTTGTCCTCAAGGTGCTCTAGTATTTGTTTCGTTTTCATGCATTTACATTGTCATGCATGTGAATAGCATGACAAATCTTTGTTAGTACAGTACATGTACATGTTTAATCAGTCTAGCCAGCTTAGTTTATTGGCCAATTTATTATTCGTGATTATTATTCATACACTGTCCTATGGATAAAATATCACACCACAACATTCACAACATTATTCCAATATTTCCAATTGAAGTTCAGCAAAAAAGAGGGAATTTGAAAGCTTAAGAGGGGGGACACACAAAAGAAAACACTGATAAACCCCCACGGATGTTTTTATTAACATTCTTGTATTTATGGAACCCCAGCATTACCGCATCTTGTTGATCCATAAGGCTATAAGAAAAGCATCTATATAGGAATGATAAGTACATGATAATATTATGCAATAAATGTTTTTATCGATTGATGTAGTTATTTACTGTCTGAAAAATCTATTTGGTAAGCTTTCTATCTGAGATATGTATTTCCAATTGTCAATTTAAAACAAGTTTATTTAACTTATTTACTATTGAACCCATACACAATCTTTGTAGTGATCATTCGTGTATTTGGAGTGGGGCAATGAAAATGAATTGTGTTATCCTGTATCTCATCATTCTAATCTGACCATAATGTCCTTAGTTTCCTAGCCATGTCGTTTCATTACATTACAGTATCATTAAACAATCTTCTTATATCTATGTTATCATCTCTGAGGCACCTTATCACTAATCTATCATAACTGTAGGTTATATTACAAATATCCTTGTGAATAAATTCAGTGAGATGTGAGTGCTACTAACATCACTGTATTTTGATAAAGGTATATTAACTTATTGTTTTCTTTGTTTCTGTAATTTTTAAACGGAACTTAAATTTCATATAACAGCTGGTCATCTTCTTTTAAACTAATAATAATAGTATGCGTGTCCGGGACTTCAAATGTTAGGAATCTACAGTGATAAGTGAGTGTCAAGTGGCTTTTCACATGCAAACAACCAACTTATTTGCTGGACGTCACGACAAGCCGGCCACAGATGGCTCTGCAATCAATGCTCTTTCAGG
Source organism: Pyrausta aurata (assembly GCA_963584085.1). Lineage (NCBI taxonomy): Eukaryota > Metazoa > Arthropoda > Insecta > Lepidoptera > Crambidae > Pyrausta > Pyrausta aurata. The sequence continues at coordinate 12,341,735 of OY757269.1, forward strand.
TCATATCTATTGTGCCGCATACATCGCCGCCTCACCTACCTCGCTTTATTATATCTCACGAAGGAGGCACCCCATGAATGGTGTTTATGAAAAGCTTTCGAGACTCTGACGTTTAGGGGGTAGGTCGACGCGCCATGTGCCGGAAAGAGAGCGGTGTGCGCGCGAGAGAGACAGGCGTCGCTCGATACGCCCCGTTGAAGGGGCCCCGCACCCCCCGCGCGGGAGGGTTATGTAATTCAGTCCTCTATGGGAAATGGGAGGAATGTATTCGTCCATTCTTATAATTGGCCTGCAATATTTGTTGCTCTGAGTGGGTTCAGAGTTAAGGCAGACATTTAAATAGAGAACCTAGGTCTAACTAATTGTTATTAATTGTTGTTTGTGAATCAGTTCTCAGGTATTTTGTACTGGCCCATGAAATGCGGCGGCCTTTCATTAATTTGAAGAACTACAATGCAGCAATTTCTTAGCTTTTCTAAATGAGAATCAATTGCTCGTAAATTTATTGGCAACGAATGCCAACTATACTGAATGGTTTGCTTTTTTGTTTCTTAGTCGTGGAGCATAATAATGTTTCGGCTTGAATGTCATATGCTCACTGGTTCGTGAGGTTTAGTTCGTCGAAAAATTTCAGGGCTCTATTTGCTTTCTTCCATAGGACAGTCGTAGACAAAAATTGTAAGATATTAATATCTTTTTCATACTTTTATCAAAATATGATTTTCTAAGGAAGGAAGGAATTGCATTCACACATCATGAGTGTTGTTTACTCAACTCGAGTATATGCTTGAAATCCCATAAAAAGCGACTGGCTTATGCTTCCTTTTGAGACCAGTATACAAGTTCAATAGCAAATAGTTAATTCAATTGGCTGGCTTCGTTCGCACGGGATTCGCGATAAAACATTCAGGGGCATCATCTACGGCTATTAGATAATTGCCCAGGGCTGCCAGTGCCTGGAAATAGACAGCGCTGGCGAGCTCCTTCGAATGAAGCATTCATGAGATTGTAGAACGGAGTCGTGGAATTCTTCCTTTTTACTTCTTGTTTGGTCATTTTTGGCATACGCAGTCGCATTGTGGCTTAAAGCTGCAGTTCAGCCGTGCTCTGTGACAATTTATTTTAAAACTTATTCCGAGCCAACTTACACGTGCACTGTTATTATAATAGCAATTCATGGGATTATAAGCAAGCTCAATGTGGCTCTATCGCTGTTCCTACATTCTGTGTTTTACATTTTACCTTGTTAATGATGAATTGAGGCCCAAATAATTGTTCAATGCTGCAAGCTCTTAAACACAAACGTATAGAAAAAGGCACTTCAATCAAATACGGTACATTTCATTGTATCGTATAGTATAGGTACTTTATTTACATCTATTATTTAGTTTACCGGTTCGGCTGACGTATTTCATACAATACTTACCTGCCACGTCAATAACTCAGGTAAGTGTTCAGACTCTGTTGTGATAAATTAACTATAGTGACATCCCTAAATAAAATCGAGTATTTCAGGAGCACACTTTAACCTTTAAGATATTTGCTATTTCGGATTATTCCTAGTGAGATGTTGATTTAACCAAAAGGGCAACTGTTACGTAATTCACTGAAAGTTCATTTTAAGGATTAGCTTGTAGGTAGATTAGGTTATGAATTCCTCAAGTTTCTGAATTTCGTTCCAGACGAAAATTCCTTGTATCTATTTTCAGAAACGACTGTAAGATTCTTCCGTTTCGTTCTCGTTACCTAAACCTTTTGTATTTAATTAATTTCATAATCTTTTTTCACCGTCTTGATTGATTTATTATGCTCATTTGAGTTTATTATTATATTTATCTTTAACATTGGCTGGGTTTGCTTCTTAGCTATCTTTTTTTATAAGAAACTAGCGGTCCCAGCGAATTTCGTTTTGCCCCCAGCCCCGTCCCGCCCCGGCCCCGTTTAATGGGAATTTTCTTTAAACTATAAACCTCACGGAGCCCGAGACCTTTCCAACGAATGCAAAACCGTGGAAATCGGTTGGTGCGTTCTGGAGTTATAGCGTCAGGAAGGAAAACCCAACTTATTTTTATATAGTAGATAGACGGAGACTTCTAATTTTACTTAAATAAATTCTAGTTACTAATTAATAATTTACATCTATAACTTATAATGTATGTATAGTATCCTCGGTAGATTCCGGTAGTAGATGTAGAGTATGGTCGGAACAGATAGCTTTAGTAATTTCACCGCAAACCTGCGGGCATCCGAAATGGTAGTTGGATGCTGCTAACTTACGCAATAGGTGGGAGGGGGGAGGCAGAAACTGCCATAATGTTTCCAAGATTCAGCGAGTTTACACACGATAGGAAAAGTTTGGTTATGTAAAAGTTGGTATTAACTCTTGAGGTGTCCCATTTATTTTGACATACTTTTAAAAAAAGAGCAGAGTTAGCGTCTGTGTGGGTAAAGTGTTAAGTTGGTTGATAAATCAACTATTTTGTAATATTTTTTTTAAATCAGCAGCTGAGCCCCAAAGTAAAATACAATAGATATTAAGCTATGAAAATAATTAAAATTAAGTAAACTAGCTTTTTCTACATCAGTTTAACTAACGTCTTATATTTCGAACACCAAGCAGCTGAGCTAAGTTTCCCTGAAAAGGCCTCTGTAGTTTGGAATCTATAGTATTCGAGCTGACATCTAAGAAACGTGCGTTTGCAGTTTGCAAATGGTGGTGTGAGAGGATCTCATGTGCTACTTACCAGCTCACCTAATCAGGCACTAAAAGGTGAATAATGTGGAGACATTATTTTTCAGAGATAGGAGTATCTCTTCAAGATAAACCTGTTATTAGATCTGACGCTTATCTCTTTAATTTTTTTTTAAATACTCTATTTTTCCACTATTTTAAAATTGTATAGAGATAATACGTGAATTCTGAAAAACAAAACTTACTTATCTCATCATCCAGAAACGTGTTGCACATGAAACATTCCTGAAAATGCCGAAATTACAGTAAGGAATAAGTTTCCATCAAAATTTTAATTCAACATTCAGCAACAAACGATCATAATGAAAGATAATGTTTTGCTATAATGAGAAATTTAAGTTAGCTAATTCGGCTTACAAAGAGCCCAAATTCTAGATGAAATAATCAGAATAAGCGAGAACAGTTTTGTTTTATCAATCATGCTACATGGTGCTATGACTTCCGTAATTGGGCTACAATTCACACTCTCGTATAATTTGATATTCCATTTGTAACCGAAACCAAACACCACACTGGCCTTGGCAATCCTTCATGTAGCCAAGGATTTCTGATACAATAATTTTTCAATTAATGAAATTTCTTTTTCTCAGTTCTTTTATTCTCAGGTGTGGTCCCTGGGTACCCAGGCAAGCTACATAATCATACTTTGAAACTCTCATAAAATAGCTTGCTACAATCTGCTCTATCAATCAATACACAATCATCGACTTTAGTATCTAAAATTATTCAAAGAAAATAAAATTTTGTGTTTCTTAAAGGTTATTTATTAGATATCGTATTACATATAATAGCCTCGTCGTAATAAAGGCATTAGCGGAGTATAAGCCCGTCGATGTCAATTAAGCGAATAGAATATAAACTGTAGGGCACGGGGAAATTATAAATTCACGGAGGCGGAGGAAGGAGGGTACACGTGGAATAATTCCGAACGTAATTGATCTGCAGGACTCGAGCATCTTGGAAATAATGATGGCTAGGATTTAAGAAATTATCTCTACCCAGGGGCGGAGGATAAACATTATGTTCCACGGATTTGTGACACTACTGATTTTGGCGTTTGAAATCGACAAGAACATGATTGTTCATATTTTAGGCTCTCTATATCACGATTTTCAACCCAAGCATGTTTTTGTTTCTCAAGTTTACGCGAAGATTACTCGGTGATTAAAACACTTTATAGTTGATTTTTGTTTTTATAGTGTTTTGTCACTATACAAACTTAATAATATAAATTGCACTTGTAAAATAAAATTTATTTAATTGTTATTAAATAAATTTTATTTTATAATATTATATGAATTAATAAATTAATATTAGTTTGAAAAAAAAAAGAAGTTGTGAGTCTTTCTGAAATCCTACGGAAAATGTCATATTGTTATAGTAAATCTGATTTATCATTTTCAGTTTGTTATTTTCTACGCTGAGTTAATGAATTAACGGTTGGTGAACTTTCATCTGACTATATAAGTAAATAAATAAACGCCAGACTAATTGCGAAGTCGTAAATAAGGGAAATCCCGACGCCGGCTTAGACTGGTTACATTCATATTGTAAAGCATAAACAGTAATGTTGATAATTGCATCGAAAATCATCGTTTTGGTTTGCATAATGCTCTAACTCAATAGTTTTGCACTTTAGTTAGTAGTATTATAGGTAATCGTTCTGATCAAGGTGATTATATCATAAAAACATCAGAATTTACCAATATCCTTATCGCTTCACCGATCGCGCCGATTAGTAAGCGTTAAAATATTTACCTTTCTATTGTTATGTTATTTGTTCTATTTCGGTCCAAAAGCGCCGACTTGTGGGCTAGTTGTGACAATTCAACATTGGTATCTCCATACGGCATTGTCCGGGTGTCCCGGGTGGCGGCGGCGGTGAAGGGGAGAGGGGGAGGGGAGCACGTCAGTTCCATTGATCGCGCCTGACGTCAGAAGAGCGCGCGCCATTGCAGCTTCGCGCCTTGCCCGGGGCGCGACGGCAACGCACTCAATCAGTGCGTTCATTTGGCTAATGCGGCTGTTTGGATTTTATGCCCTTGCCTTTTTTGGCCAAAAATAACGAGCCTTGACTGTGGTTCCTTTTTTTAAAATTCGCGTTCGGAATCTGAGCACGTACCGTTCGTTTTCAGATTCAGGTTTTTCAGGATTCTTAACGTATTTTTTACTAATTTAAATCTCGTTTTATTAGCTTCTCACGTTCACAGTTGGTTTTGGGTAACTGCGGATCAACTTATGTTTATCTTTTCACTCAAATAACACAAACGTTTCTTCAGAATTGGGTCTATTCTTAGGTTTGGAAGAAGTAATTACGCGGATTTCGGTCCTTCGGGGCTTGTTGTTGTTTATTCAAAAAGCTATCTTGGGAGCTAGGCCGATTAAATTGAGTTTGAGAATGTAAAAATAGACATAAGATAAGTACAATCGTTTCTTTCCATGACTATAAAATAGATCAATTTTTTTTTATATTTGTTTAAAAATAATTTTCAACATGTGTTAGTGATAAAGTTGTCCAGACTTACAGGTGAGGCTGGCACACAATTTTAGGCTAAAGTTTAACTGGCACTCCGTTATAACGATGTCCGTAAAATATTTCCAGAGAGTTTTTATTAAATTTTTCCAGCGTCGAAAAATTGTAATTTAAATTCTCGTCGACAGCCTTAAATTAGGTCGTAATCAAATAAGTTTGGGAGTTAGCGTTTATAACCTTTTTTGCCTGATACGTCCTAAGTTGAAGACAGGACTGGAAGGCACCTCATTTTAAGTAACATCAAGTAAGAGAAAACAGATGTTTCCATTTACTTATTGCGATAAACTTTATCTGTAATTTTCTGTCTTAGTATGTAATCATCAGAGATCAGTCTTTCATTTGTATACGAGTATTTAACAACTGCTGTGATAGTAGCTCGTTGTTTTTAAAGGTGATCCCGGGATCGATCTCTACTCGGGCCAATATAGGAAAACATTGCAACATTGTCTAGGTGTCCTCGTACCTTTCTGATTTCCATAGCTGCTAACTAAGTTATCAAAGCAATGTATGTAGTTAAACTAATACTTCATTTCCTTTAAATGAATTTGTAACTGACCTATTTAATGTGCAAGAAAGAGTTATCTTTTAATCCAAATAAACGAGAATCTATTTTTCTTCTTCTAAGCGTGTCGATGGTAACCGACTTAATTTTTTTGTGCCCAGTAATTGGATGATCAAACGAACTTACCTGTAAGTGAAGTTCGATCCAAATTGTCCTGACTTCGTCGAAGAGATTAAATTGACCATGTAGTAGGCCCTGCTACGCGTCCATTCACTCGCACACAGGTTTAGCGCAAGAAAGAGAAGGTAAAAAACTAGTATCCCTCCCTCCTTCCTGCGCCTCACAGCACTGCCAGCCGCCTGTCGCTCATTCATTTCAGAGCAAGGAGACCGATGTTCCAGATGTACAACATTGATTTATGGTACGGGTGGCAACAATTTTTGCAGAAAATACACGTACCTATGGGAATTGGGAAGGGTGGGAACTTAAATCTCTTCGACGAAGTCAGGACAATTTGGATCGAACTTCACTTACAGGTAAGTTCGTTTGATCATCCAATTGTCCTGCCTTCGTCTCTGAGATTTAATTGACCATGTAGATGTTCGGAGTAAATCAATGTTGTTACAAAAATAAGTTGACACCTCTATAGTTAGTAGTATAGTATAGTATAGTAGTAGTAATCTTTGATTATTAAAATGATCATTTAAATAACAAAAATGTTTTATGTTACCATGTTAGGCATTATGCACTATTGTTATGGGTGCATGATAAGTAATTTCTTTAATGGGAAAGAAAGAATATATTTATTAGTTTTTTATATTATATATATATATATATATATTATTATTAATGTTAAACTCCAAGAATATGTAAATATAATAATAATTTTAGTAATCTTAACTGAAATAGGACGAAAATTTCTTAGTTCCTTTTTTTTGGTCTGTTATAAAAATTGCAAATAAATACGGAATACGTATTGTTGAGACAGATTGCGAAAACTACATACAGAAATACTTCTCATCCAGCGCCCTATCATTTTTAATGCACTTAACGGGCGTATTGGAGGGTCTCTTTGTCTTGCAGTTTTAACGTATTTTACAATCATAGATTTGTAAAAAATACACGCATGATATTCGATTACTTTTAAGTATTGGGTATTTATGTATTTATGCAGCTGTTTGAAATATATTCAGCCGTATACCGAAAACAAAATACTCATTATTCGAATTTTGAATTCTAAAGAAATGTTTTGTTGTAATAAGTGTAAGATGATTGGTAAAAAAAATAGTTGGTTCATTTGTGGGTATATAAGATTTTAGATGTATTCATCGGTGTATATCAACGCTATTATTATTTTCTGGGTTAGAATAAGAATACGATATTTCAATGAATTTGAAATATTATCGTTATCAAAACTTGAAAGCATTAAGGAGGTAGGTAATGATTGAGTGATTTAATTTTTTTCTAAAGAAGCTTGGAAACGACCTCTGGGGGCGTTGTGGCTTTATAAGGTCATACGAGCGCAAACGATTTCTCCGATAGAAGTTTTGGTACCACCTAACCCGACGTTTGCCTAATATTTACTTATCAACCAGGCGCGGAAGTCTCGACATAGTTCCTTGTAAAAACACCAGTTGGCGCTCGAAAAAAGCTGAGACAAAATTAATATTTTCGTGTATTTACTGATTGAGAATAATGTTTAAATCAAGCTTAATTTTTTTTTTTTTTTTTAGATTTACTAAAGATTTAGCTATGTAAGTTAGAAGGATATTAGATGGAGTAGAAAATCAAAATATTGAAATTATCTACGCGAAATATCAAACATGACGCTTCAGACTTCCAGCACAGGAATGTTCGCCGAGTATTCGATAGTCGGCGCATAGTCGGAAAAAAAAATACTCATAAATATTGACTGGATAAAATATGTCTGAATTACTGAGGGTTACATTTATAAAAAAAAAAAGTAAATGCGATCCTATCTTATCGAATTGGTTTTGATGAGATACTTTATTTTTATTTAAGTTTATATTTTCTATGAGTTTGACAAATATTTGTGACTTATACTTCTTTTTTGGGGGTAATGGCAATGTGCATTTCCGCAATTATTGTGCCGCCAATGTATTTGTGTCTTATTTGGCTTCAGATGAGACTTGTTTCAATATTATGAGCAGTGTAAAATAAATCTTGATGATTCAAAATTAGGGTACCTATTGTGACAAGAAGTCCAAAAGTAAATGAATATGTCGTGTTACAACAAGTATGTCATAGATCGATGTCACCAGGTAACACTGGTTTCATACATATTAAAACACCCTCAAATATAAATGATAAATAAAAAGATTCAAACATTATTCTTTGTAATAAATAAATTACTTTCAGGTTTTATAAATAAATCGTCGAACTACTCGACGTCTTATGGCGCAAGAGTATAAGAACGAGCGTAAAAGATAACATTTGCAAAAAATATGTTAAAACTTGGCAGACCATGATTGGTTATTATTTTGTGGTCGGCAATTGTTTCACCATACTTAAGTAATTGGTGAATATTAAGACAAGATTTCCTTTGAAAATTTATTTAACATAGTATATTCAATACTTTTAAACATCAATTAAACGATACAATTCATAAAATAAAATAATCTGTTTTATAGTTAATGCAGCAATGTTTCCATATGAATGGTTTCCTAATATCATAGTGGCTTTGCTGGGGAGATGGTTGTGGAGTGGGTGTATGTGATTAGTTGGAAAAAAACTGATGATGAGAGAAGATATTTACTCGATAAAGTTAATTCTTAAATCACAGAATATAGTGGGTAAAATATGCATAGTTTATATTCCCAATAACTCAAATTAGATGCTTGTAGTGCAATTTAGGTTTGATGCTGCGTTGCTGCCTTTTGTTTTAAAAAGATCGATTTTTGTAATTTGTACAATAATGACCATGTCTTTTATTTATCCAACCTTTAACGTAGGTGTGTAAATAGTGGAATAAATATAGCCAAAAAATATAAAGAATAATAATAGTACTTCAAACAATAGGTCATTCTATGTTTGAATTATTCTTCGGTGGTGTTTGTGGTGGTAAATGGTGAGAAAAAAAAAACAAGCCCATAAAAAACTAAAGTTAATTCAAGTTGACCTATGGTTGTCACAATTTTTTGTTGGCGGTGGCTCAGGCATCGCCTTTTCTGAAGATAATGGACACAGATCTTTATTTAGTTTTTCAGACTCCACATTAAGTACCGAACTTTGCGACGATTTAATCTAAGAAGCATACATGAAAAGTTTAGTGCGTATCACACCATATTTTTCGAAAAATAAAATAGCATCTAAAACAATTAATTACCGTCTAACTATTTAAATCGAATATGACGGTAGTGCTATATTGATTTCACAATTTAACAAGAAAACTCATTGGTATAAACCAAAAACACATTACGCTTTCCAGCTGGTTGTTGTTACGTCGGTTAATAAAATCTAAGCTGTACCGAATTATTAACTGAGGAGTGAAACAAATCTTAATTGGATCTCAAGACTGAATAAGTACCTACTGTAAATATTCCACCATTCAGAATCATACAAATGCCAGTTAATGAGCAAAGCTCAATATTACTAGCATAGCTATTTAAATTGTGAGCTATAAATAAAATCAGTTTCACATAATTCTTATATGGACCCAACCATATGCATTGAGTAGAAATCAGAAATGTAAGTAAGAACTTGCTTACTTAAAAAATAATAATTGTCTTCTTTTTATACAATCCGATACTTAAGTAATGTTAAATATTTCATTTAATAAGCGATGTTATGTTTTCCATAGCATTGTCTAGCAAGACAAGTTTTATAGTCATTAGCCAGAAATAAATAAAAAAGAGTTGTAATCAATTGCAGACATAGGACCATTATATTGTGAGCTATGTAGTATCGATGTGTATAGTACCGTTTTTAGAGCTTTGGGGAAAAAAATAAGGAGCGACACCGCATCGCAGGTGGCACTATACGTACTTATGTTTATCAGTCTAGGCAGTTAAAGTGTTCTTAAGTCTTTCATTTTTAAAATTTCAGGTTAAAATGTACAAAATAAATATAAATTTATTAGATTTGAAATAAATCTGCTGCCACTATTGTTTTTCGGTGCTTACAAAAAAGTACTTAGTAAAACATACATATTGCTCCTTTTGTTTGTAAGTGTAAAAGCTCACATTAAACTCAATTCCAATGTATGTCAAAAGATTGACTGAGTCAAGTGTTCGGTCGTGGTTTTACCGCGAATGGAATACGGTAGCCCGTAACACGTAGTACGGCTTCAAGCTTAGCTAGCTTTAATGAAAAAAGACCTTACCTTTATTTGGTCGGATTCTGATTTCGAGCGCGAGACGTTGAAGCGCTAGGATTGTTGGACGGTAGTTCACCGTAACAAACAAGCAATTCACGGCGCATGGCGTCGCGTTGGCACAGGCAGGACACACTATGATGCCTGTTGGGGCTTGATGAGTGTGGGCGAGGAACGCTTCACACTGAGAGGCCCTGATGGCGCGTCGTCAGCGCTGCTTAACATTTTTAATGAAATGCCTTTGTGGCCCCATTAGTTCACTTTTTTCATTTGTCGAAACGCAATGAAAATAAGGGTAGGCTTATTGAAAGCAACGCATACCATACGTCTCGATTCAAGATAATTAGGACTGGCTGGCATCACGTGCCAGCTCGGCCAAAAAATTGCTACAGATCAATATCGCGTATTGATTCGGAGCGTTAAAATGCGGACTGGCTAGTATCTCGTAAAAGCTCGGCCGCGAAGCGTAAAGCATGCATGTAGCAGCCACGCTGGGTTATGCGTTTAACTTCAGTTCACGTTCACAATAAGGTAACTTTCGTTTAGCACGAAATAAAATTCATCTATGTATTGCACACTGACGTTTCATATTACAAATGCTAATAATTATACGCAACTATAGCTTTACCGATTTTCATGATAGTTCTAGCACAGGGATGCACAGACTTATTAAGACTAGGGGCCACTCGGGCAAATTATGAACTGATGGCGGGCCGCCAGAAGTATAGGTAATTAAAGACAATAAATAATTGATAATTATGTATTAAAATTGAAAAAGAATTTATTAATTTGAAGCGTGGCACTGCATAGTGCTTACAATCTTTTTTATATTTGGCTCAAATTTACTTGTAGCAACACGTAAAACTGCTTCCAAACTTTCATTTGCAAGGCGGTTTCGATTTTTTGTTTTATTATTATTTAGTATTGAAAAGGTTTGTTCACATATATAGGTAGAACCAAATAAGCTGGCACATTTCAGAGCGTTTATGCGCAACTCTTTGTACGTATTTTTATCAATGCAGCGGTAAAAGTTCAGCAAGTCTCCTTCGTTGAATTTGTTGTGTAAATCTTGGTCGTTTTGAATGTCGATAATTTCTAACTGCATTGACTCTGGCGCATTTTCAACTGAAATCGTGAAAGGATTGCTGAATATGTCCAACAGAGGTTTCACTTTTTTAAACTCCGAAAATCTTTCTTGAAAAGATTGAATCAAAATATCTAGCTTTTCTACATAACTGAAATTAATCGCAGTTTTGTTGAATTTTTCAGCCATTTTCTTATAATTCGGAAAATGATTGTAATTTCCAGAATTCAATTGCGATCTGAAAAGTGTCAGCTTGCATTGAAAGGATGATACGTGAGCGTAGAGCTGGGATATCAGTTGATTTTTGCCTTGAAGCCGTGTGTTCAAGACATTCAAATGATTTGTAATGTCAACTAAAAAAGCCAAATCACACAACCAATCAGGATTTTTAAGTTCCGGGACATCCTTTTGCTTTTCCGCCAGAAATATTCCAATTTCTTCTATTAAATTTAGAAATCGTTCCAGGGTCAATCCACGACTTAGCCACCTTACTTCTGTATAATACAGTAAATCTCCATATTCGCTTTCGATGTCATCAAGGAATTGTTTGAATTGCCTGTGATTGAGTCCTCGTGATTTTATGAAATTTACAGTCGAAACTACCACTTTCATGACATTTTGAAATTCAATTTTTTTAGAACAGAGGGCTTCTTGGTGTATAATGCAGTGAAACTGCATGAGATCTTCAGCGTTTATGTTTTTTTCTTGCATATGCTTTTTCAGCAAAGTAACTAGCCCAGAATTGACACCAATCATCGAAGGAGCACCGTCAGTGGCAACTCCCGATAATTTTGATAAGTCCAAATCAGTTTTTGAACACTCATCCAAAAGTACATTGAGTATATCAACTCCTCTGGTTTGACCTTTCAATGAACACATTCCTAACAACTCTTCTAAGACTTCAAAATCTTGAGTAACACCTCGTATGAATATGAGAAGTTGAGCTGTGGAAGTAATATCAGTGGATTCGTCGAGTGCTAATGAAAAAAATTCAATGATCTTAGTTTTTTCATTTAATTGTTCCGCAATATTACCTGACAAAGACATAATACGTCTTTGGATAGTCATACGATTCAGTTGAATTTTCTCAAACTTTTTTGCTGCTTCTGGACACATTTTCTTAGCGGCAATTTCTATGCATTCTTTTACAAAATCCCCATCATTGAAGGGGCGACTGCGCTTTGCTATCATTCGAGAAATTTCATAACTAACTTCTGTAGCTGTTTCTGAATCTTGGATGGGTTTTGTAAACATAGCTTGCTGACCAATAAGCTCCCGTTTTAAAGACAACATTTTTTGCTTTCTTAATTCGCCTGTAAACTTGGTAAAAGTAGGATGCTGCGTTTCATAGTGCCTTTTTACATTATATTCCTTTGCAATCGCAACAGAATTCTTGCAAATTAAACAAACGACTTTATTATGCGACCATACAAAAAAGTATTTCTCAGTCCAAATTTCTTGAAACTGCCGATTTTCATCTTTAACCTTACGTTTTTTACTAGGTCCTGGCTTGTCCATGTTGCGTTCTAATCCTGGCTAGGATTAACACAGCACCTAAAAACAATTACAGTACCTACTTAAATTACCCATCCTTTTTTATTTAGGTAGATTGATTTAAATAGGTAGGGAAACACTTATTAATAACAGAGTTTTACTTACGATTTCACAACACAATTATACACGGCACTTGACGGGAAATCTACGTTGAATGTGGATCAAAATATATGACACCGGCTAGTCGAGTTAAAATCTACACTAGAACTATTGACACTTCACTCAAATTAAAACCGAACTATCGGTCGCTGCGGTTAGCGTGGCTTTTATACCGCGCGTATAGAGTCGAAAACTGTCTGGAGAAATCTCGAAACCGACTCTGGAAGCTTCGTGTATCTACCTACGCGAGCAATCGGGAATTCGTGCACTTAAGAGCGCGCGCGCGAGATTCAAATTACTTTTCGAACATATTTTTTTTGGTTTTATTCTGGAATAGAATTCAATATTTTTCGAATGTACGAGAGTATTATTTTTGCTGTCGGCGGGCCACCAGTATTCGACCGGCGGGCCGCAAGCGGCCCGCGGGCCGCGGTCTGTGCATCCCTGTTCTAGCATGTATGTAGATAGTTTTGGACCCTAGAACACAATTATAAATACAGTTATTTTTATTCAGGAAATCGTCCCTTTTCACCAAAGAGTGTTACCGGAAATCCGATATTTGCTCGTCTAAAGTTGTTGTTGGTACCTTACCTATACGACTAATTTATCCTCGGTATTAACTGTCAGATATTTGATAAAATGTATAATACATTAGCTTTTTATGCACTCAAAGCTTTATTTTTTCGTTTATGTAAATTGCTATCGTTCTCTCCCGGTGTCCTTCGCTCTAATTCGTATAATATGCAAATTCACGGTCAAGATTAACGTTAGCTTTCATTTATGTATAGCTTTTTTCCCCCAAAAAAGCATTGAAGGACCTAAACGTATACAGGTATAGTAGACAAGTATTGTTTACTACATGCCCTGAAAGAAGCAACATGTAAATTGCAAAACTTTTTTGTATGAGATGCATCATAGCATAAGACACCCGGTTTTGGCGCTAGTATTATAGTTTTTAACATCTTCTTTGAATTGTCAAACCTACTTAAAAATTCGTCTTTAAAAAATCAGCAGGTTCTTTATCGAAACGTTTTTTATACCGGTCAATCTTTACAAAGTTGTCTAAGTTCATACAATAAATAAACAAATGTCTTTAATGATGCTGTAGGTAGGGCATGGAAGTCCTTGTACAATTATATTCAGTCCTTTCTACAATAGCAGCTATTTCAAAACAAATATACGAGTGATAACTGTGTGAAGTACGCAAATAATCGTAATCTTATCAATGCCGGCATTTCCGGCATAACATTCTTTAGTAAGAAATGTGCTAGTTTTGTATAGGTTTCTATTTATATCATTGTGTATCCCCACTGATATTATAAATGTGAAAGTTAAATTTTCACGCATAATTCCTAAACTGTTTACGATGAAAATGATAAAATTTTACATAGAGATCGGATATTTACGCGTCTAAAGCCGTAGCCGTAGAAGAGCAGCTCGTAATACATATTGTGTCTCTACGCGCCAAATCGCCTAGCTTGTACCTAGTTGTTCTAAAATTCCTCTCCTATGCTCCTTCACTTCATGCACTATCATACTTCGGTTGATTTAAACATCGAGTTAATTTCGTCAAAAAGTTTAGAGAGTAAATGATAGTACGAATAAAAATGACTATATGTCATGTTACGCTTTACTTAGTTTACTTTTTAACGATATATTTAGTCAGTTATTAGATTACACAAGCGGCTTTAACCATTCCCTCTACCATCAATAACTCAATAATGTTATCAAAGCGTTCTAAAGTCAAAGGCTCAGCACCTTTTTTCAGTAAACCTATCCTGAAATCACCCCTAAAGGATCACGCCCACATTTTCCGTCAGGTGGCTCAATTGTGTTTGCATAGTTACGCCCTCTGTAGGCTGATTAAGAGAGCAGATAATTTTAAAAATGGCCGCGGTTTTTTTGCGATTTCATGCAAATAAGCGTGCAAATGATCTCCGTGAAAGCCATTGTTGTTACGGCTGTGTTCCCTCTCAGCGACAACGACGACAGCGACAAATTTGGTATTTCCCACTCGGTATAGGATAACCAAATCGACGAGTTAAGCAACTGAATTCCGCCCAAATGTTATAAAAAAAAGGAAAGTTAGCCTGTAAGCATCCCACTGCTGGGCAAAGGCCTTACCTCAAATGTTATATGAAACAAAAAAAAAACTATTAGCATAAAAATCAGGAAGTAGGCTGTCATTATAGCTCTGGTAAGCTTATTATTACTTAGTAGACTCAGGGACTGTTTTAGTGTCGACAAATAAGCACAAAACAAAGAATAATTCAAGTATGTAACGTCATTTCGAATGAAGTATTGTACAGATAACGCTAACCAAAACTTATGAGGTCTGTGAAAAAAGGCTGTAATATTCGTAACTCGTACAAAAAGTGACACAGTTATAGTCAGTTCAAAAGCGGGTCTTTTATAAACTCATTGTAAAGGTGGTTGGAATTTCTGACTCGCACTGTTCGTGACTTCTTTCAAGCGTAATATCGTCACGTATCCATATAGCATTCTTATTAATTTCATCATTGCCCATATGTTCTTGGCGTGCCACTGCGTAGAGGCAAAGTATTCGAGCGTGACCACTCACATTGAATAATCGATAACTCTGTGATTAACCTTAGGTTTGGTCTATTTCAGGACTTATTTCAACAAATAACCTTTTAGATTGTTTGTTTTTGTAATTAGACCGTTTTCCGTTTTCATACGATAGCAGGTGTGCCATAAAACTATGGTCTGTTAGTGATGTAAATTGAGTCTATGAATAATTCAAGTACCTAGCTGCCAAGATAATTGAACTGTCAACTTTAAGAAAAAAAGGTTTTTTTCTTTCTGATTTATTAACTGCACTTTGAAAATAAAGGACACGGTCGTAAATTGCCCCAGAGTCGTTTTATGTTTGGTTAAAGAAAAGCATTAAGAGACTTGACAATATCATTTTGCAAAAAATATATTGAATGTTTAATACAATATTGTTAATTAACTTTGCTTTTATCTAGCGGCATATAAATCTACAAAAAATAGGACAACGATTGAACACAATTTCCTGTCCCCAACAATTGTTGTGTTCGGCAGAAAAAAGCGGTTTCGAGCACTTATAAGCAAACTGGCGACCGCTTAACGAAATGGCATATTGTGTCATACAATGTCATATAACTGGCAGTTAGTTAAATAAGTAAGCGCTCGCAATCGCTATTTTAAGAAGGAAGATGATGTTTGCCTCCCATAGGTACTAACCTTTAAACCAACCAACCTCTTCCTAAAACTTGAAAAAAAAACTGTGACAAGGAACTTCTTTTCGTTGGATATTGTTTGCGTCATCGTAATTTTCACGCGTTACGCACCCTAGCGGGGCAGTTTTCTATGTTTTAGTTTTGGTCGCCTAGATGGCGGTTTTTCGACACAGATGGCGCTATGATCTAGAAGATTTTATAACACAATGACTAAAGACCATAAACAGTCATGGTTATGCCCACTTTGTAAAGCGCAAAAACCTAAATTAGATAACAAAAATACACCAGTTCGCCATCACCATGAAGAGCCTAATCTATCGGAAATAAAGATAAACAACGAAACTGCACACGCGAATGTAACAATAAGAAGAGCACCTCCGCGATACAACATAAACGAATCGACCTCATCTGATTCTATACTAAGGTCGCCAGAGGGAAACACAATTATTGAAGAAAGCTTAACCCAAGACATAGGAGAAACTATACTGTCAGAGTTACGACTATTTAAAAAACAAGTAAATGAACAGCTGCATTTACAGGATGCCCGATTACATGAACTTTCAGACAGTGTAATAGGACTCCAATCAACAATAAAATGCTTAAATAACAAATTTACTACAGTAGAGACTTACGTTAATGAGCTAACAGGACAAGTACTAAATATTGAGAGTGAACATTCTAAATTAATACTGAAGTCTGACACCCAAACTAAAAATTTAAAAAAATTAGAAGAAAGAATGAATCTAATTACAAACCAGATTACTGACTTAAAAAACATAATTTCATCAATTGAATTCCAACTACAAAATGGAGGAGGACATCAAAGAAAAAATAATCAAGCAATAATAAGTACTCTGCCTATTAATTCCTACTCAAAAACAATTAATGATGAATTTATTAATCAAGATACACCTCGCGCCGACAAGAATATCATTACCACGGCTAACCAACACCCAATTCAAAAAAATAAGCTTTGTTTTATTAGTGCGACTGAATCGGATAAAATGCTAAGTATTATTGAAGACTCTTTTGGAGAGAGTTTTAGATTCTGTCACTACAGATTACCTGGAGCCGGAATAAAGCAGCTTCTCCTTAACATAGCAAAAAAACTTGATACCTATACGAAAGAAGACTTTTGTATTATCAGTCTGGGAGAATATGATTTCAGAATCACTAATGATAATATCGATTTGGTCTGTCACCTAAGAGAGACACTAAAGGAGATATCTTCATACACAAACATTATAATATCAGTCCCAACATACAAATGTGGAAGCTTAATGTACAACTTTCGCCTGGAAATGTTTAACAATTTGCTATTTCTGGACATGAAATCCCATAGTTACGGCATCCTTCATGACAGCAACCGTAATCTCACGCTGGATATGTTTTCTGACCGGACAGGACAACTTGGAATATCGGGATTGAAGCATATAATAAACGAGCTAAGAGAAATTACAGTAGCAGTGCTTGAAACACAAGAACAGCAAAAATCACTCTATAGCATAGATAGAAATCAGACAGACAAAAATTGTTCCTTATCTCTTAAGCCCTTTCGAGACTAGCTTTAACGTCCTTTTCCAAAATATATGCAGCATCAGCAATAAGACTCATCTGCTAGAAGCTATGTTAGATGAAAAGCCCAATCTGCATGCATTATGTATAACAGAATCTTGGTTAAAAAAAGATAAAGTAGAATTCGTGAAAGTAAACAATTGTCACATAGGGTCTTTGTTTTGCCGCGAAAACCATGATGGAGGAGGTGTATGTATCCTAGTAAAAAACTCCATAGAATACGAAGAGCGATCTGATATAAGTTCTATGTCTGTAGAGACCATTTTTGAAACGTGTGCCATAGAATTAATAAAAAATAATATACTTTTAATAAACCTTTATTGGCCTAACTGTAATAGAGGCGTAGAGACGTTCTTCACATCGCTAGAAAACCTTTTAAAAGTAATGTCAACTAAAGAAAAAAATAAACTCATAATCATTGGAGGCGATTTCAATGTAAATTTTGGAAAAGAACACAAGCCTAGAATGAAAAAATTAAAAAAGAGATTAACAAATCTAATGTCATCCTATAACTTCCATCAAAAAGTAACAGAAAACACAAGAATTTCAAAAAATAAGTCCTCATGCATAGACCTCATCTTTATAAATAGTAAAAACACAAACATAACAGTGAAAGTCCAAGAATTAGGGTTTTCAGATCATAAGGGAGTGGAGATGAATATACCTGTTATGATTCGCTCTCCACTGTACTTCACTCGTTGTATAAGAATATTTAATGAAAAAACAATAAATAATTTTAAAAAAGAAATAAGCGTATTAAACTGGAATAAAATAATATTACAAAATAAGAACATAAATGATAACTATAACAATTTTATTAAAGCTCTTCAACAGATACTTAATAAGTGTATGCCAAAAAAATGGATTAAAATTAAAACAACAGGAACTTACCTGACACCAGGGTTAAAAAGATCATGCCATAACAAGAGATTACTTAAAAAGTTAATTACCCAGTCAAAAAGCAAAATATTGCAAAACCACTATAAAATATACACAAAAGTCTTAAAGAAAGCCGTTAAAATATCAAAAAAAATTGGGAATATCAGAAGATATAAAACTTCAGGTAACAGTATTAAAACTATGTGGCAAATTATAAACGAAGAAACTAACAAAAAACAAATTCATAAACAAAATGTAAAAATAAAAATTAACGATAAGGTTTTAGAAAATCCAAACTATATTGCAAACGCCTTTAACAACTTCTTTTCTTCTATAAGCAATACACAATCCAAGCCTGTGCTGCAAGAAAATATTCGGTGTGAAAAAATTGAAAATTCGATATTCTTGCGACCGGTTGAGCCAGAAGAAGTGTTTAAAATTATAAAAAACTTAAAAAATAAAAACAGCAGCGGAATAGACGAACTGCCCCCAAAACTGATAAAAAAATGTGCAATTGAACTGACCCCCCCATTTACCTTACTAGTCAACCAATCGTTTCTAGAAGGGGTATTCCCAGACGCCCTGAAAATATCGGTGGTAAAACCTATCTACAAAAGTGGCGAAAAAACAGATCCTGGTAACTATCGCCCGATCTCACTTCTTCCTACTTCAGCTAAAATATTTGAAACGGCAATGGCTAAGAGAATTTACACCTTTTTTGAAAAGTACGAAGCTTTTCATGACAATCAATTTGGATTCCGTAAAAACCGATCAACAACTTTGGCCGTATATAGATTTGTACAGAAGATCTTAGACACAATAAATAAAAAACAATATTCTGTGGGTTTACTTCTAGATATGAGTAAAGCCTATGATAGGGTGAGATATGATATCCTTTTAAAAAAACTATATAGTTCAGGCATTAGAGGAACTTGCCTAGACTGGTTTAAATCCTACCTCGAAAATAGATCACAGTACACAGAAATTGAAAACACAGACTTTAAAACTGGTGTGATTCAGAGTACAAGATCAGAAAAAAATAGAATAAAGGGCTCTATTCCACAAGGAAGCGTTCTTGGGTGCATTCTGTTTTTAATTTACATAAATAGTATTACCACGATATTACCCGAAAACTGTTTCTTATTCGCTGACGACATTTCAATAATGATACCTTGTTCCAATGTTAATGAACTCAAAGAAAAACTAAATGCAACTCTAGATAAAATTATACATTACCTTGACGGCCATAACCTAACTCTAAACTTTAAAAAAACAAAATTAATACAATTCAAGCCACACCAAAAACAACCCCTTAAAATTCAATATAATTACAACGGCACAACCTTGGAACATGTTAACACGGCTACACTACTAGGATTAGATATTGACACCCATTTAGATTGGAAATCACACATACAAAAACTTAAAAATAAATTGTCATCATTTACATATGCCCTTTATAATCTAAAGAAGGTAACGAATTTGGAAACTGCCCTCTCAGCCTATTACGCATACGCACACTCAAGGCTCACGTATGGTATCGTCTTATGGGGTAATTCTACCGAAATTGAGACCATAGCGGTCCTCCAAAAAAGATGCATCAGAATTCTTAGCGAGATAGACCAATATGAGTCTTGTAGACCTCACTTTAGGCAATATTCAATAATGACAATAACATGCATTTATATCTATGAGTCCTGTAAATTCATAAAAAAGTACCCCAATCTATATTCTCCAGTCAAAAACACACATCAAAAGAGAAATAATAGGGGTAAAAATAAGTTCAAAACACAATTCTCAAAATTGAAATTTATAACAAATGGCCCACATTCAATGTTGATAAAAATATATAACCATATACCAAATGATATTAGGGACATGGAAACAGTGACAATTTTTTTAAAGAGACTACGTAGTTTTCTGCTGAATAAGTGCTATTATGACCTAGGCGAGTTTTTTAATGATAATGAAATAAATAATTGATTTTAAATTTACTAATGTTTATCTAATTAATTAATTTGCTGATACTGTATAGTATTTTATGGAATATTATATGTATGTAATTGAAAATAATCTATTTTTAATGTATAATTTGATGTAAGTGGCTATTGAATGAATTTAATATAAAAAATGTAATTGCTGTGCCCCTACGGGGTGCTACATTGTACTTATAAGACCTTGTACCAATTTTTAACTGTGTGTACAACAATGTAGTATGCAATAAAGCTGAATCTGAATCTGAATCTGAAGACCTGTTCTAGATAGTGTGCAAGAGATTGACCCCACACATTTTATTTCGTTTTATGTGAAAACCCCGCTATTTACGGCTTATATTACTTTATATTATTTTAAATGGCGAAGAAACGAACCCATAAAATTAGTTTTGGTCGTGACGCATGGATTTTTACTTTTGGGGCAAGCAATGTATGGCGCGTCGACCGTTTCCTTTACCATATTGGAAATAACGGGTACAAAATAAATACATCGCCAGACATTAATTTGGTACTTCATCGTATCGTATCATCACTCGATGATAAGTGATGAATGATGATGTGGTCGAGGATGGTTCATTCCAGTTCGCGTCGTGATCTACGCGACAGGTAGTTTTTTTTTTAATATATAAACAAATTTGTTTAGTTTCTCATTATTAACTATAAACCCATAATTTCTTTACCCAAAGGTTGTCTGGAAGAGATCGCTTATAGCGATAAGACCGCCTAAATTGTACATTTCCTTTAAACAAATTTGTAAATTCACTAATTTTGTGTGCAATAAAGAGTTATCTATCTATCTAACTATGCTTTACATCGAGTCTCTTTTTTCATACATCATCATCATCATCATGGGGTGCCATCTTCAAATTGAAGTTTGGAGGTCAGCATGTAGAGACCGATGCGGTCTTGAGCCGCTCTTTTCATACGTCTACCGCAAATCAATTAGCGTAATGGCCACTACATGTAAGCTCACTAAAACCGCAATCCCTCTGATTGGTGGCTTTATCCACAAATTCAAAAGTTTTCAGACTGATTGACATTTTACTATACTGAGCTTTCGGTAACTCGATTTGAGTTGAAAAAGAATTTAATTTAATTTACGTGCCTATTAATTTCAAAGACCGAACTTGAAACTAAATATAAAATATTTTTAATCAATCTAATATACATAATAAAATAACAACTTTCTGCGATTCAATGAGTCCGATCTATGCCAATTTACAATTAACATAACACCCATGTCGTATCCTTTTTCAGGAGCAAATAAATTCATTTCATTTCATTTCAAGTACCTATTTATCATTCTTTTGAACATTCCGTGAATGTGCAAGGTGGAGTTTAATAAGAAAAGGCAAGAATAAATAATAAATAAGCATGACATTTAATTTATTTCGCAGTCAGTTTTTAATATCGTTTATTTGTAGTTTCATTTCAGCAGACTAGACAAAAGGAGTTTCTTGACCTTTAAATCCCATGTATATTGTGAGCATTTATCATTTCTCTCACTACAGATAGCTTACTCAGTACAAGGTCCTTATTTGCAAATCTAGCCGTCATTGTCGCTCAGGCCAGCATGTTCTTGTGAAGAAAAGGGATGGCCATATGCGAAAATGCCGGTCAAAATAGTACACAGTAGGGTCTAAGAGGCTAAACGTTGGTTGAAAATTAAATTCTCCGAGTGAAAACCGGCGTATCCAATATTTGGAATTGTGTTAACATGGCGGTCGTGTCTTATAAGCTAATGCTTTTAAATTTTAAGAAATGTTTGATTTTTTGGAATATTTGACGCAATACTTAGGGATATTTTAATAAGATGGATAATTTTTATAAGACTTATTTGCTCTCATGGTTTCTCCGATATCCTTTTTCAAATCTTAGGTACCTACTCGTTATTTTGTTGTGTTCATTTTATTAATTTTCCCAAATGTGGTTACAAGATTTTTCCTGCTTAAAAATGAAACTTCTGAAGAGTCTTCAGATTCTGGAATTTACTTACGATAAGTAACACTTTACTGGAGATAATACCTGGATGTTGCGTTAATCTCATGATTAGCCGTAATCTGACATCGGAGGCCTCATAACTCACGCGGGTTCGGAGAGATAAAGCAACCTTTTTTGGGTCTTCTTCTACGTATCCTAATTAATTAGCGAATGATGTAGATATTTTGTTACTATGTAAAATCTTATATCTCACTTCTTCGGAACTTGTACTACTAGTAGTAGCTACTCAGTTTAAACATTCAATGATTTTTGGGATGATATTGTACGCGTTGATAATTTTAAAATTAATTCATATTAGAGATAAATTAAATCATTTTGGAGATTTTGTGGCTCTCATTGGGAGTGTTTGTTATAAAAAGAAATATGTACTTGCCAATACTAAATGAGATAGATGAACTCAAGTCTAAAAGTGCTTAACATTTTTTTAAAGACTACATATTGCACAATCATGGTTATTATTTAGAGCCATTATTATTAATAGTCATTTATTTAGAGCCATCATTACTGAAGCTTAAGTAAGTAAATGCTAACATATTATGTAATAATAGATAATATTTTTAGCTCACTTAGATTAATTTATATTTTCTATGATGCCAACTATTTTTAAAAGCTTTCCTCAGACTTGAGTAGACGAGCAGCAAAAATAGGACGATCTCGTTAAGATTATCTTTTATTTATAAGCCAGTGAAATGCTAAGCCAAGGCTACACTCTTTTATGCCGCACGCAGCTTAGAGACGGATTGGCTTACCTTTTTTTTTCAGTAACACACTGAACATTTTGACATTCCAAACACGAAAGCATTGTTCAATCAGTGTACAATAACTGACAGCTACTCGTTAGTTTTCTTTAAGTTCTAGCACCTTTTTAGATAAAAATGATTTGGTGGAGATCCACCAAAACCGGATAAGATATACGTTTACGCTTAACGTTATTGTACCTAAACGACTTTCTACATAGTTATTTATTAATAAAACACTTGAATTGATTTCGCACTCATTACTATGTAATTAAACGCCTAACGTTTCGAATACTTTACAGCATCCGTGGTCACAGATAGACTGAAATCAATT
Organism: Pyrausta aurata; assembly: GCA_963584085.1. Lineage (NCBI taxonomy): Eukaryota > Metazoa > Arthropoda > Insecta > Lepidoptera > Crambidae > Pyrausta > Pyrausta aurata. The sequence goes on from OY757269.1 coordinate 12,365,336, forward strand.
CTTATTGTGTTTAAATCAATAAGTAGTATTTGCTTAAACATCAGAACCAAATATGGTTCTGAATGTTCGTTGGTTCTTATTGCTACTAAACCATACATCGTATATCTACACATAATTACATAATTTCGAATTATTGTCGATCCCATTGCTTCTATCACAATGAAATAAGTAAAACAGTGTACTCGTTTCTATCTCTGCCACCCTGGCTTTTGTCTAGTAGAGTCACAGTAATCCTATTCTCATATATATTTGATAAATCGTGTTACCTTTCATAATGTGCTATGTTTGTTTTTGATTTCAACAACTAATGTACAGTAATCCCCCCGGCTGTATGTCCTCAGCCTTAGCCCCGAATATTTCTCTGAAGATTTGAGAGCCAGTAAACACAGATTTAGTATTTCATTGTGATAAAAAGAGAGGCTTTGTCGACTGAATTTTCTAGATTGAGGGTTTCTTCGGCTGTGAAGCACGGCTACGGCCTTCGTTTCTGATTGTTGTTTGTCACTGGTCTTGACGAATATTGGAGCCTCCAATGTAACTATTAAGGTAGCAGTTTTTGTATTACACAGTCAACACAAAGATCTAATAGTTGGCTTGCCTCGTATTATTTTCAGATTTATTTCTGGTTACGGGCGTAGCTTGAAATCCTGAAACGTTAGGTGTGTCATGAAAACCGTAATTTTTTATTTACGTCTATAGCCATAGTAACTAAATAAATTCTCCCGTGTCCTGTGAAACCGTCGTTAATCCTGTAAGCTTTTAGGCCGAGCCATTTCTACGAATTCCATGGGATAAGCACTAGCTCCGTTTACCTAACGTTTGAGTTTATTTGCCTCACCTGCGTTCGTGTGTGCTCACTGGATTGTTTACTATGTGTTTAGAATACCTTCGTTACTACGACTTGACTACGGTTCTTATTTAGAAGCTGTAGGCGCTACGGTGCTACGGTATTTGCTACTAGTGCTACGGCCGGTTGCTACGAAAAGCTTCAGTGCAATGCTGTAGTGAAGTTTAAGTGACTTAATTAATTTTATTTGTGATTTGACGTTTGCATGTGATCCTGATACACTTTGTGAAAAAAATAATATCAAGTACAAAACCGATCATCTGTTCATACGTATTTTATTGGCTGCTATACTATTTTATTATTCGTTACAAAAAATGAGAATTTCAGGCATATTAGAAAGAAAAAAAGAATAATTTTTTTGGTACACATTAAATTACTAACATAATAGAAAAACAAAAGTAAAACCATATGAAAACATTAACTTAAAATACAAAACAACAAAATAAAATACCTACAATTACGATGTGTAACCAAAATGGTCCCCACTCAGCTCTTTGCCATGGCAAGCCAGTGGCGCTGGTTTTCTGTGGAGACCATTATGATCAAGAAAGAGGGTCGAGGGACGATACTATGCTAGTATACGATAATATATAGTTATTATTATAATGTGTAAAGTAGGTAATATAGTTAAATCAGCTACTTACTGCAATCCCCGCCTGCCGCTATCTTTTGTGTTACTAATTAGTTCTTCAATGTACCTGTGGGTGGAGCCCTGTCTACTAGTTGGAGTAAAAATATTATTTAAGCAAGCAATAAAGAACCAGCAATTATCTAACTCTCCTCAGGGAATCGAGTCCTACATAAAAATATTATGTATAACTCAGTAATTATAATAAGCTAAACAAACATCCCACGCTATAACTGTCTTGTATAACGAGTTAGTTAGTTTTCTCTTACGTAAAATGTAATATTATACTAAGCTTTATAATTTGGTAGAATATTTGTAAAGATCTCTTATTATACTGCCCACATTCAGCACATTGAATATGAGTAAAATATTTACAGTTATTGCAAAGATTTGTTTGGTAAAATATAAGTCTTAATATGTACGACAATTTTATTGATAATGGCTTAAAGCTTAGATTTACTTCAGTATTTGTATATTAAAAACAAGTCTACCTTTTCAATAGCAAACTTGCACTGTCCTTGTTCTACTGTAGGATTGGGTGTCCATAGTTAAGAGTTTTACTTAGATGTACATTTAATAGTAGGATATTATCGGTAGTTTCACTATAGATAGTTGTTTCAAGTTAGATGACTGTAAGTAGCGATATTTAGTATTTAACAGCATTGCAAGCTAACTATGGGTACTGTTAAAGATTTCATAATGTTTTAAATGTAGATAAATATTGTTGACAGTACTAATAATAAACAGTATTTTGAAATTGCCTTATTGCATGCATGGAACCTTTTGACGGTTATCCAACCAAGTTTATCTTTAGTACAACTTAACTCGAAGAACTACGCTAGTCAATTCAATAAACAAAATTTTACGGAAAATCTTTTACACACCATATAATTTAATCGTTCTTTCAGGTCACTCATTTTCATTCATTTTATCGCTACTTTTGGATCACTTGTCTTGAATCAAATATTAAACCAAAAGTTCATCATCTTTGCTAAACACGATGTCCTATACTTGCCTTTCCACTCGTCTATTTTACACATACCAACATTTCAAAGCGAGAGGGACGTATAAAATCGTCATTTAACATACTACATCGTTCTGCAAAGTAGACCCTCTGAAACAAGGGCACAATATGAGCCTCACAAGTTATAGCAAATGAAGGATCCGGATTGAACTTTGAATGAACGGTCCGCCAACATTCGACTTAAAGAATATTGGAAAAAATCGAAGATAATAAAAGGTTTATGAGTGCGTGCGACCTTTGAGGGCCGACGAAATCAACACACCTTACCAGCCGTAATTGGAAAACCTTGTGCATAATGAAAGCTCCTCATCTGTTCGCAAAACCTTCTTCAGGTATCTTTGAATTTAAATTTTGTTCAGAGAACAATGAAAAGCACTTTATATTTGGTTTTTGCTATTAAATATCTAATTGGTTATGGAAATCTCTTGAAACTAGGTCTAATAAAGGCTTTTAAAGCTTGGCCTCTGTTCCAACTAGGCTCTTGCCTCTTCGAAAGTTATTGAGTTGGGAGTAAATTAAATTGAGACATTTTGTCACAGAGAGGAACGGAGACAGAAAGTCCATCCTTTTTGTGCACTTTTTGAATCACGTCGTAAGACAAACAATCAAGAAATTGATAAGTGCTGGGTAACTCTGATTTTCAATCATGTCGATTATTCAGTTTGTATTATTATGTTTGTTCTTCCTACCCCATTCTAGACAGCGTATAAATCAAATACATGTACTAATTTTTATAGGCATGCACACTCCACAGCAATAAATTCGTGCGATGTAAGTACTTTTTTAAAACACACTCTTTTGTAAATATCGGGTGGTTGATTAAAAAGTAAGGCTGCCGAACTTAGCTGAATTATGACTTTTCGATCTTCCATAAAACATCGAAGACTTGCATCGCTGGGAGGCGAGGGCGTCTGCTGGTTGACCCGACGAATTAGTTTCTGTAACTTGGCCAGTTAATCTACAGTCAAGCTTTGAATTATTGCCACGTCCTAAACGCATTAATTTACTGTCCCTGATTTTGAGGTAGCCTTAAAGTTTATATTTAGTATAGATTAAAATACCGAGATATTACAATGAACTATTGCATATCGTCAAATGCCACATTGATAAGCATATGTTTTTTTAATTATAGTTATAACTAGCGGCCGCCCGCGACTTCGTCTGCGCGTTTTGGTTTACTTCGATCCCATAGGTCGTACGTAGCGTACTGTTTTATAGCCTGCAGTCATTGAACTACCTTTAACACCTTGCCCGATTAATATTATGAAAGCCATCTAACACACACTCATGATTCTAATCGGACCAGTAGGCATATCCTAGATTAGTGCGTGCAAAGTTGAAACTAACAAAAATCTCTTTAACTTTATAATATTAAAATAGAAGTAAAGATAAAATGTTGCTATATTTCATGAGCACATAGTTCGGCCTTTAATCTGGTGAAAGTTACAAAGAGGTTTTATCTTTGTACAACGAAATTGAAATACTGCACCTATCGTCAATTACTTTTCTTTCGGGTGCAAGAATTCATCAGATTTACCAGGCCACTTTGAAGCATATCACAGTTGCCCTACCTATCTTATGAGTTACACTCGAGCTTTATCATTTCTAGTAAGTAATCACCATGTACAACCTTTTTTCTCTTGGTAATCGTCACAAAGAAAGTTTATAAATGTGACGGAAAACCCATAGAGAAGTATTGACTACTCAAATGTCAAAACCAGGCGCGTAAACAAATTGTCAATTTTGTAAAAATAAACAAAATAGTGATGTCCTGCTTATAGCACGAATTTTTTTGATATCGATATCCGGACTGCTTTGCAAAAACATTTTAGTTGATAATTTTCCTTGGTTTTGTCTTTGTGTTGATAAACTTCTATTTGTAATCAATAAAATCGGCTAGACAAGTTAAAAAATATATATATTTACTTAAATTGTGTTTTAAGTTGCTCTTACATATCACACTTCACCATACAAATTACCTTAAAACATAAAATAATTAAATTTGCCTTTTGCTAAATAACTTTTTTATAAAGAAAATTATTCATACTCGAAAAAGCAGCAAGTTGTAAACATTAATCAAGTAAGTGCATTTAGTTAAATCCTAGCTATTCCGCTACATTTTTAAATTGAAATAATCTGAAACAAAAATTATGCATTATTATTCATTTCATCTCAATAAAACATTAAAACATAGGGATATACTTCAAATCTAAGCCTCCTCCTCAGCCTCGGGTAAGATGACCCTCAGATCAAGATATCGATATCGATAAACAAAACATTACGCATCACCGCACTATTTTATAGTATAAAATAAATAAGTTTTTAAACATTTAACTTGATGCTATTTGGTATAAGAAAAGCTGCTACTATAAATTCAGTTTAAATAAACTACTTACCGAACTTCATTTCATCGTTGAAAACCCGTGACTAAATAATGATTTGTAAAATCTTTTCGTTTGACCTCATCCATCACACATATCTCACATTGTCTTAAGCTATTTATTATTATCAAACACAAATACAGATTTGCACAGTAATTACAAGAATATTATTGTGAGACTATTTTTCATTAAATTTAATGGAAAACACCATTGAAAACACAAATAATATCCAAGTGTACCGCACTGACGTTTTGTGACTTTGAATTTGACAACTGAGTGAGAGGGACAGTAGTGGATGTGAGTGAGATGAAAGTAAGTAAAATCAAAAGCACCGAGAAGTATTGATATAAATCATCCCCAAAATAACTTTCTTCCCCTTTTTAACCCCGTTACAAGATAAATTTCAATAAAATTTGATACACAATTTTCTTTGATTTTTTTATACAATGATTATGCAAAATTTAAATTAGATCGGACCAAGGAATCACGTTGTCCCATACAAACTTTGCACCCCTTTTTCAACCCCTTAGGGGTGAAATTTTTAAAAATCCGTTCTTATCGGATCCCTTCGTCATACAAAGAACACACCTTCCAAGTTTCAGGTCTCTACGATCAGCGGTTTAGGCTGTGCGTTGATCCGTCAGTCAGTCATTCAGGACAAAGCCTTTTATATGTATAGATTATTGCTATATCACGGGAAGTGTGGCCGTAACTTAAAAATATTTTTGAACAAATATTGAGTTAATAGTACCTTTGGTAATATTTGGTGTTGGTTAAGTCCCTTTAGTAAGTTCAGTTCCCTCTTTGATCATAATACCGTTGCTGGGGGCGACTCTTTGTGTTCTGCACGGTTCTACTCTACATAATTTAACTATGTTATTTACTACCCAAGTTGCATGTGGTCACGGCATAACTTACACGGTGCACTTGTAAATTTTGTACCTAGATATTAAGTTACGTACGTACGTATACTTGCACAAACTTTAACGTATGGGTCAGCTTTGCACGTGTCTTAGTTATATTGTTACGTCGTGTATTAAAATATTCACGTAATAAATAGAACTGATGAAGGACATGTGAACATGAACGTGTATTATTTTTCTATAATAGTTTTAAAATAAGTTCGAAACGATAAAAGTCACACTGGATAATGAAAAACTGATTCAACTTTCTAGATTACAAAGCGGTATACTGGTAGAGAATGCTCTAAGGTATATCATACAATTGTACAAATTACAGTGCAATAAAGTTAAAATAAATAAGTGAAAAAAAAAAACCATTATTGTAACTTCGTAGGTAAACTAAGAAAAAAGGGTCATATCGTACATACTCGTATTTCCTTGGACTGCATTTATCTCGCAATAAAGAGTTACTATTTATCTAAGGGCTGTTTTTTCAATAGTCAGGAGGCCAATTGTCGTGCAGTTCGTATACGAAAAAAGTTCACCAATCGAATTTTCTTTTTCAAAGAAAATAAAGTTATTGATTTTTTTCGATAAAACAGTGATACTCGTAATCGAATTACCACACGAAACGAAGTTTGATTATGCGAGAATCGGCCTCCTGATAAGAATTATTCGTCGAACCAAATACAGTTTGGATAATTTGAAACCCAATTGTCAGCAATCATACGTACCTGTTTTTTTTTTTAAAATCTATCGCTTTATATTCAGTCTGATAAGTTTTATCTGACCATTGAAAAAATGGCCCTTAAAAGCTGTTCGCCACTTTTCCTTTGCGTTTACTAAGAAAATTGTAATAAACCTTCGCTGACTCTGCAATGTTCACCCTTCGAGATATTTTTTTCAGCGCAAAGACTTCGGATTGCGACAGGTGGCAGCACTTGTCTAAGGTGATCGCTAATGGCGGCCCTCCTTATTGGATTCCCGCGTTTCGGAGGCTGAGTGCTCGCTGTAAAAATGAGGCCGTATTACGTGTAAAGCCTTCCTTAGTTATGGGTGTCCAAATTCCTTTGTTATAGGAGTTGTGACAAGATGTTGGGCACCATGGTAACTTGGCCGGTCAAGTTCACTTATAGTTCTTTGTTCACATGATTTCAAGTAATTTCAACGATAGAAAATATTTTATTATCAATATCTTATATCCAATGTAGTTTCTGACTGCTTGGTGGGCAGAGGGATTTCGTTCTACTACATTTGTGCCTCGTATCGAGTAGTGCTGATCTTTGAACTAATACAACTAATATAAATTGCACTTGTAAAAAGCAACTGTGACCCTTTGACAGACAAGGAATCGAACCCCGTGTCTTACGCTATCCGGGCATCCAAGTGACAGGTTTACGCCTGGATAGCGAAAGACACGGGGTTCGATTTCTCGTCTGTCAAAGAGTCACAGTTGCTTTCTAGAGATCAAGATTAAGTTGGTATAGTGACAAAACACTAATAAAAACAAAAATTAACTATAATACAACTAAGGTTAACATCAAAGACAAATTTTGTGAACATTTCTTTTAAATACATTTATTTTCAAAAGGAAAACGTACTTAGAACTAGTATCGTTGCATTAAAGTCACGTAATACAGGTGCGAGTGCGCCCCTGTCTGCTCCGCTCCGGCACTTTATCGTCGTAATGAACGCTGATCGACTAAAGTTCAGCAGAAACGCTTGTTTACGGTGCGTTTTGGGTTCAATTGACTTGTTTATTGTGTTGCAAATAATGGCCGGTGATTTGAATGCTAAATAAAAGATGACTGTCTTATTCAAAGTTAAGAAACCATTTCTGAGATAGGATTTTTATGTAGTTGGACAACGTTTCATGATCAATAGTAAAAAAAAATACTAGATGCAAAATACTATTTAAATAAAACTTACTTATTCAAGAATTATATTTAAATTTAAGGAACTATATGATTTTACCCCTATTACCTAGTAATACTTATATTTGATGAAATTCGTTTCGGGTTTTCCTATTTCAGCTCATTGCAGTCAAAAGCTATCAATCAATAGTGCTAAAATAAAAAAGCTCACCTTGAAACCGAAAACAGTAGGTACTAAACGTTGATTAAATTCGAATAGTCGGATCACCATTAGTTTGTCGTAAATCAAGTTTATCAGTGGAGGAAAGAATTCCGTCGCCATTTTGCAAGAAAGTGTCTGAAGTCTGAATGACGACCTCTCGTAGTTAACGTTTTGGTCCTCGACTGATATCCGATCTGCTGAGAACTGATGAGATCGATCATCTCTGAGGTACTTTTAATTTATTTTATAGTTAAACACATCAAGTTCAGTATCAAATCAAAATCGTTTCAGAAAATGCTTATACCAAATCACCAAAATTGGTTTTCAAAAGTAGTCAAAACGACGAAATTAATTTTGAATGATATTGTTATGCTTCCACCCACAGTAATGAGTATCATCTTTCATCCTTATACAAATATTGGAGTAAGTATCTTTGTAAAACAATATTACCATCGTTCACGTGGCTTAATTTTTTCATCTTCTAAACACGGAGGTTTTTACCGCCCACGCTCTTGTTACCAGATGATTGCGTCTGATATATTTCCGTTTTTATCACAAGCTATTGTGGAAAATTTTGTAATATTTTTTCATCTCGCCCTTCTCAATAATAGGTCAAAGTTTAAGCTACGTGGGTAGTTGGTTTGTCAGAAAACAAGATACGACACACATGAAAAAAAGAATTGGAAATTTGGCTAAGCTAGCGAGAAGAAAGCTGAAAAAAAATTGCTGCTTTGATCTTGATGAAGTCACTCGTGGACGTACCAAGACAGCCGTCAGTGTCATTGCTTCTAGTTTAACATAATAAAATCTATAGTTTAATTTTTCTTGTAACAATTATTATAAGTAGTTTTAAGTATACGACGCGGATCACGTGGAATGTATCTGATTTGTCAATTTATTGCATCCAGACCACCATGTGAGGGAACCATTAAGTATTCAGCGGCTCCTGTCCACACCACTCCGTCTGGACCGCGTGACGTCTCTACCGTAGCGTCCCTCTCGTCACGGCACGATCGTTTATCTTCCCGATGCAGTCGTCTTTGTCCCGTCGCGATTGCCCGCTGTCCCGATTAGATCGATGCGACGCTATTTCCACAGTTGCGATCGATGTTTGTTTGTGCATTGTTATGTCTGACGGTGGTCGGATGCAGCTAACTTGGTGATGCGTATTTGTTTTGCGTATACGAGACGATACGATATTGTCGTGTGAACGTTGTATTTGTTATTTTGATTTCATCTGAAATATATATGTATGAAAACTAATCGATTATCGTGAAAATGGATCTATCGTGCATGTCACGTCCCTCCCGCTTACCCACCCGTTTTCGACGTTTCATGTCAATACAGTTCATATTTGCATACTTTTTTTACTTTGACAGTGACAGGTCCATGCTTACGATAACCAGGACCAGGATAAAATCTATACTAATCTATACTAATATCTCATCTATAATCTATACTAATAAGCTGAAGAGTTTGTTTGTTTGTTTGTTTGAACGCGCTAATCTTCGAAACTACTGGTTCGAATTGAATAATTCTTTTTGTGTTGGATAGTCCAGTTATCGAGGAAGGCTATAGGATATATAACATCACGCTACGACCAATAGGAGCAAAGATATAGTGGTAAATGTGTAAAAACGGGAGAAAGAAGTCACTATTCCACGCGGACGAAGTCGCGGGCAGAAGCTAGTGCATAATATAATTGTTGTTTGTCACGTTTAGAGCTAGTTAGGTTTTTTATTACATTCTATTATTGTAGCGTTTATTTGTGTTATGTTTCTCACATTACCCACATTCTTGCAATAGAATAGACTTATTTATGTATCAAATAATTACAGGATACGATAGGTAGTCGTTGCGTAGCGAGAACATCACAATAACTGACCGTTTTCACACGGAGGGAGTGAAATCGAGAATGAAATAGCTAGCAACGCCTCTTTCTCCGAGCCCGCGGGATGGGTATTTTATCAGTGCATCGCCTCGCCGTATTTCTCCAGGGACCTATTCTAAGACCGGAGATGCAGGAGTGGTAATGTTGAAGAACCTAATGCGCTGTAGCCCTGTTCGAAAAAGTTTTCTTCCTGGTTTTATGGCGGTAGCGTAACGAGATAACAGACGTTATGTTTGATGAGCGGATTGTCATGTTTTCGGTCATTTTTAGGGTTCCGTAGCCGAATGGCAAAAAACGGAACCCTTATAGTTTCGTCAAGTCTGTCTGTCTGTCTGTCTGTCTGTCTGTCTGTCTGTCTGTCTGTCTGTCTGTCTGTCTGTCTGTCTGTCTGTCTGTCTGTCCGTCCGTATGTCACAGCCACTTTATTCGGAAACTGTTAGCATCACATAGCTGAAACTTGGTAGGTAGATGTATTTTGTTCACCGCTTTCCGATTCAGATACAAAAATTAAGAAAAATCAATATTTAAGGGGGGGCTCCCATACATGAAACTAAAATCTAAAATTTTTTTTTTACTCAAACCTATGCGTGTGGGGTGTCTATGGATAGGTCTTTTAAAATGATGTTGAGGTTTCTAAAACCATTTTTTCTAAAAGTGTAAGGTTTGAGATATAGACGCTTCCAAAGTGGTAAAATGGGCGTCCCCCCCCCATCTAACTTTTGAACTAAGAAAGTGAAAATTTTGAAAAAAATATATGATGTAGATCTCAACAAAAACTTGCAACGAAAATTGGTTTGAAGGAGATCGAACCAGTAGTTTTTGAGATATTGCACATTTTTATCAACCGCAAATATAACTTTGTCTTTCATACAAACACTATGAAAAACAAAGTTATTTTTGCTGTCGCAATATATTGTGATGTTTTTGTTAAGTGAAAGTAAGTGGACCCTGAATTCAGTTAAGAGTGGCACGGAACCCTCAGTGCGCGGGTCCGACACGCACTTAACCGGTTTTTGTCTTATATATTTCGGTCTATTTGGACAATGATTTTCCACAGATACCAACTTTTTCTTTAAAGCCAAATTGAGCTTGGGTTAGTTCTTGACCTATTATCAAGCAAAAGTTTATTTAATTACCCATGTTTCTTTTGACAAAAAGACGGCAAAAGAATCGATTTAAAATAAGTATGGATTTTATTTTGTAATGAGATCATTTCAACTTCCTAAAGCTTTCGCTATCTTCAATGATGGGGGCACGTTCGAAAGCGTCCATTCAATCAATGCGTTTATCCTGCACAATTTCCTGGATGCTATTGTCGTTACCGTTATATCTAGAAGCTTTCTCGGACTCACTAAAGGTTATTGAATTTTTACTTCGAATCGAAAGTTAACTTTATAAATAGGTCGTCTAGCTAGAGAATGTAAGTTTGCCAAGTTTCAACGTCTAAAAGTTTGCTTCAGCAGTCTAAAAGGTCTAAAGGGATTTCTTCAAAGTTAAACATTCATCAATATCAGCGTTTCAGCTGGGCGGTAGGTATGTGATCCTTTTTAAAACCTCTTCTAATCCTTTCCAAAGAGTTTATTAAGCTTCGAAGCCTTATTCCTAGTCATGAATTTGTAATAAAGTTTAACAGAATTTGTTTTACTGTTGAGTTATTGCCGTGAATTGGGAGTGTGCCAGGGCTCTGTTTTAGAGCCTTAGCTTTAAATGGCGCAAATGACTGCACATGCAAGAGGCTGTTACAAAGAGCTAATTATATGGTTCGTTATGTGAAAGGCTTTTCGGTGTCGCCATTGTGATGTGAAGCCTCTGCGTGTAAGTTCGTTAGTGAATTAAGTTATCTCTAGCACAGTTGTCAATATGGAACTAACGTATAATTTTACTCGCATACGTACGTAATAAGATCGTATGGATCATGCTGACACCTAAATCTTTATTTCTAGTCACTGTTTTTGTCTTTCCAGCACAATATTCATTATACATACTCGTAGTTGATTTACGCCTACATAAGAGGCGTGGTGTCTAAACTGAGGACCACAACAAAAAGTTAAGATTTCATTTCGGGTGCTCAACTGCCCATTCATCATCATTGGTCACAGCATCTCGACAGATGATTGTTGAAGTGACATGGAGGTCTATTTTTTTACTGCCCATTATCCATCCGGGCATCACATGTTCTCTTTCGGCATTGGGGTCAGAACACCGAACACCCCGCTTAAACCCAGGAAGAGTTCATTCAAAGTAAAAATTAAATAAATGCGACATCATGATATGTACAAAACGTTTATGAGGTTAGACTGAAAAATACATAAACAATTTTCTAAAAATCCAAATGAAAGAAATAATAGAGATAAGAACAAATTCCTATTTACCAATCCGTTATAAAATGTTTAGACAGCACCCGGATTACGTTCTCCTAAAGACCAAAGTAGACGTAAAGAAAAAAAGATTACGATATAAAAGCAATGTTTCGTAAATACGCTGGGCAGTTTATGAATCGTATCCTCAGGGATGATGCCCTGATGGCCTGCTTAAGGGATCATGGAGCCATAAATACCATGTGTGGAGTTATGGGCCTAGACCCCGTTTAAGAAATGTGCCTTGATATAAGAACGTGTTCATTTCAGCGTAGGTATGTGTTTCTTTCGAAAATCGTTTGGAAATTTTGGATCACTTTTCGGACCGCCATTTTATTGTGTTCGATAGTAGCGGCCATCAATAAAACCTTCCTTAAATATTGTTTTCTTGCATTATTTTACAAATAAAATACTATATTTCAAAATATCCTAAACGTGACACGTTTAGCCAAAAAAAGACTGGTAACCACGCTCAAATTTTAGTTTACATATTTTACAACTTATAATTAATGAATCGATGTATATTAACGTGATCTATTGATTTTTTGAAGGATTCAATCGTGGCTATCATATTATAGTAAAAATTGAAAAACCAAGTGAGCCACGCTCTATAGTAAAAAATCCAAAGCCCTTTAAATTATGCCATTCTATATATTCGTTTATTTGTAGTCGGTTGGTTGGTATAAGGCTTCTGCAAACCTATCGCAAAACTAGGCAATCATATCGTTTGTACGTTTTTGTCTTTAGTTCGACGAGTATGTAGCTCTACTTACACTTTACATGCTGTATATTATTTCACAAGTTCATTGCGATTACGTGACGTTTCCGAGTGCAGGCTCATACGCAAATAGCGTTGCGTTTGACGGGCTTCCTGCCGACTCAAGATACGCTTGTGATGACCGATATAAATAGAAAGCATTTGTCTTGTAATATACATAACGATGTTACATGGATGAAAGTGACGCTTTGTACTCGATAAGTACTTCCGTTATTTGGAACGGATTCCATAATATTATCATTTTTTTTACCGCCTTCAAAAAAAGGAGGTATTGTTACTTTAATTTCGTTGTACATGGTAGGCAATGAAAAAGTATATTTTTAATGACACTTTAATGATAAAGTGGGTTCAACACAAAAACGTTATTATTATTCAGTCAGTGTAAATACTGGATTCACTATAACACCGTACTCACACAAAGTCATTTACTCTACTAGATTTTAGTGCGATTTGAGTTAACTGATCTGCTACCGACATAACCTTTGATAAATATGAACGCAGAATTTCGACAGCATTTTCTGTGAACAGTACAGGGAAGAACTAAGGGAAACTTTTTGTAATCAATCCCGAAAAGGGTACAACAAGCGATAAGTTTTTATTGGGAAATGAAATCGATTGGTGCGGGCGACTTCTCCAGGCACCGCTTTTTAATAATGATTTATGATATATTGTGAGTTAAGACCTAAGTTTTCAACTACGAAACCCTAGTGCATGTTGTTAAGGCAAGTTTTGCATGCAAGAAACTAAATACTGTGACGACACAAGTGGACTTGGGTACTTTCGAGAAACGTGGTAACTTTGCTGTGTGTAAGTTGCCGGGACTTCGAACTTAACGTGGAAGTTTTGATTGACTTTGCGACTAATTAGAGGTGTGGTGTGAATGAGTATTATTTTAAGTACCATCAATGGCCATTGCGTCTATTTGAGACAGTTTAAGGTGCATTATTTGAAAGATATCGCTTTTGTTGGCTAGTTCTCATATCTATTTTCCAAATTCAGCTGTCTTCTATACATATAAAAGGCTTTGTCCTGAATGACTGACTGACGGATCAACGCACAGCCTAAACCGCTGATCGTAGAAACCTGAAACATGGAAGGTGTGTTCTTAGTATGACGAAGGGATCCGATAAGAACGGATTTTACGAAATTTCACCACTAAGGGGTTGAAAAAGGGGTGCAAAGATTGTATGGGAAAATGTGATTCCTTGGTCCGATCTACTTCAAATTTTGCATAAACACTCTTTTAAATAATAACGAAAAATGTGTATCAAATTTTATTGAAATTTATCTTGTTACGGGGTTAAAAAGGGGTAGAAAGCTATTTTGGGGATGATTTGGTACAAAATTGATATCAATACTTCTTGGTGCTTATGATTGAAATATTTTTTATTTCATTTTTGACAATTATTTGACATATCGAGACAAAATGTTTTGACCCATGTTTGTTATTGATGTTGCTCTTTAGAAGAGATTTTATTCCTTAGAATAGTAAATAATATTGTTTTGTGTTTAAACAGGGTAGGTATCAAGCGGTCTGTGGCCAGTGTAGATTGCAGATCGTTTGTTAATATTGTCGGTGGACATTCTACGCTGCTCATGTGGTCAAAGGGTGTCCAATCTGCAACTTTTCTGCAAACTTTTCGTGGGGGGCATATGTTTAGCAGTGGACGGCTTTTGGGTGTTGATGATGATGATGGTAGATCTTTACATGAATAAAATTTACGATTTGAATTCAAGAAAGTAGAGTATTCGCTATTACCATAAACAAAGCTCAAGTTCAAACTCTTAAGGTAGCGGGAGAAGACTTGAGGGAATTCGCTTCTCCCACTGCCTGTATGTGGCATGATGCTGTGTAAGCGCAGAGAGTAGCCTGGTCTTATTAGTACTCAAAAAAAATATACTATTAACGATAGGGCGTGGGAAGTATTTCTATTTCGTTTTAAATTAAAAAGATAATATCCTCGTGTAAGTTTGACCATTAAAGACCGGGCTGCGTGTTGAGTGTACATAAAATATAATAAATAAATAAATATGCGCCAGACAACACACCAATGGTCTGGTTTCGTGGTAAGGAATTATCGTAGTGATTACTTACTCAATGTTCCTTGTGTTACGAAGTACCAGACAACGATTATGACGGGGGCGTCTCCCATAAATACTTAAATACATTTATAACATCCATGACTTAGGTACAAATATTCGTGCTCATCACACAATCATTTGCCCCTTGCGGGATTCGAACCCTCGATGGCCGGCGTAATAGTCAGGAGCGCTTACCAATACACCAAACGCGTCGTCGAATATAACATTTATCTGTATGCATTTCTATGTATATATTTTAAAACTGGATGTTTTCGTTTGTTTTTTAAAACGCGCTAATCACAGGAACTATTGGTAAGGGTTTAGAGTATGATAGATAGCAAATTTATCAGGGAAGGCTATAGAAGTAGTTGAATGCGTATAGGTATAGGCTTATAAATTTTTGCTACGATCTATGGGAACGGAGTTAAACTAAAACGCGCGTACGAAGTCGCGGGCGGGCCGCTAGTAAATACATAAATATAAAAAAAACCGGCCAAGTGCGAGTCGGACTCGCGCACCGAGGGTTCCGTACAAACCTGCAAGGTTTACAAATATTTATTAAAAAATATATATTTTGTAATGTAACTAAAAATTTAAGGTTTTCGGAATTTTTCCTTTATGTGTGCTATAAAACGTTGCTTCATGCCAAATTTCAAGATTCTAGGTCGACTGGAAGTACCCTTTAGGTTTTGATTCCCTTGCGAGTACTTGCGAGTTTCAAAATATGCAGCTTAAATTGCTGTTTCTTTTGATTGCGTTGACATAGAAGTTTGATTTTGTTACAGCTTAAAGGTATTATAGACCTGAGTATTTGGTATAAATTTCAATTTAATACCTCTACGCGTTTATGAGGAAATGGGTAGTAAGTTTAAAATTATTAAAAAAATATATATTATGTGATGTAACTAAAAATTTATGGTTTTCGTAATTTTTCCTTTATCTATGCTATAAGACGTTGCTTCGTACCAAATTTCAAGATTCTGAGTTCACGGGAAGCACCCTGTAGGTTTTGATTCCCTTGCAAGTGTTGAAAATTTGCGGCATAAACGGCTGTATCTTTTGATTGCGTTGGCTTAGAAGTTTGATTTTTTCACAGCTTCAAGAGACAGTAGACCTGAGTAATTGATATAAATTTCAGCTTCATACCTCCACGCGTTCCTGAGAAAAAGGGTCTTGACAGACGGACAACAAAGTGATCCTATAAGGGTTCCGTTTTTCCTTTTGAGGTACGGAACCCTAAAAACAAATATGGTATTAATATTTGTTATCTATCTGCTTCGTTGCTGGAATCTTTATGACTTCTGTTCGACTAGCAACTGACTAAATTGCATAGGTATTTTAAAACTGTTACGGAGTAGAGTTATTAAGTAAAAGGTAGATTATCTGCCTAGACATATATTAGGTATGTAACCATACCTATATCTAAAATAAAATATCGCAAAATCTATCCGATTGACAATTGTTTTTAACCGACTACACTATTCCTTTCGCTCTTTGTGTATTTATACCTACTGACAGTTTACCTCCAAACTTTCGCTCAATATAAGCGCGTTGTTCAAAATTACGGACCCGAGGAGCATTCCTTAACCGCATTAAATGTAACATTCTCCAAATCGCGGCCGTAAGACGCGACCCGCTAACGGTAATCGCCCTCGCCAGCCTATTCCATATTCAACGGAGAGGAGCTTCTGCTCTTTTACTCTTTGGCTTATTAGCATATGCGTCACATATGCGAAAGGATCTAATTTTTTGGAAGTTGTCGGTAACGATGGTGTAGAATTTGATGTCGTACGCTTAATTTTATTTCGCATTTATTAGTGAACAATAATTACCATAAAAATATCGATCTTTTTCCTACGTTCTTTCTGTGTGAATATCTGAATGTATTGTGCCATTTCTATGAAATTTGACATTTTGCAATAAAATGAAACGCAAAGTGGACAGGAGTACCTACATAAAATGACTGTTTAATACGAATTTCCTGAAACATATAAAACTTTCCCCTCTATTGTTTCTGCACTATTTAACGCAGTCAAGACTGTCTCTTCTGCGTCTCTGTTCTTTGTCTCGGAAAATCGGAATGGGGTTAGGCAGTGTCGCGCAGCGGGGGCGGCCGCGGGGCTACGGCAGTCTGCCCGCGACGCGCGCCCCGCCCGCCCGCCCTGACTCTCTCTCTGTGCGACACGCTTCGTAGTGCTTAACATTCACTATCAGTGCCTGTGTGACTGTGACGAACAATAACCTGTTAATTAAACAGCAGATTTTGAAGGTAAGTTTTCAAAAAAGTTTCCGTCTGGCGCCCGATAGATGGCGGTTTCGTGTCCGTATTGCAGTTGTAATGGTATTGTAACCTCTCTGTTGGGAAAAAAGTAGTATCTTATATAACTTTGTGCTCATAGTTGGGTCGAGTTAAGCTGAGAGAATGCTGTTTTGCTTATGTAAGGCTGTGAGATCGTTTGATGCCGGCTGTACTGCGGACGCCGCGTAACTTGGTTATATCTGAGCGTGTGTTGTGCAGATACGTATACGTAGGTTATAAGGTTATGTCTATCGCTTTAAACTTAGTTCCCTTGTAACTGTGTAAGTACACATAACATTTCGACAAAATGTTTAATTCTTTCCACGTTTTCTCACTTATACTGATTGTGAAATACGATTCTATTCAATCATGTTTTTTTTTTTACCCAAAAAATTATTTAAATGTCTTGTGCATGTATGTAAAACATTAGTTTTATACCTTAACAACCTTAGTTTTGTAAATACGTAAGTAATGTCAATCGGGCGTGTATTGATTGATAAAACCACAAAATGATTATATCGAAAGTTGGAAGTATCTACCAATTTCGACAAAATGGTCGTATCGAGTAGTTATTATGTGGAGATACGCATAATGTTTTTATTGAATATTTTTTAAAATATACGTTTTAAAGCAATATCAAGCGATTAATCAGTACTAAAGATAAAGCCAATAAAGTTATATCATGTTTCCTCTTCATCCGTATAGATTTTTTTTTGCAGAAAAGGATTCATGAAAAGAAGATTAGGCTCGTGTGCTCCCCGATTTATATGAGCAAGTAAAACGCTTTACAAACAAGAAATCTATTTTTAGTAAACCATTGAATCATTCGGCTTTTGGAACAGCCTTATTTCTTTCAAGTGTCAATTATGCTCACAATCACAATCACAATGAATACGTTTCACATTCTTATACGATACGGCAGCTCCCAAGTGGTGTATGTTCCCATTCTACTGAAAATTGCGTGTGCTGTGTCATACTAGTATGCTTATATAACCTATGTTAATAGCAAAACCAAGTATTGAAATTTTTATGACAAATTGAACAGTTTAGTATTATTAAAAAACTTTACGAAACAAACTTTGCTCTATTATTTAACAAATAAACGATTTAATCCAGTAATCCTAGGAGCCGCCACTGAATTAATAACGCTGAAATCCGAATCTCCGCTAATTGGATCAGAATAACAAGCAATTAGTATTACGCGTCCAAAATTATCTCCGGCCCGAAGTGGGCTCGTAACTCGCAAACAAGACTTTGAACTTGTTTACACGGATTATATCATTTTAGAGGCTTTAAGTGGGCACAATTATGGTAAATAAATAAAGAAACGCTAGCATTTTCTTTTCTACTGAAGATATACAGTACAGGTGACTAAGTGTCACCATGTAAGGTATTCAAAACAGCGGCTTCCGCGATTTTAATCTCCCTGTTATTACTTATCAGACATACCCTATTCCGTAAATAACCAACTCCACAAAAAATAATTGGTGCTGTCGATCAGAAGTTATTCGCGTGCGCCGTGCATACATTTAGGTGATATTTTTTATGTAACATGAAAAGAAGATAGAAGAATATGATGATGAATGGGCAGATTTACAAATCACTATTATTTCTCTACTATATTGTAAGTGTAAGTGGTACCTTGAATGTTAGTTATCGGCTAGACAAATAATTAATTATCTACTAGATTAATGCATAGACTGTAACAGACAAAAACCAGGACTATCCTATCGAAACGCACCTTTCCGTTCACATTAGCCTCAAATCAAATCAAATCAACAATCTTTATTTGCATTAAACATGGTGTTACATGATGTTAATATGATTAAGCTCTAAGACATGTTTTGCCTAACTATATTTAAGCATGCAAATTTTGAACACAATTACAAATATAAACTGCCGTGTTCTCCTCACTTTAAAGTCCAGTCAACCGTGTCCAGCCTTAACCACCCGGCTACGAAGCGGGCTGCGTTTAAATAATCAGGAGCCTTGCATTTCCGAACAGGCTTCAGCCCGCGAGTATACCTGCTCTGACCCGAGGGATGAGTGCGGGGGCAGGTGTTGCCAATTTAAACTTTGTGGTTTAAACATTTTGTGTCGTGGTGAAAGAGATGGATGACATTAAATTGTTCTAGATTTTTCAACTTTCTTAACAAGAAACCGAGACAAGACAGTGCAAGGAAGTTACTTGTTTTAAGCTTTGTTGATATTTGTGTAAGTAAAGGCCGTGGTAATTCTCTTGTTTCCAGAATTCATCGTCCATTATTATGTTTATTAGCACTTAACTATTGTCCGTATCTTATTGAGGAAATAAAATATCTGTTGCGATTTAAAGACCAATGGACAAGTTTGTATACTGCAACAGTTATTTCATATTAGTTTTATATTTTTTGAAGAAAAAAATATACACCGTCAGCCGTATCTCCGTAGAACTAGCACAACGATAGCAACGTATATCTTTTTTATTTTATTCTTTATATGTACCTAATGTCACGATTATGCAATCTCTCATCTCCACAACAATAAAACCGTTGACAACGCCGACACATCTACACAAACAACGAGATTACCATGAATGTCGGGTAAAATACCCTACGATGGGTGGCGGAATGGGGTTAATGGCACGCGCCACGCAGGTACCTACGGACCCATCTGATCGAGTGGGTTTTCAAAGCTTAATTAATGCCGAGGGATTTGCGTTTTTTGACCACCTCCAATCAGGCAACCCCGGTTTTGAAGTCGATTTTTCTTTGTGGTTCAATTTGGTAGGACTTCGATGCCAGTTTTTCTGTGTGATGAACAGGTTTTGATGTGTAGTCCAATCAACGAGGAGATTCGTTGTATGGAGACATCCGAATAATTCTCCCGTCGTTGAAACTTGGCACATAGTGAAAATAAGTGATACAGATTATAGATATACAATAATCCAATGATTTTTTTTACGAGAAGTTAGGTATTTATACCTAAACATGGAAATCGTTTATAACTCTCTGTGAAAAAATTCTCAGTCTGAAATTGTTCGTGTATACGTATGTATGTATAAGTTAGAATAGGTAAGAATAAGAATCCAATATTTTTTCGATTTCCGAGATACTCAAAATTAAACTTTTTGCATTTTGCTCTATAACTTCTACCGAAAAAATTCTCTGCTCATTTTTGTTTTTTAATATGGTTTTATTTACGTATATAAGTAGCTTTAATAAGTTATCCAAAACATTTTCCGTTACAATATTACAATTCTTATTATTACTTAATTATGGCTCTTGAATAAATGCTCAGGCAAATTAAATGCGTTTCTTAGTTAGGGGTCGCTCTATTGCAGTAGATTTTTCAATAATCCAATTAAAATTCCACTAAATACTAAGTTTTTAAAATATCAATAACGCGTAATAGTGAATATTTCCGCCACTTAGAACCGACCGGGCGCGCGGCAGTGCAGTGGTGCGTGTGCTCATATCTAAAACGTACTGCAGTCAGTCTATCTGTATAAAAAAATGATGCAAGTGTTTGTAGGTAATGGCTGTCACCCGCGATAGCCCAGCAGCTAACTTATGTGGTCTTGGAACTTGGGCACACGGGTTCTAATCCCAGTGCATCACATCGTATGTTATTTATTTGTATGTATGTTCTTATGAGTTCTTTTTACTTTTTTTAAACAAAATATTGTGTTTTTGCAGTGATTATTTACCAGTCGAATTCAGTCCTTATATGTTAGGACGTAAGGCTTATTTTGGCGGACGACTGACAGCGGAGTTTGGAACGCGGTGTGTGTTTATTGCGATTTCTGTCGGGCGAAATTAGTTCTTATTTTCATAAGCGGAAGGCTTGTAGTCGGCTGTGATGGATGATTGAGGATTCTAGAATGCCGTCTATTGTATTTCGGCGCCGGCGCACTGCATAGCTATCGTATAACTATAGTATACTATTATTCAATTATTGTGACGGTATTTAGCGCGCGGTCCTTAAAAGTCATTCTGTAAAAAGAAAGACATTTCAGTTTTCGTTCATCTCAGTTACCTACTTGACCAATCAGAGGACAACGACTCAACGCAATATAATAATTACGTGAAGAGTTTAACGAGAAATGAAATGAAAAGATGGACCAAGAAATAAGAAAACGACGGTGGTAAAGCAAAAGGCTTAAGCGACACTTTGACAGATATTGGTCTTAACTTAGTTGTATTCAGCAAGATTTTCTACGTCGTTTGAGCTGGGTTTGGTGTTAATCAGGATTGTTTTAAAATAGGTTTATAGAAATATCAATTAAAAATAATTACATTATTAATTACATTTGATAAAATAAAATTAAAGCACGATTTTTTTTCTATTAAAATCTAGGTAGAACATAATTACATTAACGATCTGATTAATGAAAAATATGACTGCCCCATTACCTATAGATTCAATGGAAATCAAAATACTGTTGGTTCCTCCCCCGCAATCTGCATAAGCAAGAAGCCTTTGTACTTTAGGCGTTGCAGAAACAGCATTCTAAAGGCTTTATTGAATGTCACTTTAAGTGCCTTAAGCGCCTTTTGCGTATAGCTGACCCAGAGGGAGCCCGAGTAGAACAACTGGCAGTGTTTGAGGTTAAGACCTCCGTATGTGTTTTTGACATTTAGAATAGATTTGAAATTCTTTTAGAGAAGAAGAAATGACAGAAAAACATTCATAGTCAGATTGATTTCCGATTAGTTGTCTGTTTACATTGTTTCTTAATAAAGTGAATATTTAATCAGTACCTACCTATTTTTAATACCAAATTATTTAATCTGCAAGTAAGAACAGGCAGTATGCTTTAAGGAGAGTGAACTTAACTTCATTACTACATCGAGCAAACCTCCGGGCCAGCATATTACTCCGTAATGCCAAGGCGTATTTAAAAAAAAATAGAATAAGCGACACCAAAAGTCTACTAATTAATAATAAATATTGTTGGTTTTCTAATTTTCTTGTTGTATTTATAATTAAATTTATTTTATATTTGGTTCAAGTGATTAAACTGGACTGGTTGCACCCGCGATAATTTCTTATAACCCGAAACCGCACCGAATTATTGGTTTATTTCAATAAGTATTAGGGTTGGGAAATAAGTATAAGTTATCGAAATAATATTTTTAGTGTAATTTATTTAAAAAACAAAGAGATAAGTTTTTTAATAAAAGCATTACGACGCAGTAATTATAATTTCTTACATAATAATAATAGTCTCCCTAGCCGATTTCGACTACGGTGGCCAGTCACAACGACTAACCGACTGCGCGGGACATATTATAGTGCACAAGTGTGTGCGCAAACACAGGTGCACTCTCTATTCCTTTCACTCTCATAGCCCGATGGGACAGCAATCTGACACGACCGGAGAGAGATCAGGCGCAGGACCAACGGCTTTACGTGCTTTCCGAGGCACGGGGGTGAAACACCGCCAACTTCCAAACTCAGGGCTGAGTATTTCTGAACAGAAAAACCCAGGTACATATTTTTGGCCCGACCCGGGAACCGAACCCGGGACCTCTGGCGCAGCCGTCGCTTAAAGATATGACCCTCTTACCGCTGCGCCACCGAGGCAGTTCTTACATACTACACAGAAAAAAAGATTTTTAAAATATTTTACACAAACACCTTTCTCCACTTTGATTTGTCTGTATCAGAACATTCAGTTTTAACATATTTCTTCATCATACATCTTGGCCGAGAAATATTAAACAATCAAACTTCGATAAAACTATGTAAAAACGTAAACAAACACTCGAATAATGCAGTATCGTATTTACGTCCGTTCCCGCTATAATAAAATTAAGTAAACAATTCAATTACCTATAACAGTGCGGGAAGGGGTGTAATGACCTTGTATTCTATGACGGGCCTTTCGGCCCGTTACCCGCAAGAAATCGAAAAAAAAAAATTAGTGCGGTATCAGGCTGAAAGGCCTTAGCACCATTTTCTTGCTTTTTTGAGTAGCTCTTAAGATAGTAAACTCAAACTTATACTTGTCTCTTTTGAACATACAGAAATGCTACTAACACAGCCGCCGCACCAGGGGAAGTTTACTGTTTCTTGCTTGGGAATACAGTGAGTTGAGTGGGAATACATGCATCGGGTTTTTAAGCGTTATATTGCAGCGAACGTGTTAAACGTAACATAATGAATAAATTTTGCGTTTTTTGTCTATAAGGTCAAATCATTTTAAGTGATAATATTTTAACAGTGTCTTAGTAAACATCATAGAAACAGAACACATTCATTATTTTCTGGAAAATCGAGATTTCATTTTTATTATTTTCTTTAGCAAGGACAATATCATTTTTTCAAAACAGCACTCTGTCAATTTAAAAAGTTATCTACTTTATCGGCTTCGCCTCTCTCAATTCAATGCCCAAACCTTCTTTTTCTCAAAGCTCAACCTTAATTAATAAAAAAATAAAATCTGAAAAAAAAATATACCTTAGTCTACAATTTTCTCAAAAACTAGCAGATAAAACCCCATAGTGTTTTCTACAAAAAATTATTAATTTATTGTGCTGAATCAGCCCTTTAAATATTATCACTTCAAACGAGGTGACCTTATATAATCGGGCAAAGGTTCGGTCATATTTGTTGCATTCGCGATAGCAGTTTGAGTTTTTCTCTTGACTATTGAAATTATATTTTAACACGTTCCGGGACACTACTCCAGACACACTAGATGTTTTATTGTTTTCACGCCTGTAGGCGGGCACTGTCCCGGAACGTGTTAAATTTCTTGTTAACTAATATATAGAGAACATATAAAATGTAGTTTTTCATTAGACTAATTTCAATGAATAAGTTTTTTATTTCACTACACGAAATTAAAACATGCCTCTAAATGGTGCACCCGCGAAAATGGGATCACCCTAAGCTGAAAAATATATTAACTATTCAGATATCGATATCCCATAAAATTGTACTAATGGAACTTTTGATTCAGACTTTGAGTTATGGTAATTTTTAGCGGTGAACAAAGCTAAAAAACTTATTTAACGAAATAAATGTATGACAGACTACATTTTACATGTTTTCTATATTATTTTAGTTAACAAGGATTTTAAAACATAATTTCAATAGCCAAGAGGAAAATTCAAACTGCTGTCGCGGGTGCAACAGTTATGCCCCACCCAACCTTTGCCAGATTATAGACAAAAAACGCAAAAATCAGTTCATTGTGTTACGTTTAATTTGTTTACTTTAATATTTTGTTAGGTGTTAAAGTAACAAAGTAAATAATATGAGAACGGTAAACTAAACAAACATAAACAATGATTTATTCGTATTTAATTGATTGCGGGTGCAACCAATCTAGTTTAATCACTTGAATCAGTTTAAAAATAAATTTAATTATACGTAAATACAACAAGAAAATTAGAAAACCAACAATATTTATTATTAATTAGTAGACTTTTGGTGTTGCTTATTCTACATTTTTTTAAATACGCCTTGGCATTACGGATTAATATGCTGGCCCGGAGGTTTGCTCGATGTAGTAATGAAGTTAAGTTCACTCTCCTTAAAGCATACTGCCTGTTCTTACTTGCAGATTAAATAATGGAATTAAAAATAGGTAGGTACTGATTAAATATTCACTTTATTAAGAAACAATGTAAACAGATAACTAATCAGAAACCGGGAATCAATCTGACCATGAATGTTTTTCTGTAATTTCTTCTTCTCTTAAAGAATTTCAAATCTATTCTAAATGTCAAAAACACATACGGAGGTCTTAACCTCAAACACTGCCAGTTGTTCTACTCGGGCTCCCTCTGGGTCAGCTATACGCAAAAGGCGCTTAAGGCACTTAAAGTGACATTCAATAAAGCCTTTAGAATGCTGTTTCTGCAACGCCTAAAGTACAAAGGCTTCTTGCTTATGCAGATTGCGGGGGAGGAACCAACAGTATTTTGATTTCCATTGAATCTATAGGTAATGGGGCAGTCATATTTTTCATTAATCAGATCGTTAATGTAATTATGTTCTACCTAGATTTTAATAGAAAAAAAATCGTGCTTTAATTTTATTTTATCAAATGTAATATTTAATTGATATTCATTCATTCATTATGCTCCGATAAATTCTATTATCATATTTTACAACAATCCTGAGGGGTAATTGTGTAAAGCAATCGTATTAATTTGACAGTTCAAAACGTACGATATGATCTGTCAAACATTTTGTTCTTTGCCGTTTGACAGATCATATCGTACGCTTTGAACTGTTAAATTAATACGATTGCTTTACACAATTTCATACCAGATTTACACCAAACCCAGCTCAAACGACGCAGAAAATCTTGCTGAATACAACTAAGTTAAGACCAATATCTGTCAAAGTGTCGCTTAAGCCTTTTGCTTTTCCACCGTCGTTTTCTTATTTCTTGGTCCATCTTTTCATTTCATTTCTCGTTAAACTCTTCACGTAATTATTATATTGCGTTGAGTCGTTGTCCTCTGATTGGTCAAGTAGGTAACTGAGATGAACGAAAACTGAAATGTCTTTCTATTTACAGAATAACTTTTAAGGACCGCGCGCTAAATACCGTCATAATAATTGAATAATAGTATAATATAGTTATATGATAGCTATGCAGTGCGCGGGCGCCGAAATACAATAGACGGCATTCTAGAATCCTCAATCATCCATCACAGCCGACTACAAGCCTTCCGCTTATGAAAATAAGAACTACTTTCGCCCGACAGAAATCGCAATAAACACACGCCGCGTTCCAGACTCCGCTGTCAGTCGTCCGCCAAAATAAGCCTTACGTCCTAACATATAAGGACTGAATTCGACTGGTAAATAATCACTGCAAAAACACAATATTTTGTTTAAAAAAAGTAAAAAGAACTCATAAGAACATACATACAAATAAATAACATACGATGTGATGCACTGGGATTAGAACCCGTGTGCCCAAGTTCCAAGACCACATAAGTTAGCTGCTGGGCTATCGCGGGTGACAGTCATTACCTACAAACACTTGCATCATTTTTTTATACAGATAGACTGACTGCAGTACGTTTTAGATATGAGCACACGCACCACTGCACTGCCGCGCGCCCGGTCGGTTCTAAGTGGCGGAAATATTCACTATTACGCGTTATTGATATTTTAAAAACTTAGTATTTAGTGGAATTTTAATTGGATTATTGAAAAATCTACTGCAATAGAGCGACCCCTAACTAAGAAACGTATTTAATTTGCCTGAGCAATTATTCACGAGCCATAATTAAGTAATAATAAGAATTGTAATATTGTAACGGAAAATGTTTTGGATAACTTATTAAAGCTACTTATATACGTAAATAAAACCATATTAAAAAACAAAAATGAGCAGAGAATTTTTTCGGTAGAAGTTATAGAGCAAAATGCAAAAAGTTTAATTTTGAGTATCTCGGAAATCGAAAAAATATTGGATTCTTATTCTTACCTATTCTAACTTATACATACATACGTATACACGAACAATTTCAGACTGAGAATTTTTTCACAGAGAGTTATAAACGATTTCCATGTTTAGGTATAAATACCTAACTTCTCGCAAAAAAAATCATTGGATTATTGTATATCTATAATCTGTATCACTTATTTTCACTATGTGCCAAGTTTCAACGACGGGAGAATTATTCGGGTGACAAAAGCTTCATTGATTGGACTAGTGGGGATATAAATGCTCTTAGCATAATATGTAGCTTAATATGCATCAATAATAAAAAATCTAAGAAGGATTTATGTGTGTCGTCTTTATAGCTGTATTCTTTCCTTTTCTTGCCACTAACACTTCATTTGCACCGCCTGTATTTTCTCAGACCAAAACTATGTTTGAACGGTAGATAATGCATTTGGCATTAAGTTCGCCAAACGTACAATATTTTGTTTTGTGCATGTACTTTTAAATAAATATACTCGTAAGCAAGTATTAAGGTACAAACGCTTCTTACATAGTCGTATTTTTTAAGAACTTTTCGTTCACTATGTTTTCTATCAATTAGAATTACGAACTATGTTAATTTCATGTAGATTTTGTTTTGGCTTCTGAAGAATATTAAATCACTTCTAGGTCACTTGTCGTTAACGTTAATTGATGGTTTAGGTTTCAAAAATCTCTTCGTCGAAATAAATAAAAAAAGTATGGCTATCGTCAAAGTAAAAGCGAAAAGGTAACGAGGTTGTTGCTAATAGGTCAGGACTCAGGAATGAAACAATAAAGCCTAGTTGAAAGCCATTTAGCGATGACGTGCATGCAAGGAGCATGCATGACACGCGACTGCATATTTACACACCATGCCTATGTTTGCCTAGCATGTACTAGCTGGTAGTCGTTAGGTAAAGCGTTTATGTTGTAAACTGTTTATGTACTTTCGCTTTAACGGGTTGACACTAAATTGTTTTGAGCTCAACTTTTAAATACGCTAAGCTAAGAGAATAATATTATTTTAGTACCAGTAAACCTTATTGCTATTATTTTTAAGGATACCAGGTCTATTTGGCGTTTATTCGCGTTATCGCGTATCATTCATGACTTGCTAAAAACTCATGCCAGCGCAAACGTTTTTGAGCCAATTGCAATAATATCAGTAATTTAATTAAGAATTTCGTTAAAACTGTTAGATTCGATTCTGTTATGGTTCTAAGTCACGAGCTCGTTGGTGGTTTTGATAGTAAATAACAGCAGAGGTTAAACAACACGTCAAGTTATACAATAGACATTAGCCCTGATAGAGGGCGAGGCGAGGTGTCAATGCGGTCGCGCCCTTGCGTTTCCAGTAATCTCGGTGCATCCATGTCAACGCGCTACTATTCATTCTCAACTTCACTGGAAATAATTAACAACTGTATTTTTTATCCCTGCTTAGAATAACACGTCAATGATTCTTAAAAATTACATAATCATGTTTTTATTGGTCCCTAGAGTGAGGCCTTCATTATTACTTTATTTTAATTGTTCCCATGTACCTTCGAGTTCCTAAAGTAGTATCTGTTGGTAAGGTAATAAGCGCTTATTGAGCTGTATGTGCCTGTGTAAACATCGTTACACGGTGCTACGAGACTACGAACCCCGCGATGCTACGATATTGCTACGCGCTACGACAAAACACCGTTACACGTTGAGTTTAGATTACGGGCTTGATGATTTCATATTAGGAGGATGATGAAGTTAGTCGTAAAATATATAATATTTTTCATACGCTGACTGTTCATAGAAAGTAAAAAGGAGGAAATGTCGTAAGATACAACATAGGACAGAAACACAAAAGTCTAAGTAGCAGTAAAAGAACTCTTTTGTAGACAAAACATTGATGTACGAAGATGCTTTGTATTACCAGTTTTTTTTCGTTTTATATGTTTTCTGCTGATAGGCAATTAAACTGTGTAATATCTGTTTTAGTGTTGAATTATTCAGATTAGTTTTCTTCCAACAAAAGTGGGGTTTGTGAGATTACTAATCTATTGATGGTTAAAACTGTAGTACATCAGTAGTTTCAACCCTAAGCTACTTTTGCCTTGCCTTTGCAAGCACGCGGGATGTTGACAAAATAAAGGTGACAACAATCCCAAACCCTATTAACGAATATTTAACCCCTAGATGGCCAGCCCGTGAACCCTCGCATCATTCTGCGCTCTGCAGCTATTAGGGGGTGAACAAACATAAACCCTTCGAGCGTCTTGCTCGTTTTACCTTAATGCATTTGTCCAAGTGTTGGCGTTTCACTGTTTGTCCAATTACAAATTATTAACCTTTTTTAGGAGCACAATGTTTGGCGTCATCTGTTTTATTTATGCTTACTTTTAGGAGCAAAAGTTTTGACGTCTGCTAAAATTTTACGCTCAGGCGAGCTTTACATCTCGTTAATTTTAGCTGACTGTAACTCAAATGAGTTTGTCTTAGGTGTCGTATTTTAATTTATGCAGTCAAATAAAAACAAGGTATTTTTACGCTTCACACGATGTTAATTTCATGTAATTACTCCGAAGCCTATATATTTTATGTTCTGTTTTGATAAGGCTAAAGAGTTCTCTTAACATCTTGAATATGTTCTTGGCTTACGCTTCTCTGTACTGTTTACCCTGAGGAAGTTCGTTTAACCCTTGTAGCGAAGGCAATTTAATTCAGTCGCCCGCTCGAGTGGCGTGACGTACATAGTCCAGATAATAACAGACTGTTCAGTAGCTTGACGATGAAAGTGAAAAGTTTAAAAAAAATATGTAATTAGAGCAACCCGCGTTTTAAAGGCTATCAATTCGACAATTGTATGTATGTGATATCGTTGGAATTTGATAATATTTAAGTGCAAAATCTCGAAAGTGTATGTAGGTTTTCCACGGATTTCACGAATACGAGCCCCCTTAGTGAGATGATTTTATTTAGTTCAAGTTTCATCAGTGGTTAGGGTACAGTGTGTGTAAGTATTGTGACATAGCTAAAAATCACGAATTACAAAAATGTCTCCTATTAAAAAGAGACAAATTATTTTGGAGTCGGTGCATGATTTGCGTAGGTACGAGTAGTTTGGTAGTGTTCGTAAGCTTGACATCATCCACCGACAAATGCTATATTTAAAGCTTTTTACTGTGTATTTTGAATGCGGTTTTTGAATAGCTGTTTCACATTTTATTGCGTTCCTTTTTGCATGAATTGCTTTGAAATTACCGATTGACAAACTGTCTTAAGCTCAGTGTGTTGGCCGTTCTCCTTAGTATACATCTCGATTACTCGAGTCACGGCGACGCGAGCACGTAATTAATAATCGCGTGATCGCGCCGTTGTCAAGCTAACTCAATTCGATTCGATCCGGCCACTCTCCGTCTGACAGGACAGCCTGCAAAGGTTTAATCTAGATTGAGCCTTGGCTCCTTGATGTATTGCGAAGGATATAGTGGAATGGAAAACACGAGAGGGAAAGGACGACCGCCCCAACGGTCTGATGGTATAGGAACGACACGTAGGACATGGCTAGATGACCCGGGCACAAGATCGCCAGTCATGCCTGAATACGGAGTGGGCATGAAGACTGGATGCAATTGGGCTGATGATGAAAATGATGATAAAGATATAGAATAAGCGGTGGCTCGTCATACTTAGTGTCTAACTTTTGTTACTTGGATGGACAGCAGTATTCAAGGACGAGCAATTGGAAATAAAATATTCAGGATACGAATAACATAAACGATTATAGAAACGCTGTTCTGATTAATTTAATTTCGTCTTTGCTTAATTTTTGTCGGTAAAATTATGGTTACAATAAGAAGTATTCTAGTTAACTTCTGTCTGAATGTTCTGCAATATTGTTTTATTCCATACAACTAACCCAACTGTTATTTTGTTTCAGGTAAGCTCAAAAGAGTAGGCAGATTTCACGTCCCCGAAGGTACATTATTCTATTTTCCGCGTTTTAATCTCGTAGATTCGAAGTTTTCTCGCCGTTATCGCAAACTTCGTAGCAGCTACGAAAGTTCGTAGCGAAGCGACACGTAGCGGGCAAGTGCTACGGGCCGTAGTTCGTTGGCACTTCTTACATATTTTATTATTTTTAAGAGACCGGCTGCTTGAAAAGTAATTTTAGGGTTTATTGGCCTTGTTCTTAGCTCTTGTACAATTACTTGTTTAGCTAATAAATAAATAATAAATATATTATACAGTAAAGTTATGAAAAATACTCGTAAATAAATGATACAAAGTTCACAAAAGATAAATAAGTTGTTTGTTAGCAGTTTAAAAGATGCAGCATCTTTCAGACAACCTTCGTGCAGGCCGACTCGAGTGTAAATAATGACAACTGAGAAGTTTGTTTAACCGTTAGTTCTTACAACAATATTTTACCGTCTGATAAACTTTGTTATGCAAGTCTTTTAGAAATTATTTCTTTCATTTGCAATGGTTTGCTGTTGCTAAACTAAGCCAAGCGTAGCAAGAGATGACAATAGAGCCTGCAGCTGTACTAGAATAAACATGTTAGCTCTAGCTTTGAAATCTTTGTAATTGAGTTGTAATCAACTACGTTGACAAAAGTAGCGAGTTCTACTTTTTTGCTGCTTGTAAAATAATGGAAAGTGTTTCGAATATGTTTTTTATTTGTTGTATAGTAAATGCTGAAATCGACCTAAGTTCTCGTGTGACTGTTACACAACGTTTAAAGAAACACATTAAGGTAAGTGTGAGCTTTTCGCCAAAGCGCTTTAGAACTGCAAAATCTTTAATACTTTTTGAATACAGCTTACCAAAAGCTTTTCATGTATTCTAGAATGCTTACTGAAAATTTTCATTTTTTTTAAAGAATTGATATTTGATGTGTTTTCTTTAACAGAATGCATTTTCTGTATGAAGTTGAAATCAGCAAAGAAGCATTCTGTTTGACCATTTCTAGAAAGCAAACTACAGTATTTTGACCTGGTTTAAAACCACTCATAGAACATATTTTCGGATATTACTATGTGTCACACAAGGCTCACACAAAAACGACGGGTTTTCTTTACGAAGCATAAACTTGGTTCGTTGTAGCCAAACTAAGTAAGCTTTATATGGCCTCGTGTGTGGACAGCAAAGAAAGGAAGGCTGTATACCAAGATTAAAATTGCCTTTGAGCTCTCCGCTTTTCTCTATGGCAACTATATTGTGAAAATTATGAAAGCAACCTCGAATAAAGTTCTAGCTAGTATGCCCAGAACTAGGACTGATAGTCAACTTCTGACCCTATAATTTAGCCGTCCAGAGAATGCTATTATCAATTTGCTGTTTTCAATTTTGACACAAAAAATGTATGGAAAGAATGTAAAAATTTCTGACGTTGACAACTTTCTAATACATTTTGTGTCGAAATTTAAAACCTCAAAATAGCATTCTTTGGGCGGCTCAATTATAATTACATATCTTGTAGCGTTCACGTCAGCAATCACAAAATGTGGCGTAAACTTTCTATTTCGCAATAATTATATTTTGCTATTTGGTAAAACCGACAAGTACACTGATACACTTGACTTACATTTAATTGCTAGACAACTTAAACTTACTATTCAAATCGTAAGACCCAACTCTTTGTTAGAAGCACTTGTAAATGTAAATTATTACGATACAAGAGCGTCTTCATAAATACGTTCAATAAGCCCTAACCTAGTTACGGGGTCCGCTTGAGAGCACTCAGTGTTCTTATGTTAATTAGTCCGTACTGCCTTTAATTATGTCTCGTTGGAGAGACTTTTACAATAACTTTTACCAATGATATTTTTATGAAATAAATATAATAGAAAAAGAGTAGAGGGTGCCAGATATCGAAGCATACATTTGGAATTATACTAAACTCAAGTAGGTAACCATACAAACTCTCGAACACTTACTACAACAATGCCCCAGGTTTGCCGCAAATCGAAACGATCACTTAATCATCTGTAACCACTACAAACTCGATCCCTTTAAACTTCTCGATGTAATTTCAAAAGAAAGCACTTCAAATACCTATTACAATCTTTCTAACATTTATAATAGCCGAACTTAAATCTTTTAACAAAGAAACTATTTCTACAACAATTTTATATAAAAAAGTAACACTTCACTGTCTCTGCAGAGTAATCAAGCGCTGCAGATTCAGAATCTCAAAGTATGAAACACAAAAAAAAGGTAAAATAGGTGTGTAGGATTTATAGGTCATAATTTCGTTCGTGATACAGATTCACTTTCCGTTTCTACGCCTTTATTGCACAGTAAGATGGGAATCCGACATAACCTGAGAGAGATCAGGTTTCTTCTTGAGTAAGCCATATGGCGTACTGGTCCCGTCACCAATGTGTCCGTATATCACCCCGGCGACAGATCAAGACCCGGGATTCGCCCCGGGCCACGTTTCACATCGAACGAGTTTGCTGCCCAAATAATATGCATAGCGGGAATTTATAGCCCTCATAACTCACAGAGAGAAATGAGCTACAGATGCGAAATGAGGTCTGGGTTAGCTGTGAGGGATGCCTAAATTTAAGCGGGCGCGAGAACAATGTGGCTATTGAAAGAAAAAAATAATAATATGGTGATATACTTTTTAGGACAGATTACAGCCTTAAAATAATTTTCAGGACAGAATAGAACCCTTAAATTCGACCTTTGTTAAGAGTATGTCTTTTGATTAAAAATGGAACTTCATAAATCTCAAATATTGTGAGTGGTTGATGCGGCCCTGAAAAACGAATCATACCATTTGATCAACCCATAACGTAAAATACATACTATAACGCAAAACGAATTTAAATCTTTGAACGTTTATCTATCAGTGATCGATACTTGATTTGTTGAAAAAGATTGTGTATACTTAAGTCATTGTGTTAAATCTGTATGTAGAGCTATTATTTTTTTAATACCTACTACGATATTTCGGCTGTTACACTTCCTTCCTCATAATATTTGATGTAAGAATAATATTAACCTTATCTTTTTTAACGTCCTATCAAAGCGAAAATGTTTTCTTATTGTTACGTAAGAATAGTACAAGTAAGCGTTTTCGTTGTCGCTAAAGGCAATTTAAGGACGATTATACATTCTGTTTAGCGTAGTGCTTTAGAAAAGTGGAATAAATGGATCATCGTCATCATTATCAGCTAAAAGACGTCCACTGCGGAAGATAGGTCTCTCATGCGATCTTACAAGGTCGCCTGTCAATCTTGTCGGTGTACGTCTTTAACGGCGTGTTTGGTCAATGAATCCAATGTAGGACTTTTTAATATACGGATACTTTAAACTATTCAACCTTAAACCTCAAATAATTGTGAAAATATTACTTAGTTACTCAGTTTTTGTACGTTATGTAGAAAAAGGTGCATCCTTATAACGTCTATTTCTTTCTTGCCTAAGTGAGGTAACCATCAAAAACTTGACGGATACCTCTTAAAAAACTTAAGTCAGTTTGTGGAGAACCCAAAAGAACTCTCGTCCCAAATATTCGCGATATTGAACAAGTTCTCCTCTTTACCTGAGGTCCTGTATACTTAATTATATAAGGAAAAAGTGCTTGAAAAAGAGGAATTCTGATAATTCTTGATAGCATAGTATAAAGTAATATGATGCGTCATATACATTGTACTTGCAAAATTCAACAGGCTTGCTTATGTATCGGTGGCCGAGTGGTATAGGCATGCACCCGGATAGCGTATGACACAGGGTTCGATTCCTCGTCTGACAAGTGCAATTTATATAATTAAGTTTGTATTTTGACAAAACATTAAAAAAACATGTAATTATTATTCGTCATATTTTTGTGAATTTTTGCACTTTATTTATCTACTAAATACGAGCAAGACTATCGGTATACCTCCGTTGTATCGCTAATGTTTGCGTTTGTTATTCTTGTGTGGTGTATCAAAGAGGCGCTGGAGGCGCACGCAATGGGCCGTATGGGTTTGGGCGCGGTGCCCCAAGCCGCTGTGTTGCTTAGGGTTGCCAAATGGACGCCATTTTTGGCTTGCTGAGACTGATTTGATTTATGAACATGGTACAACTTTGCACGTGTGAAACATAACGAAACTGCAATACGTTGACTGTTTTAGTTAGAAGCATTAACGCATATTTTCATACAAACATGAAATCAATCATCAATTGCGTAACAACTGTTAAATGAAAGTTAAAACACAGTACAAAAGTCAAATAGACTAAGGCCAGAACATGTTCTAATGGCGTATAGTCTATATCCTTAATCCTTTTTTATTACGTTATTTTCTAAAACGACCAAAACCTTTGCAAATATTATGCAAAATCATATGCAACTTTTCAATCGATCGGTCCACGTTTTTATTAACCCTTGGCCAGCCCTACCCAACCGGCTAAAGGGAGGGTCTTGCTGACGCGGAATTAGCGTCCCGCCGCCCTCGGAGGGCGCCGCGTATTTATTAGGCTCGTACGCACAGGCCGACGATGAAATATGGATCGGTTAGTGCATTCGGAAGTCGGACCGCGCTTGAAAGTTTGGATCGGTTCAAGAATTCGGAGGAACCTGTACATGTTTGTAAAAAATACGGTGTTTGGCGACGAATAGCTGCGTATCAAAAGTTTAGCAAACTGAGACTACATACATAGTGACGATTGAAGTAATAAATTGCAATTACTTTACTAGCCAAGTACCTATTTTCACCAATAATTTCCATACAATGTCAGTTAATAAACTAAGGATCTTCAGCGAGATTATTACCGCTTAAATTGTAAAATTAACTCAAACTTTAGCTATTAAATGTATCAATTCAAGCGTACCACTAGCGTTTCGATTCAGCGCTAGAACTGTACCAAGTAGCCAAGTAGTTATGCAAGAGAAAGTTGTATGTTCGATTTCGCTAATTTTCTTAAAAACATGTCGCCAGTTGTGAGGATTTATGGGTTTCGGAGGTGGGTTCGTGGAAAACCAATGGCGTGAAGAGCAGGGGTGAGCCTAATATAAGTTGCTCAATGGTTTTTAAGGAAAAATATAGCCGTTTTTGCCAGCCACCAAAATCCGCTAATAAATTGTGAAAGTAGTAAGTTAATCGATCGAACAAATAAGTAGTTATTTTTTTGCGAATTGTATAAACATTATGCTTCATTCTCTGGTGCAGATGGGTATAAATGCAAATCACAATAAAGTTTTTCAACTAATTTATTTCTGTTTGTAGTAGACTCACTACGAGGAAGAGGACTTAGAACAAATCCGTCAATACTATAATCGTTCTGATCCGAAAACGATAATAGTGTTCATAGATTTCGTAGTTAGCCTATAGATAAAATAGAATAGAATGGAAAAACGTTTATTGCTTTAATTACAGAAAAATATGATAGATAGATGGACAAACTCTTTCAGGTAGAATACCAAAACTATTGATAACGCAGCCAAGCTGGTGAGAACTTACAGACACTTGGTGCTAATGGAAACATGTTCCTTACGCTATTCATTACACGTGCCTGCGCGCCCCCGGATAATTCCTAATAAAACTTCCCCCAAAGGCTTGCGGAGACGAACCCCGAATAATTACACATGTACAAGTAGGTACTGCGAAGGTTCTACTACTATCCCGTTTCACCTGCTTGAGAGGGCGTTTGGTGAAACTCGTCTACCAGAAAATAAAATCGTTTGTGCTCAGTGAAGGTACTTTGCTCTTCAAATAGATCATTTACGGTTTTATAAGTTCTGGTTTGCGTTATCTGCCAGATACTTCATACGGAATGACGGTCTGTGTATTTTTGGATTAAATGATTTTTGTCGAGGGTGAAACATGCCAAGCTTGGTTATTAATTTTGGTATGTTAGTTGTTTATGTCTCTTTATGGAGTTGGTAGTATAGTAACTTAGATTCTGAGGCTGTAAGCTATTTAGTAGGTTGGTATGTGAAATACGTACCACTCCACTCAAATCCACATAACCCATAATACAAAGCTTGGTCCAGCCTAGAGTTTTTTGATCAACATTTAATACATATTAAGCAGTCTATTCAGTGACAAATAATGGAGGAAGTTTTCCAATTAACTGTTGATTGCTGCGGCAAATTGAAGCCGTTGAGGATCACCCATTGTCTCTTCGTGGTTTTATTATGCTTTTTGTGATATAACGATGCCTTCAATACCTACTCGATGAACGTAAGAGTTGCTATCGTTCGTAAATTATTATGTATCATCATTCGCCGTAAATTACTTCATGAACATTTACTGGAGCTTTATTTTTGAATCAGTCGCGTGTCTTATGCTTACATTTTGCATTGGCAATCATTGTCATGATTCTTCGGTACTTCCAAAATTAAAATCTATCCAACACTTTACCCGTTCTACCAACCTTTTGACAGAATGATGTACATGGCCTCCGTAGAGGTAAAATTACTTCGTCATAAGTTCACAGTTACATATTTTTGATGCCAACAATGAACAATATTGGTAACGTCTTGGCAGCCGGTACGTCCGCTTCCTTGGAGGTCATATTATTTTGTGATAAGTTTAACTTAAATATTTTTGACGTCCACTATACAATGAACAATGTCTTGGCAGTCGCTCTGATTGAACGTCATCGTTCATGAGCTTTTACCCGAGTGTAATCGATACTCCATGTCTCGCATGCCGCGATTATCTTCTCGCTTGCGTATATATTTCCCTAAGCTGGCGATTTATGGTTCACAACCTTAACCAGGGTTTCTCTTATAGACTTTTGGTTTAAGCATATTTTATGTAATGCGGTGCCCTGCAGTGCTTTCCCATAGCAAATGTACGAATGAAGGGAGTTTTGCATATTTTTCGCTCATCAATTCGAAATACTTGAAAGCTTATTTTCTTGATACCTCAACACTATAGGAATAGAATAACTACAGGTATTCGGAGGTTAAGTTGGTCTTTTCCAAACAAATATTTGTTTGAACCCCACTGATTGAGATAGAATTAAGATGAAGATGACGGAACGGTATACCTGAGAAGATCAAGAGATGGTTGTTGCAGCTAGATTTTTCTTAGCTAGTTTATTTTTTGAAGCATGTCTTCAGTATCTAACGAGACCTTGCTCCTCTGGAGTAGAGCCAAGACTAAATGGCGTCTGAAGCTCTTTACTGGCTATTAGTCGATGTATACCTAGCTTCGTCTCTTACTTTATGGGACTTATAGACATTACTAGCGACCGACACCGCTCCCGGGAATAAATAATGATTATTAACTTCCCACACTCAAAGTATTTAATGTTCGGATACCTACGCCGACTAGGTAGGACCTGCTATTTGATATGGTTATGTTACACATGATAAATTATTTGAGTAAATATCTTGATACGTTTGCCAAGAATGTGGAAGCTGCTGATAGCGTCATACGAATTCATTTTTTGCAGGTTTACCTTGAAACTGCATTTTTTTGGTTGCAGAGCCCACGCCTCTAAGTCGCATTCAGGGTAGCAGTTAAAGTTAAAAGTGTTACATGTGAATAATTAATTAACCAATCTTCCTTCTCGGTCCCAAACATACATTCAATTGTAATGGCGGTAGTTTAAAATTCTGCTCTGGTCTGGCGGAGTTTTGCGCATTACTTATTGACACCGAGTTAGGAGTTAAGTACTGGGCTTCTGGGTTTATTTGAGTTCTAGTGGTTTGTGGTTGAAATTAAAAAGACTGCAGCTTAAAATAGGATGTGGTTTGGTAAAAGCGCTGATTCTTTTTGTTCAGTACTATGATCCTCTCATTCCAAAAACTTAGTACCCGGCTTAGAACAGTAAAATAGTATTAACCGACCAGTTTAAATTATTACATTGCCACTCTGACGACATGCAATAATGGAGGTATTCTTTTTTATCGTTCGGACTATAAGTCTTGCTTTAAACTTTGTAGTTATTCTTCTTATCTTATGGAAATAAGAGGGTGAGGTTTGTTTACGGATTAAGTTTTGAATCCCATATCATGCGCGTTAACAATGTTCAAGATTGGTTTCTGCCCTTTTGCAGTAGAGAGCAGTCTGGCTTTTATTTAAGGTTATAAGACAAAGACAGCTGAATCTAGCCTTCCCACCAATTCTACTTGTGATATGTGAGAGAAAGCAAACTCGTGGTATTATAGTACGTTTATTATACATTTTCAGTTAAAGTAAACAAAACAGATCTTAGCTATGCATAAACTATGCGGTAACAGTTACTCGTCTGGTACACTCAGCTGCATAAACGAGCTGTGTTTTGAGACAAAGCAAAGCTTGTACAGTTGGCTTTATTAGCTCTAGGAAATGTCTGCCAGCGGTCTAGACTTCGGGTATCAAACTAAAATATAAACGATACGTGAGCCTTGCACATGGATGATTGACCGGATATATCATAACTAAAGCAATTTTGGAAGAGCAACTGTTTCAGGCAGACACCAACTATTAAACGAGACGTTCAAAAAGAAACTGATTTAATACAGGTATTGCAACTCTCTCATAGAAGCAAGATAAACTTTAAAATAAATGGTGTGTATGATCTCGGTTTATGTTTTAAATGAAGGTTTCTTGACGATATAATTTGCATTAGTTCCGTAGGTCTTTTTACTTTTTTGACACTTCCAGCATGTAGCGTTGATATTCATTACTATTTCGGCTATCCGATCCCCAAAAATGTGCTAGTGTATCTTAGTTCGCCAGCCCTGATCGCAAACATTGCGGCATCGAATTGGCTGCAACACGGCATGTCAGTAACCGTTGTGCCGTGCCGTCTGCCTTCCCGACAGGCAGTTACCGTTCGTCTTTATGGCGGCAAGTTTGTCTCTTTCCAATTATACCTCAGTTAGGGCGTGGAAGTTT
The DNA here is from genome assembly GCA_963584085.1 of Pyrausta aurata. Classification (NCBI taxonomy): domain Eukaryota; kingdom Metazoa; phylum Arthropoda; class Insecta; order Lepidoptera; family Crambidae; genus Pyrausta; species Pyrausta aurata. The sequence continues at coordinate 12,404,840 of OY757269.1, forward strand.
ATAGCCGGGGACAGAGGTACGCTCAGAAAATATGCTTCAATTTTGTTTTAGACATATTGGATGTGTTTTCGGTTACTCATAATTCTACAGTAGAATATATATTTTATTGGAAATTCTAAGCGCTATTTAGTGTAGTGTAGGTATGTGATCGATCGGGATTAACTTTGTTTTAGAGATTTGCTTATACCATCGGAATGGAACGAGACCACCGCGATTCTTATTTTTACCGTTATTTAGTGTCATTAGCAGATATGGACAAAGGGAAACAACAATGCACCGAGTTATATTTTTAGACCACAGTTTAACGTTCGATATTTTAGTTGACTGCAAATTAAGTAACACAAAACATACTCAAGTTTCTAATACTTTGTTCTTTTTACACAGAACTAAGTTTATTACATTTGGCGCACTGAACAAAAAGTGGAGTCGCCAAGTGGACATTATTGGCATCTGCTACCACCGGGACATCGCCCAAAAAACTCGGCTAGCTCGTTCATGTTTCATAATGCTACGTAAGGAAACTAGAGAGTGTACTTTAGAGACTCTTAATTCCGCTTTAACAAGTAAAACAGTCCAGCCCATGAATCCAACTCATGTACAAAAAGATGTAAACCTTCATATAGAAAATATATTCCTCAGACATTTCTTACAGCTAACAGCCAACATATATACTATAACATCATATATTTTTTTTTCATTTTCATTTTTCATAATCACTCACAAAAGGTGTTGCCAAAGTATAAAATAAAATCTATCGACCGTGTATGTGTTCACCTTGCAAAATAACATTAGCTGAGCTTTATCTGTCTTGCTTTGTTCGGTCTAAGAAAATAAATCGACAGAATTCATCACCCGTCTATTCTTTTTTGAGCTGCGCCGCCTTTTTCTTGATTGATCCTCTCACCTAACAATGTTTTGGCTGCTGTATTTCATCGTTTAACGATCGCCTGGCCTATTTTACCGTCTCTATCTTTGCGATACTTAGCCTAAATGCCTTGGCTGATCTTGGTTTTGTTGCCAAGCAGCGGCCAAGGTGAATGGCAGGGTGGGCACGCCACCGACCAGTCTAGAAGTCTAGACGACACTGGCGCCACCATCCTGGTAGACGCGATTCATGGAAACTATTTAGCCTTTGGCAGTTACGCGTGAGAATTCAAATTGATGTTCGAATATGTTACGGATACGGGTCGGATCGGATTTCATTCGGGTCCTAAAGAGTTTGAAGACTGGAGTCTATTTTGTGAGGTGTTTTTTGTAAGTTATGAAAGATTTTATTTTACGTAGTAGTAGTTTTCTGGGCGTTCGTTTGAAAGAAACTTTTATCTGTCAATCTGAGTAAGCAACTTTAAAGCTTAATTGTTTTTGCTAAGGTTTTAAATATTTAATGGTTACTGTTGTAAACAAACACATTTTATAGAGTTGCCTACTACGTGATAGGTACTTGATAGTTCTGAACTGAAGAAATCTCCACAAAAACGTATTATATTTAAATGTTTGAATACGTGTAGTATAAAATGTAAAAGTTCAAATTATTCACTCTTTGAAGGTAATTTCTACCTGATTTCGCACGAATACTTTTCATATGTGCGCATCTTTTTGACACCCACGTGAAAGTTATAGAAAATATTTGGTAAACAATTTTTTGGCTTTATGAAAAGGTCAAAAAGGTCTTTTGGGAGTGCTGAGGTCGCCGGGAGGTGATGTGGAATAACAATGTGTCTGCGGCGGATATTATTTACTCAGACAGCTTTTAGAACTAAATATACATGCCAATATTTCATTTTTTTGCCTATTTGTTTATTACCAGTTGAGATTGACTTATTTTTTTTTCTTCTAAAAAACTGCATTTGCATTGTACTTTGATCTTTCTGTGTGCTAAAGATTTCAAAGGCAGATACTGCTTTCAGCTGAATGCTATTAAAAAAATATTAAGAGTCTAAAAATTAATAAATTTTCCTTCAAACAATAGATGACACAATAACAATATGACTAAGCTTTGCGGCCCTTAAGTTCTATTCTAGTTAAAGAACACTCTGAAAACATCATTGGAACAGCCGGTATAAAATTCGTCCAAGTCGTTTTAACAAAAACCTTATCCAACACGAATCTTAAAAATCACAGTATCTGCCCCAGCAAATACGAGGAGCCGGCCATAAGCCTGTAGGTGCTTTCTCTGCCATTATCTCAGCCGTTAATCTACCCCCTCCTTTTTATAATCTCAATTAACAAAGGAGCGGGACTTTTCGCTATCCGTACTCGTCTCGTCACCCTCCTGGGGGTAGTTAATGTCCAAAGAGTAGGAAGATGCAGAAGTCTCAGACTTAAAACAGGTCAGGGGACTGTTACACTGCCTTATTTTTTGCATTTGAAATCCATTTTACTTGTATGGCTAGAGATGAAAAAATAGTTATAGGAAATTGAATAGAGTTTAGATCGTATAATTTTTCGTAGTTCGTTATTTTTGATGGCATACATGATTGATGTTATTAGCTTACGGCGAAAAAGGTCATGCATGCAGTGTAATTCGTCAAGCAGGTTTGTTGTCATTGCGTTCGTAGATTGAACATTTTGAGAATAAATCTGTTTTCTATCCAATTATGTTATATGTTATTTGAGGCGGTTTATGGAACAATGTTTTTTTTTATTATGCTATTAATCACGCTGGGTTAACACAATAATAAAATAACTTTTTGATGCGATATTTACCACCTTCAGTAGCATACATCTTCTGATATTGCACTATTCTTTTTTTTTTAACCATAAATGAGTAGTAATGGCTGCACATCAAACGCGCCTAATTTTCGCATCAGAACTTTTTACATCTCACTTATGTATACCGTCTGGGTTTAATATCCACGCTTTAAATTCATTTTGCACTTGTATATGGGTAAAAATCCGGCCAAGTGCGAATCGGACTCGCGCACTGAGGGTTCTGTGCCAACTTTAACTGAATTAGAGATTCTTACTTCCACTTCGCCAAAATACCACAATATATTACTGCCCGCAAATATAACTTTGTTTTTCATATTATTTGTATGAAGAACAAAGTTATGTTTGCGGTTGTTGAAGATGTGCTATATCTCAAAAACTACTTGTTCGATTTCGATCAAACTAATTTTCGTTGAAAGTTTTTGTTGAAGTCTACATTATATATTTTTTTCAAAATTTTCACTTCCTTAGTTCAGAAGTTAGATAGGGGGGGACGCCCATTTTACCACATTGGAAGCGTCTATATCTCAAACGTTAGACTTGAAGAAATTATTTTAGAAACCTCAATGTCATTTTGAAAGACCTATCCATAGACACCGCACACGTATACCTAGGTTTGATTAAAAAAAAATTTTTAATCAAACCCCCCTTAAATAACATTTTTTTTAATTTTTAAGTATCTGAATCGAAAAGCGGTGAACAAGATACACCTACCTTCTAAGTTTCAATGGTGTGATGCTTATAGTTTCAGAATAAAGTGGCTGTGACATACGGACGGACAGACAGACAGACAGACAGACAGACACTCGTCAAGTATGTGTGAACGAGACACAATAGAAATTCCATTATTATGCGACTCCCGGCAGTCGTTTGATAACTGACTGATTAACTCGTCAAGTATGTGTGAACGAGACACTATAGAAATTCCATTATTATGCGACTCCCGGCAGTCGTTTGATACCTGACTGAAGACAGACAGACAGACAGACAGACAGACAGACTTGACGAAACTATTAGGGTTCCGTTTTTTGTCATTCGGCTACGGAACCCTAAAAAGTGCTAAAAACAATTACCTACGCAGTTGGATAAAATCAGCGATTAGTTTTACTAGTGAAGTAAAGGATCTTTCAATACACAAGTGGGTTAACTTATTCCATCTTTATCTTTTTATTCTTTTTTATAAAGATGTTTCGTTATGTCGAATTAACAATACCAATTGAAAACCTACAAAACGCATACATTTCAACTAGAATCATCACTAATTAGGTATTATTATAGTACCACGATTGCTATCAGAAAGTCGATAAAAAACGCGGCCTAATCCATAACTAGGGAAGCGTGTAGTTGCCATGATTTATGGCTCGCCCGGAGTCGAACCCAGGGCCTTGGGTCAAGGCGACGTCGGACGTTAAATAATGTCGCAGGAATTAATTAAGCACGACTATTTCACTTTTACTGTTTTAAGAAATGTAGGGCTTGAGAAGTTAGATTGTTCTCGTATCATTTTGCTTATTATCCCAAAATCGTTTTTCAAAGATTTCTTTCTTGTATAAAAAGTTTAACAAATTACTAGTAGGTAGGTATCACTTAACATTTTACTTAACGGTATTTAGATTTGATTACAATGAAAGCCTTTGAGGGTTATTCAAGAATGTTAAGGCATTAGTTTGAATGTATCGAAAAAAAAATCAACTGATTAAATATCATCTGATAACATTATCAGAAAACATCATCAGATGATTGATGATCGAATTGTTCCGAAACCTTTTTTTAACTTTTTTAACTGCAAGCATAGCTTGTCTATCTCCCCCATAGCCCCTAACCGTAGACAAAAACCTAAACAAACTATAGGGTAACCAACAGGGATGGTTGTTGATCCAAGGGGCAGTTGACAGCGGGCAATTCCCTGTTTCACATTAGTCCCCGATAAAAAAACGTCTTGATATGGGATACTTGGGTAGTTTGAAAAGGTTTAAGGAATAGACAATGTTGAAATGTTTTGTTAGGGTTTGGCATATAACTTTTGGATAAGAGATAATGTCATAGTGCCATCCACGAAGGCGCGCGCCGTTCATTTTAGGATGAGGAAAGCGCAGGGTGCGGGGTGTTTGGCAAATATTAAGATATAAAATAAAAAAATAATAATTATTATAATACATATTGCATCATCAAATATTGACAAAACCTTGCAAAAATGTACTATAAACGATTAGGACGAAAGGTGGCGCGCGCCTTCGTGAATAGTACGATGTACGAGTATATGTGTGTTTTAATTTCCTATTGATATATGATTTAAAAGTAAACGCCAATAAAACGATCGTCAATACCAAAATTGATGATGCCCTGGCAAAATTTCGAGTTAATTCTGGTTTCTTTATTCACGAGCATAAAATCAGATATTTAAAGAAGCCTTTTCTCATTAACAACCTTATTCAGATGAAGATATTTTATTCGTTTAATTTATGTTATGACATAAGTCCTATATGACACTATTTTTATGAACATACAAAAAGTTATTAATCAGTATAAACAACAAATTCTCTCGAATTACGTTTATGACTTCTTATAGCGTTGGAGAACTTGAAATATGATGACAAGGGACGGGTTACCCAGTGTAACTCAACTCGGATAAAAATACGAGAAGGCGTTTTTCGGCCTTTGTGATAAGGGAAACCTTAATAGTGGCGACCGGAGGCTGAAGAGCTATAAAGAGCCCATTATCTTTTTATTAGCCTGATTATTTGAGAAGGGCTTTGTAGAGAATAAAAAAAAGCTAAAAGTCATATCATCGCTTACTACATTTCAAAATAAGTCACAACTCTTGGTTTGAATGCATTAAGTTATTGTTTTTTAGAAAACGTCAGAAGTATGTCTATTTTTTTACGTATACAGAACACCTTTGGCCACCACTGTGCTACAAGCACGTATTTTCCTTTAGTACAGTAATATTTATTGTGAAACTTTTGAATAAATAAAACATTAATGACTTTGTTTCAACATCAGCCACAGAACTTTTGGGTAAAAATACAAACATTTCGTCCTGTGCAAATATTTTCGGCCCGGCATATAATTGTTTGCGAACCCTTCCAACGGCAGCGGTAACGGGGCAAAAAGCCACGTGAATCGAAACTCTCGAAACCTCTGTTTTTCGAGTTACAAAGGGTAGGTATCGTGTGTGAGAATACAGTAGACTCAAGCAAAAGTAATTTAAGTCCTCCGCTAATCCGCACTGAGCCCGCGTGGTGGAGTATGGCTCATACTACCTCACACTTGAGGTAAGGCCTTTGCCCAGTAGTGGGATGCTTAGAAGCTAACTTTACTTAGCAAAAATAAAGGATAGTTTGCACAAGCAATTAAATGTAAAGAATATTTGGCCGCTCGCTACTTTCATACTTCAAAGTATTCTGATGTACCAATCGGATCAAAATCAGAACTAAGAACAAAACGCCCGCGCGTTTTGAGTTCGCTTCTTCCTCCCGCCGCAGCGTGAAATTTTATAGCCTAAAAGCCTTCCTATAAAATATATTTTTAAATCGGTCCTGTAGTTCCTGAGATAAGCGCATTCAAACAAACAAACTCTTCAAATTTATAATATAAATATAGATTTATTTATGTAATTGAGTAAACGAGTAATTAGAGTAAAACAACGCCTTAAAATCATTTTTATAAAATGCTCTGTAGAGAGCCTACTGCTTCTACAGCCGTTTTGGGTTGCGCTTAGTTATTACAAGGAAAAACTCTGATAAATCTTTGAATAGAAAATACGCAACTAGAAAGAGCCACTTTCCCCATTGTGATTGTTTGAAAGGGAAAATGTATAAAGATGTTTGAGGATATTTTATATATTGTTGATGGCTTCACTACGCCCCATGGTACGATCTATACCCCGAAAAGCTAGATTCAATGTATACAACTCTCTTGTGAAATCTCATTTAATCTACTTAATTGAAATCTGGGGTAGTGCCTCAAAAACAAAAATATCCGAACTACAAGTACAGCAAAATAAAATAATCAAACTTTTATTCCATTACCCTTATCTGGCTTCCACTGTCAAAATTTATGAGGAGACTAATATAATGAATATTAAACAATTATTTACGTACTGTACTTGCTTGCTCATGCGTAAAATACTGCATAAAACCATCCACACGTCGATTACACTAACACAGTCACAACAGGTTACAAAGAAGCGCACACGCCGTCGAGCTAGTTACTTGGTTGTACCCAAAGTTCGAACGAATTACGGTAAGCGAATGTTAAGTTTTGAGGGAGCACAGCTGTTTAACAATCTACCCGCACATTTGAAAGGCATTGACTCCGATAATATTTTTAAAAAGAAACTTGCACAGCATGTGCAACAGATTAAAGAATAAGCCTATTGTAGTAAACCTTAGTATACACTACCTTTTTAACATTATACATATACTTAGCTTTTAAAAGACGTGCGCGAACGATGTAAACGTTATTAATAATTTTTGTCTGTTTATGTTCTCAAGTAAGTGACATTATGTTTTTATTGAGAAATAAAGAATCTTTAAACCTTAAACCTTATTGTGTACTGTGAAAACCTAACAGCTGCAATATTTCAATTACGTACTTAATTATCCCCAGTCCGCTAGCTCGGAGAAAAGTTTAAAGGCTGTAAAAAGTTTTTCATTCAAAGTTTGCAATGGCCACTTCAGCATTTTATTTTGTAGCTTATTTTTCTCAAACACTAGCTTTATGCCGAGTTTTAATAATTTTTGACCATGTTTTAAGTCTCTATTGAATAAGTCATTACTGAGTTGCAATGAAACTGTATATGCGCCTTATTGACATACCTAAATAAAAGATTTGTACCAACACGATGGGTGCTCAAAAAAGAGTCACTATTTGTCATTGGAGGGACGTAATGATTAATTTTATTTTAGATCACCATTTTTTCCGACAGTTTAAAACAAAACTTTTCTTTTTTTAAATCGTAATGCGCTCCGGTCTTTTTTATCAAGTCATGTACCTAATATGGTTATCTCTGACCCGTCTTAATGTGGCTTGAGTATCATTATCCCTGCTCGTTACGAGATCCCAATACGCATTGAAACGCATTGGCCGTCGTTAACCCTTTCGGGTACTTTGGGCCTAATTGACCTAACTGCCGGAAGGTATGGACCAGCGTTCCTCAAAAGGATATATCAACGCTACGAATGTCAACTACTACGATTGCGTTTAGGATGATACCCTACCACCGAGATTATAATATTTAAAAGTACTTTTAGTAGTTACATAGATTATTTACCTGTGTAAATACCTAATATTTATGCTGAAAATTTGTGTCAGTGTGCACCTTGATCTAAATACTCATAGATTATTTCACAAATCATATTTAATTCTGTATTCATCAGAGTGAATTTCAGCTGGTTGGCTTTTGTTGGTAGTTAGGTAACCTATGTATGTTAATGGTCTCCTTATATTTATTTTACCCCATAAACAGGGAAACGTGACGATGAAGGTTTTTCCTGAAACATTGTAAGTCGTGGGATAATAATCATTAATTCTGAGCAGCCACTGATTCGAGTTAGATCCCTGGATCCTGAGTAATGGATATTTGAGCTCGCGACACGCCCGGGACACTAAGACGCGCACTAGTGCTGTCTTACTGTCGATAAATGGGCTATCGATAAGGTAAACATCTTAAATCTTACAGGAAGCGGGTCAATAACTGTAGGTAGAGCTTCGTGGTTTTTAAAGTGGGTGAACTGAGGGTGACGGCGAATCAATTAGAAACTATAGGTAAACCGCGAAACTGAGACGTCTCTGACGTCACTTTTGTTGTATTTTTCTCCCAAATAATGTACTACATTTTATTATAATGAATGAAATGTTCTTCTTCAAGGTAAAATAAATATCGTTTAACTTATAGCAATGATCAGGAGTACATTAATTGGGAGGGAAATTAAAATAAAGGCGACAAAAGTGACGTCAGAAACGTCTCAGTTTTGCGGTCGACCTTTAGTTAAATTATGGAGTATCTACTGCTATTTATTGAATCAATAGGATACAAAAACGAAATCAATAGCATTCAAAAACGTGTGTTTGCTGTGGATATGTGGTGTTAGTAGCTGTGTACTAACGATTTCCCAAAGGGAGGTTGAACATTGAATAATATTAATTTATAATTCGATTATAATCGATAGATTCTAATAACGTCGTTACTTTTATTAGTCGATAGTGTTATCCTTTACTCGATATTGTTTCATTACAATGAAGTCGCAACACTATCCCGCATTTCGGAATACTACCGATTCCCACCAATAAAGATTTCGCTGGCATTAAAATAGGACGTGTCGCTGCCCTTTTTTGAGTATCAAGTGATTTTGAATTAGCAGATTAGTTGTTTTAAAGATTGTATTTACTAAATAAATAAATAAGCGCCAGACAACAACACACCAATTGTCATGGTTTTGAAGTAAGGAATTTACTTTCTTGTTTTACAAATACCAGACAGTGTCTTCCATAAATACTTAAATGTATATAAATATCCAAGACATAGATACAAATCAGTAGGTAAGGTAAAGATCTCCAACCATACACAAGAATATGAGTATAAATAAAAAACAATGATCTCTAATTCTCATACGTATATGAGGACTATGAAATGATTAAAAATAACCAAAACTTGTCTAGCATTCGTTTGTAAAGGTAAAACTCATCAAAAGCGTTTTTCATAAATCTGTCCGAAGTTAGAATTTAAATTGGTTTCTGAAAGCTTAGCAACTCAGAACTGCAATAAATTAAACTTGATGTTAGGTATCCAGATTCAGAGTTTGAATCACTTTTTTATTCCATTGAAACTAATTGACCTGTCATCCCTAGTTCTATCAAACTGAATTTAGACACAGCCTTCGAGTATTTTAATGTTTAATTTAGGCATATCTTTTAGCACAATAAATTATGCTCGTCATAATAAATAGATAAGTAGTTGTTATGCTCATCTTGATTGATTAACTACGAATTTTTATCCCGACGTACCTTACGTAACAAAATATATATAAATTGAAAGATTCTTAGAATATTTTAATAAGCTATCTTTTTCTAGATTTTACTAAAGATAAAAAATATATGGGATTGTAAATGAATTCAAGTGATATTTCTAACTTGCCGCAGGGTCAGTCCTTGCTAATTCATTCTGTAAATAAGGCTGTCACGGACAGTCCCAAGGTCATAGTCTGTGTTGAGGCACCTGAATGATACGCCTGCCTCTGACAAGGATAGAGAATAACTTTGCGATAAGTACCGTTCTAGAAATCTAGACAGACACATTGATTTATGCCTGGTTCCTAATTGAAACTATGAGTAAACTTTGTGTATGACACAGATTAAAAAATATTAAATTTGTTGATTTTTTTAAAGTTGAAAAAAAGTTACGTTCTAATTCTCATGTGCAGTTAATTTCGTTATGCATACATTTTAATAACCTAAATCCAAAATGGAAATACCTACTTAGTTAGGATCGTTTCTGTCTCTGCTACTCATTGCTTAATCAAAAAAATCTTTACAGATGATTTTTACTTCGTCTATAACAGCTTATGAGTACGTGTACTTCGAATAGATGACTCTCATACAGAATTTATATCTACAAGGTTTTTTAAAGCATCGGTAAATAACTTCATTAATGCAACTAAAAATGCAGCTGAAATTTTCACGAATATGAATAAAAACATAACTCGACGAACGTCATACTTTTAAAAACATGCGCAGTCACGTCTACAAGTTCCTCGTAGCAAGCTACGGCGCTACGCGTCCATCCTCGTAGCAATTACTACGACGTGCGCTACGACTACGAGTCGTGTGCTGTGTAGCTATTCGTAGCTCAGGTAGACAATCTCGCGGCAGATCGGTCGGTCCCGCGATTTTTGCTACTTTCACGTATGATTTTATATTAAATTTGAAAGATAAAAATAATTAATAATATCTAATATAAATAAATAAATACTAAAATAATAATAATATAAAAATACATAATAATAATAAAAAATATAATATATAAATAATAATATAAAATTAAGTATGTAGTAGTAAATCTTTTACGCAACTTCAGAGTCTTTCTGGGTAAATCTTCTTATTATGAATTTGTGGATTCATTGTCACGCTTATTTACAGAGCGAAGGGTAAACACATATTAAATATATTTATAAAAAAAATACAGGTGTATAGCTATAGTAGACGTGACTTTGTCTTTTCACTCATGAGAGTGAGTGGTTAAAGGGGTAAACTGTGGTTCTAGAGGTCAGCCACCGAAACACGTTGATGTTGACTGAGCGTTTTAACCAAGTTTAATCAAAAACTACTTCTTTGGTCCTTGGAGAATATCTACCTGCGAAAGAAGAAGCTGTCTGATTAAAAATGGAATATTTCTAGAATTATTAGTTTGATTGAAGAGGCTACATTGGTCTTTTTGTGCTAATACAATCATTAATAAAACAATTTTGTTGTTTCAGATATTGGTGAAGTGATTTATATTATTGGTAAGTACAATAAACATTTTGTTTATGACTTCATATTCGCGCGTACTATGCTGATAAATATTTAGTGTATCATCCCCTTACAAATTATAATATTTATTCCAAATCTGATCTTTTTATAAGGCTATAATAATCCCCCCTCTGAAAGATGAATAATTCTGTTTCCGGATGCAAGTCAAGCTTCGAAGTTCCGTTAGCTACCTACATTAATATTTAACTCGTCAAGTATGTGTGAACGAGACACAGTAGAAATTCCATTATTATGCGACTCCCGGCAGTCCTTTGATACCTGACTGATTAAAGAATGCTATGTAAGGGTGAATTGGCTAAAAACTATTGAAAGGCTTCTTTTAACCCTTTCTTCGAAAGAACTTGCCTGTTCTTTTCATTTTCCTGTTTTATTTTATTTGTTGCCACAACATTAGTGATTAAAGAAATAGCAAGTTCTTAAAATAAGTATGCCGTTTATAGCGTCTCGTGGTGTAAAAGGTCTGTTTAAGCCTCCTTTTATTTGTCTGGCTGGTACAACATTTACATAAACGTCTCGACTATTTTGAACCGACTACAAAAAAGAGGATCTCAGGAGATCAGAGGAGGTCAAAATGACCTGTACGGTTTTTTCCGCTTGTTATTAGTATAGTTGACATCATAATACTAATTTATTGGTACACGTGCACCTCCGAGTGTTTGAAGTTGCCGCCATAAATTAAAGATTTGGCGCTATCTCTGCCGAGTGCATAATTATGCGCCGGCCGGGGCCGCTCTCAAACGAGTATAATTTTTATTTATTCCTACAAAGTAGATTCTCTTGTTATGTAAATGTTTTTTTTACATGGGGGCCTAATTTTTCACTGAGGTGGTTTTTATTTTAAGGTAAAGCAATTATTTACTTTGTAGGCTATATAACTGGCTCAGCCAGGAGGCAGCCCTAAAGTGTGGCTGTCATTGGACACGTCGAGGAGGACATAATCAACATCATCATGTATGTTTTTGAAAGGGTTATGTAGAAATATTTAAGTTATTAGCACTCTATAGGGCTTTGGTTACTTTTAGTGTAGTTATTTAGGTACTTAATACAAATAACATACTTTATTAATAGACCGAAGTACCGTACATACGAACGGCAGTGTTTAAGCCTACGTACAAAATTCTAACACCCGTGACCTTTTCATACACATTTTTATACCACCACCCTGCATGAATCTGCGGCACTTCAAAAAATAACGAGCTAACAGTCCCCGATCCACCCGCGCTCTTCATCAGGCCCCGGGGAGGCAGGGGAGTTTGGATCATTGTTGTTATGAATATTTTAGCCCATCTAGCCCGCCGCGCCCAAAGGGTTGAGATTACAAACTTTTAGCCGCCTGTTTTGAAACAAAAACAAGGGCTTAATAAACTATGCTTGGGTGATTAATGAATGGAAGTGGACGGCGAGCTCTCACATACTTATTACTCATATAGCTTTCATAAAAAGTATTTGCAGAGCAATCAAAAGATAAATGTGACTCGTGCAAGATTGAACAATACCCTGTCGCCAAAGTGCAGTCTGAACAAATCTCGATATAATACAGATCCACTTATTGTAAGATAATCAGCTGATGGGTAGTTTACGTTAACATTCTTGAAGCATAGTTGGACCGTTATTGGAAATTGATTGATTGATATTATACTATTGACCTATTGTCATGCCCTACGTGTCCCTATACCTGCACACGTGCGGACCTGTACAACGCTACTGACAACGCTTTGTCAGTCGCCGAGTACTGGTCCTCAAAAATATAACGCCAGAGTCGACACGAAAAGAAGAAGATACTATTGAACATGAACTCGGTACGTTCAAGTTATAAGTTCATGCTTAGGAATCTGCAAGTCATGAAGCATAAAAATAACCGTAGTAGACTTCATGCTCTTTAAAATTTAAATTATGCTGGATTTCAGTAAAGACTTTCCCCTTGCTAAGTGACAACCCTTAACCCTATAAAAGAGAAAGATAGCTACCAGACATAAAACAGCTGTCTCTGTCAGCCGAGCCTAAGTATAGAATGGACTGTTTAGGTGTAATTAAAGGATTGCCGCGGAAAGTTCTTGAGTACAACAAAAGCCTTGCCGCATTTTACAATAGTAAGTTACAAACTTTATTGAGTAGGTACTGTATCTTTGTACTGTATGGTAGGTACTGTATGTTTGTACTGTGTACTGTACCAAATGCAAGTTTTATTAAAAGACTTAATTTGTCAAAGTACTATGTAACTTTATTTAGTACTGTTACTGTGTATTCAAATACTTTATTTAGGTAGTTTTATTTTAAGTCAATATCATCGAAGCTTCTATAATGAATTGAGTGAGTTACTTTCTGTATTCATGCATAGTAGTAGTAGCATGATTTTTTCATAGTAGTTATTCCATACTCGATAGTACTACGTAAACAGTGAACCAAAAACTTGTGAAAGTTCGCCATAATTTAATTAACTCCCAATTGTTTTACAATATTTTTAACACTTACAGTGTCATATTTTATTCTTAAAAGATGAAATATGAAACCAAAAATTACGCACGGGCGGGATTCGAACCAGCATCTTCCGACATTATTTTCATCATTCGGTCGGACCGACAGCACGGTAGCTCAATTGGAAGAGCAGTTGGCCCGGATAGCCAGAAAGATGCTGGTTCGAATCCCGCCCGTGCGTAATTTTTGGTTTCATATTTCATCTTTTAAGAATAACTCCCAATTCCCCTAGCCCCACTTACTTTCACCGAGATTTGTGCTGCCGCATAAATTAATCGACGTCAAATACTGGACTCAATGCGACGTCAAACAAACATTTAATTTCGCCATGCAAACTTGCACGGGGTCGATGAATATTTAGACACCGAATCATGAAATAAGTGACGGAAAAGCGACTATAGTTGCATGGTAATCGCTATCAAATACTTTCACTTCTGAAGCTAGTTCTGTTGTTCATATAATAAAATAATCTTAAAATGTTACTTGAATTTACTTTACTTTACTTTAACATGTTGATTAAAACACACTTTAAGGATTGATTTCGCGAACAGGCAGACTGCCTGTGACCGCGGATGCTGTATAGCATTCGAAACGTCAGGCATTTATTAAAAAAAAATTTACTAGCATTCGCGTCAACTTCAGAACCAATTATTTATTATGATAATTATATATCTTCTGATATTTACTTTCGCCATTTACAGATATATAATACGGTGAGATGTGAAATTTACCAAGTGATTTTCACTGAAGACGTATTATTACACGCCAGTTACTATCAAGTTTCCTAATGTCCCCCAATCTCAGTGACCCCCCACGCGACGGAAGGCAAATGAGTCAGCCTTGTCAATACCATATCAATCATTCATCTCGCAGGGGGACCTCCACTTGGCAGAATTAGGGGGTTTCTGCGCTATGATACGAGGACTTTAGTGACTTTATTTGCATTTCCTTTACTATTTCATAGTATTCGTATTCAATTATTTGCAATTTATTAAAGAGAACAATTTTATGCAAGAATTTGTTTAAATCATAATTATTTCCCCAGAAAATTATGAATACAATAATATAAATGTTGTCTGTTTTATTTTTACATTGTCTGTTTTGTTTTTACATTTATTAACTCGTTTTTTTCATCTTATACAAAATACTTTGCTGCTGCACAGTTACTAACAGATTCTTAAAACTTAAACGCTTTTATAAAATGTTTTACATATTTTAGAATTTTAAAGTTGTTATCATCTGGAAGTAATTCATAATATCGTAATGGGCGTGCCGTGCCTGCTCATAATTCATTATTTCGCCCTTGTTTACATTTATAATGGTGTTCTGACCGCTGCTCAATATGCTTAAATATGCATTGGCAGGCATAATCAGAATAGGATGACCACTTGTAATCCCTCTGCTTATTTATAAATTCAATTGTACTCTACTAAAGATTTTATAACGCAACTCTTACTCTAATAATTAAATAAGATGTTATTTATTTTTATTTACTACATATAGAGAAGCTATGCTAAGAAAAAAAATACTATAAGAAGGTTGTGACTTATCCTTGAAATTTTAATTTTGAATATGATACCTACCGTTTTTATGAGTTGATGACAAGTGGCGTCATTTCATGTGGTACGATATTTTGTTTGTGGAGTCAGATCCATACACAAGTCTAATCATGGGCATATTGTAATTATTATATCTTTTTAGGGTTTGATTTTTTTGTCTACACCGACTGGTGTGATACGGGTGGTTTAATATTTCTGTAAAGGTAAATAAAAATGATCGATTTCCTTTATTCCGTAAAGGTAGACAAAGTAAGATAAACTTAGGCATATTGTATGTAATTTCACAGCTGTTAATTCTGATATAATTGAACACTTAATTTCACTTTAATCAATGAATTTTCGTCCCTGTCTATGCCTTTGGTATAGTATAGACTTTAGAGACAAGATAACATATTAAAAAAAACATCACACCTCTGTCGAAATAATCCAAGTTAAGACGTCAATCTCAGGAGGTGTAACGTAGAGCAAATGTGAATAACGTAATACCAGTCGGTCCGTCGGTTTGTCGCACCCTCTGATCTGTTTGCCGAAAACAGATCTCGCGACCTGTTGAATATTCATGTCGCCAGTCACTCATGAGGATTGTAAGGCAGGAGTCGGTAAACTCGCTATTGTAACGGAGAATTCAAAGACAAAATTTTCTAGGAAAATATTTTTACGCAAGTTTCTATTAAAACTAATATTAATATAACCTCTCTCAATATTTTGGTATTTGAGCGGCAGCGGCCTCATTATCTTACACAAAGTAAATTCGTCTACGAGGCCGTGATATTGTTATAATTTTAAAATGCCTGTCAGTGTGGTATAAGACGCTAAGCAATAGTTCATTGACATAATTATCTCGATCATCTCTAGAGTAATTACACCACTGCACGAAATAATGTAGGTAGGCAGTAATTTCATGTCATGCCATTAACTCGTCAAGTATGTGTGAACGAGACACAATAGAAATTCCATTATTATGCGACTCCCGGCAGTCGTTTGATACCTGACTGATTAATGAGGTCAAAGAACGGTAATGGGTAAGGTAGTTACGATGCACCATAAGAAGCGTTCGATGACGATTTTATTAGAAGACTTGTGCAGAAACTAGTCAAATGACTAGCTTCTGTTCTGTTAGTAGTTTTGGAATATCATATCCCGTGAATATCATATCGACATGTGATGTCTTGCTGCTACAAACATAGGTACTCTATAAAGGTCTTGTAAACAGCACAAGAAGTAACAACACACATTAAAGATTTGTTATTATTTATTATTAGGTATGTTGATTACTTCTTACTTCTACATTATAATTTAGGCGTGTCTCTAAGCGTACAAATAGATCAGATTTAGATGTACTCGTCTCCCGATTTGGCGTTATTGATACGAGACATTCGATAATTCACATTGAAAGACGTCCCCAAATTGAGCCGGTTCAAGTGCGTCTAATAACCTCATTCAATCAATATCGTTCGTCAGCCTGGTAACGTATTCTGTGACGCATATGAGGGATATACCTATACTACCTAATATCAGAGACAGTTCCTTAGTGCTCTGACTTACAAACGGCACTTGATAAAGACTGTGGCCCCGACGCATTGATGGAAAACTCTGTGTGTTTTAGTTTGTGTGTAAGATCCCTTACCAGTTTTAAGGGTACAATAAGTCATATATGACGTCGTTTTTTTATGAAGGATGCCCGTTCTTGTCATGTGCGTACATACGCAAGCGTATTTTTCCATAACTTGATAGGGCGTCGGAGACCTACAATGTTATTATTTCACAGTAAAAATAACAGCAAAGATCGAGTTGAAAAAGGATAACAAAACCATCTTACACCAAAATATCACTCGTAAAAGTTTGTGTTGCTGTCATATCAAATGTCAAATACTGTTTTCAAAGAAAATACAGACACATTTAGAAAATGGCACTTTCGTAGGATCTTTAGCGGTGGGAGTGCCTCTGGGAAAACTTGAGAAAGATCGCGCTCTTTAAGATTGTGAAACAGGTATAAATGAAATATGAGTTGTTATATGAAATAATTTGGGTTGGTATTAAATACTTTTTGCTTTCCTGTTTATCTAAAGCTCGTTATTTCTTAAATGGATTTTAGATCGAGCTGCAAAAACTATTGATTAATGAGAAACGCAGAAATCGATAGGTATAACTACAAAGTTACCTATTAATTATCGATATCGATATGAAAACGCGCCGACAAAAATATACAAATATTTTTGTCGGCGTGTTTTCAACCTGTAAGTGTAATCGCATCACACAGTGTCTATCTCGTCTTGCACTTACCGATTAAGGTCTGGTCCCACTACACAGTATCATACCATGACCATGACATGACACGAAAAGCAAAGCGATACGCTCTTCTTTGCCCAATGAAGGGATCTACACCGTTCTGACTTACCGTTATATGGAGCGAGAGCGTATTTTGCTGCTTACACGCTCCGCGCATGACACGCAGCGGTGTTGGTCGGAGACCGAACAGTGTCATAGTTTTCTATACAAAGTTTTTTTTCCCCTGACACTTTCCTAGCACAGTCATGGTTTGCTACGGTGCAGTAGGCTTCCGCCCGCTGTGTATTCCTATCCCTTTTGACATTAGGGCCTCATTACTCAGTTGCTAACCCGATGACGTACCTACCGCGTTAGATCGAACTTTAAAGTTATTTGGCCTATCTGTTTCAATTAAATTAAATAAAAAATGACTATACATATCAGAATCCCAACCTGTCGTCCCAATATAAAATGTATCGATCAATCATGACCAGGAGATTTATACTTATAGAAAAGTATTCCAACAAACGTGTCATCCATCTTGTGTTCTCCTGAGTTTTTATGGATAGTATTTTCATTTGATGAAACACTTGTATATTCCCTCCGGGAATTGAGGCATTGCTCTAAAACACTGCCTATTTTCTGCTATAGTCGACTCTGTTACTCATATAAACTTTGTAGAGCGTGTGAGGGTAACAACTAGAGACTAGAGAAAAAATAGAATGATATTTCAGAATAGAGCTTCTAATGTTGAAGGGGGGAAGAGTTCCCTCAAAGGAACAAAGTATTGTAAGATGACGTGTTTGTGCGGCGCGTGAAGTGATTGTGACAAATTATCGACTTGTTAGGAAGGGTGTGGGTGTTGAGCACGAACTAATGATGTACTTGTTCTAACAAAGCTTTTTTTATACTTATTCTGATGATACATTTGAAATGATATGTTTTGACTTCAAATTGGTGGGCTTCGATTGAACTGTAGGACTTGAAACTCTTGAAATAAATCTAGGTTATCAGCTCCGTAAAAGTTAATTGTTCCTGGTTTTGATTAAACTTACCTACTCTTTAACCGTAAGTAGCATGCCAAGTGCTCATTCACACGGCAAAGCTATGCTTGGCGAGCAATAAGCCATCATAAGTCGAGCGGACTCGCCTCGCTACTCGCTACCGCACCGTTTAACATAGACAAATACATTTCACTTTATGGTATGTACCAAGCATATAATAGAAAGGAAAAACGGGCTGAAAAAGCCCTTATTTTAATAAATCATGATTGTAATATAATGTAAACAATATTTTAGTATCCCGACCGATAACAAAGAATAATAGTATTATTCATTTTAACAGTGAGTTGTTCTAGTAATAGAGTTCAATGCTTTTTGACTTCAAATGTAAACTTGTTTCAATAATGATGAAGGGTATGCATCACCAGGTGTCGACCACTCATGCTATCTCATTGTGTACTTCCTAACTAATTACGCAGCAATATGCAAATTATCCATGCCACCCTTTAGACTAGACTGTATAGATTGATCTATTCACATCTCGGTCTAGCTAGACCTAGCTAAAAGCAAACTCCACGAAGCCAATCAACAGATTAATTAACAAAGGGAACACTAATCTGCCCGCAGCCTGACTTAGGAGGAAGAGATTGGTATCCTGTTGATAATTAACATGATAAGAACGGCTACGCATCGGAGGGTCTATTCTCTTGAACTTAACACGGTTATGTGACTCTTCGCGTTTGTTATTTGTTATGTGGAAAACAAAACTTCTCGATGAAATAAGAAATTGCGCACGGGCGGGACTCGAACCAGCATCTTTCTGGCCAACCAAGCTAACGCTCTTCCAATTGAGCTACCGTGCTGTCGTGTTTCCAAGTTGAATTTATTCTGTAAGTTATGAATAACCACTTGGCCCGCTGTTGCATAAACATACGGATACATGGCGCTGACGTCACGCAATGACGTATCATAAGACCAGAAATTTCGAGCGGTCTCGGACCGACAGCACGGTAGCTCAATTGGAAGAGCGTTGGCCCGGTTGGCCAGAAAGATGCAGGTTTGAATCCCTCCCGTGCGCTAATTTTGGTTTCTTAATCTTTTAAGAATACAAATATGACACTGTGAGTGTCAAAAACATTCTTAAACCATTAAAACTTCTCTTTTAGGCAAAAATAGGATAATATGATACCTATCGAGACTTGAGTGAATTAAATACAGAAATGAAGTAATTGATAGAGTGCAGTATGCAAGCATGCAGCATTTTACACAGTACCGATTATGGAATGTCAAACATGTCACGTTACTCGCGCTCATCTTCTTGCGTTGATCCTATTCGTGTTAATACAGTTCAATTTTGCACACTTTCCCTTGCACACCTCCTTGCGTGGCAGTGGCAGGTCCATTCCTATGATAAAACCTGTTTATCCTAAGAATTGACTCGGTAATTTTTCTGGCCAATAACAATCAGTAGCGTGACAATTACCATTATACAACACTATAAACTCTCAATAAGGGTGCATGTTTAAAATTTTTGTCAAATTATATTTATAACCATTTCAGATGGCTCAGCATCGTTAGAACCCCTTTTAAAGTGTACCTCAGATTTAAAGTCGGAGAAACGCGGCACGTTCAGCGAATAAAAATAAATTGTTCCCAATAAATCTTGGTTCCCTAAAGTCCACGAATTCCATGCAGTTGAGATTTATACCCCATAACATTTTGGTCGCGAGTTTATTTCCGAGTGGGGACAATCGCATAGCTAAATAATAGCGGCCAAGACACTTTGACACGATTATTACTTTATCACTTTCTTATCAACCTGTATTTTCTCTGTTCAGACCTATGGTTGACTGGTAAAAAATGCTGGGGCATAAAGACCGCCATACATACAGTCAGTTATTTTTTTTTTATTTAAAATTATTAATGATGTGATAATTTCGAGTCACTTCTTACGTTGGTAAACTCGAAACGAAAGCTCGAATTTTGGTCTCAGCGTTTTTCGGATGCCACCTGGTGTACCTCAGGTAACAGTAACAGTAACAGGTGTCGAGACTTCCAACACTGTACACGAAAGTCCCTGAGTACATAAAACAGACTTCATACGCAATCGGATATACAATATCCGGATGCTTAACGAATGCTAATTTAGCCATTTACCAATCACACATTTTATGCTATCTAGAGCGCTGGGGTCGGCTCCACTTATCCATTTTCAATCGTTTTCATGCTTAAAACCTGTCTATTCTCCTTTACCTTCGACCGGAAGCGTATTGTTTCTTTCCTTATTGGGAGGCGTAGGCTATGAATAATGCATGCGACTGAGGTGTGGCTGTCCAGCGATTATGCGGCCCTTTTGAGTGGTCTTGCTTTGAAGTCTCCTTTGTAACGTGTGTTGGTCGAGGGTTTTCCTCAACCTTTTTACTTTGGGCGCTTATGCCGTGTTTATTTCCTTCCCATTTGATCTTAACTGAATTATGGATTAACTACCACTTGAGGATTTTAACAAAGAATTTTCAAAAAATATAGAATAACAGCCAATATATTGTTTTATACAAAATTATAGTTATATTTATAACTTACAATTACTTCAGTAGTTGAGATGGAATTGTATACTAGAACATCCGACTGTAAAATCGATATTAGTCAGTAGCATTGTTGATTCAACAATGATGTTTTCGTTTTTATCAGAAAACTATTTATTATTATATTCTGTAATAAATACACAAAGAGATCTATAAATAAGGTTGAAAGGAATACAAATAATGGACCTGTCAATTCTTCGTTCGTTATCCGTAGAGCAAATCCCTTCATTATGGAAACATAATGGGCTTGACTAGATATCTGGCCGCCCACACAACCTCGCTCATTGTAGCCAGATATAAATCACGGTATGATTAATATAACACACCACAGCTATAATTTTAGCTCTGAATATTACCAATACAAAAGATGCTTTGGTTTTTTACATAAAATATTATATCTTGCTTGGTATAAAAACTTCAAGATATTCTTTAGTCGTTGTATTTGACTTATTATTATGTTACCCATAATGAAACTAAATAAAGCTTTTACTATGGCTTTATTAACTGAAATCGTGGTTTCGTCTTATACTTTATATACAACTTCTATAAGACGCTAAATTATAATTTTATTGACTTTTGAAAGTATTTTGCTAAGTTAGTGAATACAAAAGCCAACAGTTGAACAACGCTCCGCGTCCTGACATCCCAGTAATTGAATGATCAAAATTGCTAAATTGTCTGAAATCTGTCTCGCATGCATTATGCATGAGTCTGGACTGCAGTGCTTCGAGGACTGAGGCTGCAACTAACTGAATCCGCTTTAAAGCTTAATATATTTGCCTAGATGACCACCGTTTTAAGCAGTATCTGTAAACAGTGCAAATTGCTTTTTGAGCAAGTAGGTAATCCATTTATGTACGAATTGATAATAGAAAACGTACTTTTCCCGTCTAATATAAGAATTATGATTAATCTTTTTATTCTCAATTCACTTTATACGTAACCTGAGCCTTATTTGTTATGCTTCTGGTATTCATTGATAATACTAAGCGTTAGATTTTTTGCTTTGAAACAAAATATAACAAGTATTTTCTAAGCAAACACTACTCCGATTTTATGATACAAAAATAAATATTTCTTAGATACAGATATCCAGTTAATTGCTCTACAAACATAAATATTAATTACGGGAGTTATACCCAGAACTTTCCTATGGAGCGAGGTTCATCGCCCCTAATACAATTTCCGCAGACAACGCCAAGCACAATAATAATAAACATCCGGGCTAAACCTCACTTTCCACCTTATCATCATGACGCAGGTGGACCTTATCCTGATAGTGAGAAGGCTGGTTGTCCTTCAGCATGGTAGTTGAGGTGGTTGACTTATAAAACAAAAGTGTAATTGGAATTTTCGCGCATGAGTAAGAAGGGGCCATGTGCTATACTAGCACCCGAGCTCCGAGACATACGGCCTAAAATTTCAGGCAACTAAGTTGTGAACTCTGACAGCACTTTGTTCGGTTGATAAATAACTTTGATGTCTACCACTGTGCTCTCGAACATCGATCACATGAGATCATTAAAGATTTGATGAATGCTTTAATTTTAGTACAAGTACTGCACTTGTAGCTATTTCCTAAAAGTATCTACCAAAAAAAAGTTATTGTTTCTTTTAAACACGATAATAATTGGTCTTTTGTACAAGTCTTAAATAACTATTACATACTTTAACTTAAAGTTTTCACATAGCATTATACCTATTTTCAAGCGTAATACATAGTTTAACAAACATTAATGTAATCGCTTTCCCTAAACTGTATATGTACATTATACACCGAATAGTTTGCAAAATAATTTAGGCTTGCGAGTTTGAATAGGGCTTGAAGTGATACTACAAAACTTTAAGGTATTCAGACCCGAATTCGCAAACATTGAATTATTTAAATAACCCACTAGATTCATTTGAATTAGAGGATTAAAGTTTTGAAGTGTAACACGACGTTTCGCAACTTCTAATGCCAATGTAATTTGTTATAGAACAGGTCTAAAATGTTATTTCCAAGTACAGTGTGCTTATAACTCCAGGATTTTTAAGTAAACGAAAAAGTGTATTCTTTGATCAATTTCAATAAAATTTTGTGCTAATCCTTGTATGTACTTTTAGTACAGGTACTCCGATCTTGTTCATATACCAAAATTATTTTTTCTGCGTGCGTGTTTGCTTGCTCACACCGTTCTTGCTGACCGTGTGTATCACACCCCGTCGCAAGGCAAACTGTCTGATGTATCGCACCTCCGGGAGCAAAGAAGGCCGAAGTTAATCGGTTCTCTTTCTAATATCCTTCGTTGTTTGTGTTGAAGTGCCGCAGTGTCTGGTAGGAGACTTCTGGCTGCCTTTGCAGGTTGTATGTGAAATCATTTAAATATAAACTATTTGGTAGGGTGTAGGTTACTTTTCCTGCCTACTTTACTAAAGTGAACACCAGTTTTTTCGGCATCCATTGAACATCAAAATATCCTCATCCTCGCCAAAATTCATAAAGCCATTGCTAGCTCAACGGATGTGAAAGTTGGGGCCTGTAAGTTGGCGACCTAACATTATAAAGTGAATAATGGAACTAGAATGGGTTTTGTATAACAACACCGCTACTGGCTGGTTTCTAAACAAATACAGCAGAAATTTAAAGTTGAGCATGTATTAAAGTCTTACCATCAATATCAAATTAAAATCAAAATGGCGTCATTCTCGCCTCATAAAGTCATCCCCAACGCAGCACAGATATGAAAGTTGTGAAGTACAAGTTGGTTCTAGAACCAACTAACATGATAAAGCAATTACGGCGCACTCTCGCCCCCGCCGCAGTAATTAATAACCGGACGTGCACCGCTGCTCTCGCGACCTCTGTACCCCAATCACGAAAAACTATCGACTGTGTAAGCGTATCGAGAAATGTCAAAATTCATATTAAAAAAGTAATTTCTTTACGCACGAGGGATTTCCATACGAATTGTCATTTCTCGATATGCTTAGGCAGTCGATAATGTTTCGTGATTGGGGTGGTTTCGTGATTACTGTGCGCTTAAAAGCGGAGTACTACGGATTTTACGTTACAACAAAAGCCACAAGCTGTTTGAGAAAATACAGCAGTTTATCTATCATTCAGTTCAGCCTTCGAATTCTAAACTAGCGTTTTAGTAAAGTGTCTAGTATTTTCATTTAACTATAATGACGAGACTACAAGCTAGATATACTCCCTTTCTTTAGTATTTAGCTTTTGTTTGATTCTAAAGTATCTTTTATTTCTCCTTATAATTGCGGTGATGTCTGTACCTATGTAGTAGTGAAGACAAAGATACAGCTTTATGAATATATAGCCAAACTGATTTCTTCAGGTAGCTTTGAATAATAAAAGATGAGATTGCTTTTCGCAAAGTAACACTATTTTTTAGGCAAAGGAATACAATTTTCACTCAAGTTGATAACATCACCTCTGCGGGCATGCCTCATTTTCCGCGTCTATTGGAAATATAAGCTATCGCCACACTGCAGTACCATACAGTATCACACCTTTTCTACTTTGAGTGATTCATTTTTTTTCTGCGGTTTTTAGCTTCCGCGGATTGCGTTTCGCCACTATAAAGTAGTTTTTTGTTAAATTTTCTTTTTTTTTATTGTATAACTGCCACTGTGCTGCGTCCCAGTATCGAGGCTCCCGCTGAAAATCAGCGTCGTGATAAACATCACAGATGGTTATCACGACTAGTGCTGAGCGGGAGCCTTTTTGATACACAATCATGGTTTTTGAATTATTATTTTTATTATGTCTGTATTGTTGTGTGTCAAATAAATGTTTCTTTCTTTCTTTCTTTCTTTCATTCATCTCAAACGAACACTGACAGTAGTACTAGACTAGAAAGTTGTTGTAGAACTTTTACGATATTTCTCACTAGCTCTTTACACACGACTTTTCCTACCGAAAATGCCACAACGAAGAATTATGTGTTTAATAAAAACTCCACCAGAGCTAAGCGCTGATGATATGGAAAATATAACTTAGTGAACTAAAAAGACTCATCCTCGTATCATTTTTCGATTTAGAAAAATCCGTGGACAAACATACTACGAAACTTGGCATACGTGTTTGGAAACTTAACTAAATATCATGATATCATACATCATACATATTTTTTTTAATTTTCACAATATCACAAACAAACAGGTCGAATTGAATACCTCCTTTTTTGAAGTGATTAAAAAGTTCTTGCGTAATGCGTAATGAGACTTCTGCGTATCAAAATGTGCAGTATGCCGCGCCGCGAGGTAGCGCCCCTACTATATTGGTGTGGAGCTAGTTTGGCCGCGTCGCTGAGTGGTGACAGGCTAAGCCTGGCTTTGCTCGAGTGGCTTATCAGATTTGTTTTCCATAAAACAATATACATTGACTATTGATTTTAACTCGTCAAGTATGTGTGAACGAGACACAATAGAAATTCCATTATTATGCGACTCCCGGCAGTCGTTTGATACCTGACTGATTAACACTCACGAAACTTTATATTAAACTCGTACATTGAACACAAAAAATTGTGACAATGCTTTTTGGATTTCCAATATCATTTAACTCTGTTGGATTAATGAATGTTAGGCAATCCGGAATAACTTCTTGAACTTAAAGATACAAGATCTTCGGTACCTTTTATAATTATTTGTTGACGTATAATCCATCTGAAACACGAAATGCCATTTTACGTATAGAATGGATTGTTTTCTAAACAAATTGCTCTACAATCCGAATTGCCATCTTTAATTAACTTGCTCGAAATAGAAAGCGAAAGGGCAAACGGTCTACCTGCTCAAATAGCTTTGCTCAAAATGTTGTTTATGTGTAGTTACGGATTTATTTTATTTCCTTTGCCCAGAAATAAAAAAATTACATATTTCGATGCAAGATCGTACCAACAATAGGACAACTCGTAGTGATCGACAAAGAAACGCATCGGTATTGATTTATAATACCTATATGTTTCTTCTGTGGTCGCAACGCTGTTTATTTCTGTACGTTCAGATATTTCAAAATACAAATTTGTCACAAGGTTTATCACGACATGCAATTCTGAAAGTACCTTTATACTTTAAAAAATTCAGTACCTATTTCATCATGATTTTTCATATCAAACGCCTTCTCTAAAAGCCGGCTGCTCCTGCCATAACGGAATTACATTTGCCGTGACATTGTAAACCCGCCGGGGTGATAACATTGTAAAACCGGGAAGGGTAATTTTACGCATGCGTAGCACAAGTAGAGCAGACGGCTCACTTTGTTCAAGATTGTTGTCTACGACTATTGAAGTTCCAAACATTTTCCGCGACTTAATAGTTTGTAAGATATTGGCAATTATTTTTCTTTTTTCACTGGTATTATATTTTAGCAACAACTACATAATAAGTAGGTACTAATTGGTCATTCGATCTTAGGTGTGATGTTGGAAGCTCATTTATAAACTGGATGGTGTAATGATGTTACAACGGACGACGACATGGAATTCGTAATAAGTATAATATGTAATTAATGTTCTCATATAAGTGACACATTGTCTTTTTGAGAATACATTTCTATAAACCTATGTTACCCACGTATATGCGTTTTATCAGTAATTTAAAAAAAAAACAATAGTCTGTTGAATATATATTATTTTCATTTTGGCTACACACTTTTTTATTTTTCTAATCGTCAAGATAATTCATCATCACAAAATTTACATTTACTGGCATTCATGGGCTTATTTTATCTTTTAAATACTGGCTTCTATCCTTGATCTGTGACTCGCACCATCCTCGTCGCTCATTCGCTCAGGGCGATGGATTTTTCAATCCAATTTGGGCACATTTGACGACGTTAGTAGATCGAATAAGGTCCGACCTAGAACAGGCTTATGCGCATATTTTATGAAAACCTGCTCTTTCAATTCATAGGAGCTTTTTCAAGAAACCTTCTGAAAAGTTTTGAGTTAATCTAATGATAATATTAAAGTGTGCTCTTCTCTTCTGCTGATAAATAAAAAAATATGGGAAAACATCGTCTTGATGTATTTACATATTGTATCCGTCTGCTTGGTAGTTTATTTTTGTGTCACTAAAAAGAGGCCTTTAACTACACTTTCCGTCTTTATTTTACTTACTTTTA
The DNA here is from genome assembly GCA_963584085.1 of Pyrausta aurata. Taxonomy (NCBI): domain Eukaryota; kingdom Metazoa; phylum Arthropoda; class Insecta; order Lepidoptera; family Crambidae; genus Pyrausta; species Pyrausta aurata. The sequence goes on from OY757269.1 coordinate 12,432,093, forward strand.
CCTTGTGTGTGATCAAAAATTGTGTACGTTCGTAGTGTTCGTACGGTGCAACACTGTTTTCACTTTGTGTAAATAAATAATTCTTGGGAATGAAAATAGCTCCAATAACGAGCGACAGCATTTTTTGTTGTTGCTTTTTATGTAATTCACGTTTTGATTGGAAACTGAATAAGATGTATTTTTATTATTATAATATTTTTATTTCTTTAAAAGTAAAATTTTGGTTATTAGTTATTTGTTATATCATTTTCATTGTAACCTAGGTAGGTTAAAAAACGTCAATTACATGTATCAAAAAGTGTTAATTGATGTTTTTTACATATTTGTTCTTACAATGTTATACTGAGGATAAAAATTTATAATCAGTTTCCAAAATCTGTTTCTACATAAAACTCTATGTCTGTCACCTCTATTATTAAAAAACGTGTAGAATTGTAACCTTAAAACACTTTTATTTTGTCTACGACAAACTAAAATAGACACAAATTCGCCTTAAACAGTTGGAAGTGTTAATTACATTTCCTTAGTTGAATAATTTAAATTGTGGCCGCGTCTCGGAATTCCTCCGCAGCTAAAGTCCGTAATTGGATAACGCGAAATGGCGGCGCCTCACCGGATGCGAGAGCCTTAGAAATAAACATGCTTCTGAACTTAGTGCGAGGCGCGATTACTGTGCTAGTAGAAAGGTTATGTACAAGTATACACGGTGTCGTAATTACAGAGAAAATAAATATTGTGGTAAGAACACCAACGTTGTTGTACTTGTTGTTGTTGTATGTTTTATGTTCTTGCGTATAAGCCTATATCATTTGTGAAAAAGGATCGAGACATCACAATTAAATTTAACACACATATACGAGTACAGCAGTAAACACTTATTTAGTGTTTAAAAATTAAATATTTTCGATGTTTGGATAATGGATACAAATGAATTCTCTAACATAAAAGTCGGCCTTCGTTTTATGTTTCTATGACATTTTGTAGTATTATAACAGAAAATGCTACAACAGTATTTGTAGCATCGTATCACTGAGTCATTTTTAGTTTGCCTAATAGCATTCTATAAATGTAATTTATGTTCTCATCACGTAAATCTGGATATCATTATTCTAATAGCATATTTCATACTCGTAGATCAAGTATTTATCATGTTACCTTTAAATGACACAGCTCGCTTATTCCTCGTAGCGCTACCACTACGATTGTTCGTAGCAGGTACGGCTACGGCATTGTTCGTAGCTTCGTAGCTCGTAGCAATGTTCCCGACACTCTCATTGCGCGTAGCCACTTGCAAGTGACGGGTATAGCCTACTAACACACAGGTGTAGGATTCGTTTGTTACGGGAAACATTTCAGTGTTTACAATGCAGGTTGGTAGTTGTTTCTTTTGTGGTTTAATAGTTTTAAAAGTGTAGTGTATTATAAGTAAACAATATTTGATTAAGACCTTGCCATCAGCCGAAACTTATATCAGGCCAATTTTTGAATTGACCTGCTGTTTCGACTTGTTCAAAAAGAGTCAAATAAAGCAGGTACAAAAATCAAGCCGGCTCTAAACCAAAACCCTGATAGTAATTACGGGTCCTGATACCATACGTAGTCCTTTACGGTTCATTTTCGCGAAGCTATGCTTGCAATTATACTCTTTGTTTTGTCTTTATTTGCTAGAAAAACCAACACAAACAACACAATATTTGCTTTTACCAGCTAACATCCTAACATCGAACCTCCTGCATACTCTGCTATTCAAAAGCCATTTCGGCGAATATATCTTCCGAAGTGCATTTTGCGAGCAAGGAGTTGGCGCGGCAATGTTCGTACGCCGCCATATTTCACCCGTATCGGCTAAAAAGTTGCCCGGGCGATGACCTCTGAACAGAAAATGTCAGGGCAACTGGTGCAACGTTGTTTATGTGACGATGCAAGGCTGAAAATATAACCGATAATTTACAGTAAAAATACTTCACTATAAATTATCGGCTGGTTTGACAACATGTAAACAACATCAAATATGTCGACAAATCTCATTGTTTAATTTAATTAATTTGGTAACGTGCCTGCTACCTGAAAATATTTATTTATATTCTAATTTTTGAACCGATATAGTTTTTAGATCGCCTGAGCGATAATGTTTGACTCATAAAAGCTATAGGTACACTCCATAGGTCTAGTTTTACGTTTATTCATAAATGCTTCGACTACTACATTATTCTTAGCATCGTTATTCTCTGAGTTATTACTTTGTGTAGATACGTATAGCATTTCAACAATGTGCTGAAGATACCGAACATAATTGGGTCATGGTGTCTTATATCCTGCAGCGTACAAAACCAATTATTCAGTCAGATTTGTTTCAGTGTACTTAGGGCCTGTTTCACAAAATCGGAATAAGATCCCATTAGCGTTATCTGTCCAATAGTTCATACATTTGGATTATTCGTTGATTAGTGATTATTTGACGATCGTGAAACAAGCACTTAGAGTAGTAAAACACAACGGATGCATTCCATTACGTACTTGAATGCGACTGCCAAAAGAGTGTAAGTGCAGCTTGCTCACAATGCAGCAGCGCTGGCGTCAGCGACGCATTTGCAAATGACGCCGGCCATCTTGGAACTTGTCGAGCGGTCTCGGCGGCCTCAACGACCCATTACGAGCGTTGACTCCGCTGACGGCTTCGAATAGTAACCGCTCAACACTGCAGTGCTACAATACAACCTTTCACTATTAATTTTGATGTTTTATTTTGCACCAGCTAGCCGCTATTCTACACCTGCGGCCACAGTCTAAAGCACAAAAAAAAACATTTCACCTCGATAAGTTATTTATTTTAATTATCTGCTGCATCAAATATCCTTCAGACTTAGCTCACTCTATTTTTAAATACATCGTTAGAAATATTTGTAGATTTTTAAGCTTAATTAAAAAAAACTCAATCATAAAAACACGGAAACACGAATTCTGTCTCAGAGTTTTTGAGCGCCACCTGGTTGTTGGACAAATAAAACTGTGTCGAGTGTTACAAGACCACTGAATTTATCACTAATGCTACACTGCAGGTGTGTATCTATTTTGATGTATCATTTTAGACAAGCTAGCCACAGTTCTAAACCTGAATTTACACTGCAAATGCAACCGCTACATGTCACCGCTCTCAAAATCAATTCCATTTGATGTGAGTGAATAATTTCATTTGCTGTCTGCGGTTGAAGTTTGCCTTTATTTTAAACACATCTCATATTTTGCTTTTGCGTCGCAGCTTAGTTGAAACTTTCCAAAGAACGAAATACAACATCAAAACAAAATTTCATACAAAAATTACGCATATGATACGGCTTCAAAAAAAACCTAATTTTGTAGTTGAAATGTTCGAACGATTTCATGAAATATTTATACGTACGTAGAATATGTAAGTATAAAGGAGAAGATATTTGTCATCCCCTTTATAAGTTTGAACTTGCCATATTGAAAAGGATTTTCCGCATTGAGAGTAAATAAAGCGGAACGAGCATGCTTTAGCGTTCAATATTTCAGCATAATGCTGGGAATATATGCTCTAAATGTACTCACAGCGATATCAGTACGAGTATTATTCAATGCTATAAAATAGCATCGCGAAATCGTATACGAGTTTCTCTCTAGCGGATTGCTTGAAATAAGCATGAGCAGCTAAGTTCATTTTTGTACGTCTGTTCTTTGGCAGCGTTCTCGTATCATAAGACTTTATGCAACGCTGTGAGGTTTTCTGACTGAACTTTTTAGTTTTATCAAAGTCTTCCTATCTATTAGCTACTTTTGATAGTTTTTTATTTATTCAAGATAGAACATCGGAATTATGATGTTGTCGTTTTATTAAGAAATTAAATAAAATTGTAACTTCGCCACATAATTATTGAAATAACATCTAACTCTACCTACATTCATTCAGTAGCGATATTAAACCACAAAACTTATAATACTCTTACTTGCACTTAGCGCAAAGAGCTTTGCCAATGCGAATAAAATCTTGCAACACAATCAATTCCCTATCGTTTATTTGTGTAAAAACGAAAACGACCGCGAACGATTCCGCGGAGGGACTAAGCGTTAACGAGACCCTCCCAGAATAGAGAGAAATAAGGCTCTGTACACACACTGATATTTTTATATCTACCACCCCTGTCTTTCAAAATCAATTAAGTGGACTATCAATTTACCTAATATTTATTTTCCAGAGAACCTTTTTTGAAGTATTCGAAAATTAAACAAATTTGTCGGACCAGTCATATCAGAGTTCTGATAACTTAACTTGCCGCAATTCCTAGATCAACAGATTGACGCTATTCCTTTCGACAAGAAATAAACGACACAGTTACCAACTGATGTACTAAAAAATTATTAGGTATACAAATCCTTTATAAAGCATGCCACTAACTAAATCATATATTAATGTGCCGCACTATAACAAGGGGAAGAAACAAGTAAACAAATCAAAATAGTGTGTAACCGACCTACAGCGGTCTCATTGTGCTGAACCCGACAATGTAGCCTCTGGCTGTACAGTGGTTCTGTAACCGACACGCGGGGAGCTGTGTTAGGGTGTTTAGACTGCTGTGTAAAAGAGGCATTATCGATTCCTTAGTGTTGACTGATATTGTTACTATTAAACGTATAGCAATTGCCTTAGCTCAATTTTTTTATATCTGTGTGACTTTGTGAGTAGTATAAATTATTTAGGGAATGCCCTACCTGTAGGCTAATTTTAAAATCCGTTTTCTGAAAAAAAGCTACAAGTTTCCATAACACCATTTTTATAGTTTTTAATTAACCGTACCGTACTAAATAAATGAAATGAAAATATGCCTTAATACACCTACTATCTTCTTTTATGATCTGCAGTTAGTAACATGCATATATGTGTATTCTTGCATCAATTTGTAAGAAAATAACAATAAAATCATTTTAAATTTCAAAACGAAACCAATTAATAATTGATTCAATTGGTTTGATATTATTTCTTCAATTTGTGAAGGTGTTTATCTACGCTGAATTTCGTACCTTTATTCATTTATACAGTAGCTTTTTGATTGTGTGCGTCGCTACAGCAACTATTTTGCAGCAGATTGTTTTATCGTTGTAAACTACCATCAAGCTGGACTGTCGTTAGTCGGCTTAGCTAAAGAATATTCATAAAACGAGCCAAGTTCCGAAACACGTCGACATTTCGGTAGAGCGTGTATATAAATTGTCAATTTGCGCCGCCGAAATAAGGTTTGCATTAATGAACGACTACGTGACCTCGTGATCACCAGTGTTGTACTAGACCTGTCAATCTACATCGATACACGCATGGTACTGCTCGAATACTTTGCGTAACGCTATTTATAAATCGCCGCAAAGTTGTCCGCTTGACAATTTTTTACAGGTCTTATTTCGGAAAGTCTTCGCTAGAATTTCATGAGTTCACTTCACTTCACTTCTTCAACCATTCAATTCAATTCAATTCATTTATTCATATAACAATAATACATTGTGTTTGAATTCATAGGATAAACAATAATAAGATAACAATAAATAAAAAAAATACAATACAAATGTCAAAGCACACAATATTCGAAAGTTTATTTCATTACACGTCTATTTCGAGTCGATACCAACTAAGCGCTTCTTATCGACATTTATGATCCGCACAACAAAAATATGTCACGATTTTCTCCATAGGTTTATATTTGATGATTCCTTAGGTTTTATAAACGATAAATTAATTTACATCTCAAGAACGTCTCTAGATTACACCCGAACCAATCGGATTGCGCCGGCGGCACTCGGGAGCGTGACGCTCGCAATGCTATTAGCGCCCTGGCTATCGGTTGCATTTCTCGTGATGCGTATTTAATCGGGTTTTGGTTAGAGATTGCCCTATATACTATCTCCATAAATAAAACTTATCTCAAAATTTGTATTGTCAGATGGGAGTGACTGAAAATCAGCGCTGGCTAGGCTGGTAGGGCCTACCCAGCATACGCCGAGTCATTTCCATTTTCATTTTATTTGCTATGTTATGTGTATTATATTAAGTATGTATATGTATCTATTGTAAAGGCAATAAAAAAAATCATTTCATTTCATTCATTTCATTCATTTCATTTCATTCATTTCATTCATTTCATTCATTTCATTCATTTCATTCATTTCATTAATTTTATTCATTTCATTCATTTCATTTTCATTTCATTTCAGATTATAGTTCTCTCTTGTGATGAACGAAACGCACTTATTACCGCAATGAATTTAGGTTTTACAATTTTCTAGTGTCAGTCGGTCCTTATTTGGATTGTTGTAACGAATTTCTTAAATATTTCGAGATTAAAAATAGATGACTTGGCACATCACTAGTCAGTCGGTACAGGTTGGTACCGGTTATCTGCCTCTTTATGTCTTCACCCAAATCGTGACTTCTCAGAGTAGGTATTTTTTTACGAATGTAAACTCCACGAGAAACGGGGACTAAGGGTAATCGGTGGATGATGCCATTGGTTCTGCGCTTGATCTACTACGTGTCATACGAGCTGGATGCTATGAGGATTTATTTACACAAATGCTTTTTAGTGTAACGCTGTTCTTTGATATGATTTGTATTTTGATATATGAAATATGTCACAAGTTATTATAGCTGACATTCAGAAAATGTAGTTAAGAAAATTTCGATCAAGATTTCAAGTATTTCATGTATAACAGATGATAAACAAGATAATTTTTATTTAATTATTTGGTTTACATCGGTATTATATCATTTTGTCCATATACATTTTTCAATAATGAAATATTATTTATAAATATGGACTTGAATAGAACCATGGAACTTCATGGCATTTGCGTACAATTTGAATACAGGTTCATATCAACTACATACACATCACATGAAACGCTTCTATTAAAACAAGCGATTTACTATACAAGTTTATAGTTAGGTTGTGGTTGTGGATTGTGGCAGAAAGAAAAGTAGTGTTAAATAAGCAAAATATTGCCCTATTTATTTAGGTTTAAACCATTGAAACACTGCTACTAGCGTATGGAATAAATGCTATGAACAAGTGCCACGCAGCATGGAATTGACGCCAATTGCCAATGGTACGTACGTACAAGTGCGTATCAAAGGTTGTGGAACTAAATAACGCCTCTATACGGTCCATATAAAGAAAAACGTTTATTCTTATTCAAAATCCAAAGCACGAATGATGTAAGAAAATTTATAAACACACCATGTTTACAACTCAAAGTCAAATACTTAAAATAAAAGCCCTTGTCTTTAATTAAGTTGGGTTAATGGTCACTTCACCGCAATACTATTTCAATAAAACTGACTTCAAAAACAAAATACATTAAAAAGTCTTAAATAAACACTTGAAAGGACTCCATTTTAGGCAAACCATATCTTTTTGGCATCGATGCCCAGATAGATTTCGCTTAAGATGGAGCCTAAGAGAGCCCATGCGATAGCAATGACTTCAAAAAGAAATGGTTTGCCTAAATAGGAGTCATTTCAAGAGTTTTAGACTTTTAATGAAAAAGAAAACTTCGACCACAGAAAACTTTGCTTCATATCCAGCCTCGGCGCGCCCCAGCCCTGTTTTATAATAACTTAAGGGGTAAGAGGTAAATACCAATTCAAAAAAGTAAATATCATGAAAATCGGTCTAACGTTGTTGAACTATAAAGTAGTGTTACTGATACTACTTTATTTTATATAAATAAGGTTATTATTTGCAACCCCATACATATGCAATAGAATTGGTACTATTGCCTATTCTTTGCTTTATTAATTCAGTATTTGTCTAAAATTGACATTTAACTGTTTGGTGATAGAAACAGTTTGCTCATCATATACCACAATTTTTTTTTGTAGACAATTTTTTATTATTATTATTTTTGTCGATACTTTTGGTGCTAGTATCTGCACATTTTGTTTCATCAAGTTTCGAAAATACAAATTGTATATGATAAAAGATCTTCGTTATAACTCATGAACCTCTTTATATAGTCGCCATACATACAAATTTTTCTTGTTTATAATATTAATAAGGATTGCTTTCTATGCAAATTTACATAACATTGATTAATCATTTAAATACAACTACAAATCGATACAAAAGAACGAATACTTTTTTGTTATAATTAGAGACCATCGACGATCCAAATGCACTATACGGCTTTATGCCTGTTGCATAAAGCCTCAAAGCGAATTGGTCGCCGTATAAAAATTGTGCAAAGCGTGATATTTTCAAATTTGGAATGCGTATCATACACGAAATAAAAGACTAGCAGCGAAGACAACGAGCGACACACCCTTCCCCTCCGAGCGCTCGGCGCTGTCTGTCAAATTTCGATCGAAGATGAATGTTCGTGACAGCTCCAAATCTCAAATTTATAGGTTACTTTAGTAAGATATTTTGAATATATTGCACAAGATAAAATCAGGAATTTTGATGGTTAGTCAAAGATAGGAACCTCTATAACATTTTTTTATCAAATAACACACAATAAGTGCAATGTATCTCAGAGATAATCGCCTGTCTTTAGGTGCGTATTTTATGTCAAAACATGGTTTCAATTTTGTCTTCATTTGGAATAACCAGAGCAATAAATAAAAAAAAACAGAGTCGAAATCATGTAGTGGAACGTATTTCCCTTCATGTTTATGTTATTTCGATAGCTGATGTCAACAACTGATCTAGAAAAGTGTACCAGGAAAACCGTCAATTTGGCTTCTATGATTGCAAATTACAGGCATTTTAAATATTGAATCAAAAATTCAGAGTCGATATCTTATGTAGATAGCTCATTTCTACACAAATCAGTCAAAAAAAGTAGTCAGTTAAGTCATTTTTGGAGAGAAAACTGTACTTGAACTTTGTTAGTAGGTAGGTGACAGCAGCCTTAAGATTAACTACCAAAATTACAGCCAAGGAGAACGATCCATGTGTCTAATAACAATTAAATAACGTCTAAAGTTCTAAACTGAAACGCGCCTTTTTTATTTGAACGTAACGAGCTATTTATAGGTAGTTTAGTTGGTCGTTTCCATGTGTCGCTTTCTTCGTAATGAAAGTGCCTAGCGCGTATTTGCCCCAGTTGCTAATGTAAGGGCGCTTTCGCACAAGCGATTTCTTGCTAGAGCCCGCAGCAAATAGATGCGCTAACTTTTGAATATTAGGCTAAAAGTATATTAGAAAATACTACTTTTACAAAATAATGTTTATCATTAAAAGTATGGTTTTCGCGTCATTGTATGTATGCATTGCCTACACGTTCAACGAGTATTTATAGTTTGTTGCTCAAATAAATTAACAAATTTTTATGATCACTCGAAACATCTATTATAAATACATTATTGGGTTATAAAGTACTGCCTCCATGGAAAGTGGAAACTCTGAACATCGTAAAACTTTTAAACAGATTAATTATAAAATGAGGTTGTGTATCTGACACACGTGTTAACGCTAAAATTCTTTATCGTATATAATGTTGAGATAATTACAAGTAAACTTGGAAACTTTTAGTACGTATTTGTTAAGTTACATCTTAATCCCATGTAAATACGGATACATTGAACAAATTAACATAAGTTCAGGAAACGTATAAAAATACGATATTACAAAACGCTACTTTTTGGCGGATAAAACTGCAAATGCAAGTAAACTTAGTTGATATTTATACTAACTGTCTGAAATAAACCAAACAATAATAAATCAATGCCGTTTTACGCCGCCTCAATTGTGACCGGTAGATATTGCTTTAAACATTAAGTCAACTATTTGTACTTTCTGTGCTATAAATTATAAAAAACATCATTTCTTATCTATAAAAAGTTTCAAGACAAGGATATTAAAATACGAGTAAGTATGTAACCATTGATACGTATACTAAATACTTTAGAGTAGCTTGACCCTACTAACTCATACAGGGTATAAATTGCACTTGTAAAAAGCAACTGTGACTGTGACAGACGAGGAAATTAAACCCCGTGTCTTACGCTATAGGCATACGCCCGGATAGTCTCGTCTGTCACAGAGTCACAGTCGCTTTTTACAAATGCAATTTATATTATTAAGTTTGTATGGTGACAAAACACTATAAAAACAAATAAACTATCATACAGGGTATTATTCCTCAAGGCGGAATCTCAAAGCGGTGGCCCGAGGCGACCAGCCGAACGTGTTTGCCGTCTATTTGAGGACCACTTGTGGCTATTCAGAGGGTAGATTAGTGCAAACAGCGAGGTAGAAAAGATTTCCCGTGTAGAGCCAAGGGTGCACTGCTAGGTAACCGGTGGGGAATAATTTCCTTTTAGCTGTGTGTACCTGCAGTTTACCTGAAATTAACTTAAATTCAAAAGTAACAAGGGTAGTTGAACTGTATTTGCTTGGCTTGCTTGTAAATTTAGATTAATTTTTTGTACCTACTCGTACTTGTATGATGGCCTTAAATAAACGCTTGAATCTATGTCTGTCTACCTATGTAGCTAAACTTTCTTGGGCAGAAGCATTTTTTAACTATCAAGAAATGTTTATATACTGATATCTAATAAACATTTGTTACACACTTTTATTTGGCTTTGTATCGTTTACTTTAAGAAGCATTATTACCACCTTTCCAACGTAGCTATAGTAACGCAAATTCTGACCATATTAACCACTGAACGTGAAAACAGTGTCGATAGTCACTACTATAATATAGAGCTGTTTGTGAGCAGTGCATCCGAAGCGCCTTATCTATTTGTGTGCAACGCTCCATTCACTCGAGCGCATTCATTTGAGCGCCGTCGCGCTGAAAAATAGATAATATACAATGCACCTTCAGATGAAGCCTTTTCTGAATGAATGGTTGATTGATGAATGTGAAATCCCATAAGCTGAAACGAGCGTGGGTGATTAAATTACCATAAGACTGTAATAAGATGGATATCACAATCGATGATCAGTTTTTTTTCCGATGATCACAAAAATAGTTGTACAGCTAGCTTAGGTTTCAACCTAAACTAGCTGGTAGTAGTAACCAGCAACCTAAGCTTCGAGTATGCAATGTTGCAATATAACCTATCGAAACTCAGACATAATGTATTTTTTCTGTTTTTTTTTAATCCGTTCAATAGATGCAAAGATGCTACAAACCTCCTATTTATTATATCTGTGCCTGAGTTTGATTCACACAATATTATCTCTTTATAACATCAGTCCTGATTTTTCAATAGCCTTTAAAATATAACATATTTGTTAGCAATAATTTTATGAAAATGACGTTTTATAGTTATTCAGTCTGATAAGTTTTATCTCACGTTTGAATAATCGGCCCTTAGTGACATTGTGCAATGTCCAGTGCATAGGTGACATTTAACCTTGTTTTTTTTAACAAGTTCATCTATACTCGTCTCTCGACACATCTACATAATATAACGAGCATATAGTATGGCTGACATTATCGTGTGCATACAAGGCCCTGTAGCCAAAATCGTCGGGGCGTGGGCCAAATGCGCCGGTGTCAATGGCTCGAATAATGCCTTTGAAGCCACTACAGCCAGTCAGTTCACGTGCCAGCACATCAACCCACCACACTATAATAAGTTTTTAAATAAACGGCCGCAACTTCACGTGAAGTCCTGAAGGCAATTGACGATGACGACTAATAATATTGTCAAAAAGTGTAATAAAATAGTTGTTACGGTTATACGAAATATCATGTAAGTCGATATTCTTTATACGCATCACGCAATCTATAAACCTTCGGAGTTATAAGATAACTTTATATAATTATTAGAAACAATATTATCAGAGAGGCATTGCCTCTTCTTCTGCCTTCGATAATGTTAACGAAAACGATATAGATAACGAAATAGATATGTAAAACTTATAGGTACCAGTCTTTAATATTTCAAACAATCCTCTCACGCGTGGGTGTTGTGGAAAGTTCGCATGAGTACCTATATTTCACAGCCAAAGACAGAAGTTATCAGCAAAAACTGACGTTACCAATTTTGAAAATACTAATACTACTAATTTATGTAGTGCTATTAAAGTATGAATAAACTATGAGTATGCGCCAGACAACACACAAAATGTCTTTGTTTCCAGACAACGATTGTTACGAACGCGCCCCACATAAATACATACATAATTACATTTAAACATTCATGATTAAGGTACAAATTAAAACAACTTTTTACATCGTCGTCACGTATTGCCATATTGAATAGCCTAGCCATATTGGTAAAACTTCACTCTTTTCAAGCTCCTGTTGATGCCCCATCTTCATTATACAGCTAGTTTTTAGTTCCTCATCAAGTTCAACGTAGCCTGTTTGTATTCGTTTAGCTGCGATCGAATGTACTATTCGCCCTAAGTATTACAGTTTTGTTGCCAACTTTAGAACAGTTTATTACACGGAAAATTATAGCAGGTTATTAATTTTGAGAGACAGACGGCTGTGGGTTTGTGGCCCACGCTCATACACCAACTCAAATACTCTTATAATTAAATTACCTTATCATGTTATTATAACGGTATTATTTATTAATAACCTGATGTTTAGACTGCTTCTTATTCAAATTGAAGCTCTAAAAACATTTTAATTATGTGTCGATTTTATCTTGTATCAGAATATTAATTGAGGGTGAAGAAAATTTTAATTACTTTCTAGAAATTTAATTAATCTACTTTATGAGATTGTATTAAGTTTTCATTTCCTTTTTTTTTCAGATGACCGGACATCAAATCAGCAATAAATATAGACAAAAATGAATATACGGATCTTATGGTAAGTTCATACAATGGTTTCTAATTTCGATATAAATCTGTTAAAATACGTAAATTTTTACAATGGTTTCTATATAAGTCTGCTAAAATACTGGTGAGATGCAATTTAATAAATTTAAACGAACGATCAGGCGTTTATTTCAATAGAAATAACGATAAAAAATTCTTCTTCACTTAGTGTATGGCATCTCCAAGTAACTCAAAAAATAAATAAATGTTTCCTTTATAAGTTAAAATGAATAATCACCCAATAAATATAAATTAACGAAGCAAAGAAAAATGGCCAATCAACAAACTTATTCTAGGTAATGAACACCGTCATCACTTTTCTCTCGATAAATAAACTCTTTGTACCTAAATCTTCTCCGAGTTTTCTCACAGATAAGTTTATCAATGTGTCATTGTCTGGAAATCTTGTGTGTCGGCACTGAGAATAAGATTATTTTCTTTTCATCGCACTTTTTGGGTTCGGGACTCGTTAGTTGATGGAAGTGAACAATTCAAAAGAATGTCAAAACTTTCAAGAGCACTGCGTCACTTTATTGCTACAATTTCAACGGTGCAAACAGTGCCTATTCCACTCAATTGTCATTTTTTTATTATTGAAAAAATTTAGTTTTTCAGTTTGGTATCCTTCAAACGAAGGTATCATGTGTTTCATTCTACATAATGATCATGAGCATGACACGACCATCATTGATAAGTTAATCGAGCCCTTCAAACGATACTAAAAAATGTTTCGTATATGTCTATCAGTTTTAGAGGCTCTGAATATTTTTTTTATCTACGTTTTTTGCTTGTTTTTCCTTTTCAATCAATTGGGTGAGGGTTGGAATAGAAACTTTGACAATGAAACCTTAATGATGAGGGTTTTTTGTGCTCTCAGAATAAGAAAAAAGATCGTCTGTTTAACGAATATTCATGATGAATTATTAATATGGCGCAGTATACAAATACTTGGCAAATGAGAACTTGAAAAATGTCTTCATTGCGGTACAAAAAGTTTACCACATAAATTCAATTGATAACAAAAAAAAATAACTTTCAAGATTTTCTTAATTAGCTCATACACGTAGCTTGAATCCTAATTGTTTGGTTTTCATCTCGACGTTGAGGTGTAATTATATGTTTAGTGTAGCTGCACAGATAATGCTGTTTTGAATTTCCCAATTTTGACACGCATATGCATTTTCTGTAAAAATTAGAAACTTCCTAAACGTTTCTGGGCAGCAAAATTATAAAACTTTTGGGCACTATACGTTAACTTTTTTTAACTAGAGCAGGCGAAATCAGATTCCACATTTTGGGCCCTATTTTTGAATCACTCACCCAAATATAAAGTGTTATTGCCGTTGATTAATGTTTGATTTTCAAATGAAAACAAGATATAATCCAACTCTGTGTTGTTTTAAAGTAGAACTTAATTTTGTTAGTACCTACTTACTCGAGTCTATATTGTTTGAGCTTTTCATTGATTTTTAATTAATTTTCTCGTGAAAATCACTCGCAATATTGACGCGAGGGATTCAAAAATAAAGCTCCTGATTGACTAATAGAAGAAGGCATATCTTCCGCGGTTTGTCCGCACTTCTACCAAATGAACAAGGTAATTTATTTGCTACAGCATGTAAACTAAAAATATTTTCACACATTTTTTTAACCACTCCAAGGGTTAATCTGACAAGAGGCGAATATATTTTGTTGCGACCACACCGTCCTCCAAAAGTCGCGGACTGAATTGTGTGAATTATGCGCGCCGCCATGACTGCGGATTGCCCAATTTATAACAACCCCCATTTTTCCCCGCCCCTTCACCCCTTTACCCCTTACGGTTTCGGACGGGGTAGTCCACCGCGATGATTTATCAGATTTTATTTTTATGTTTTGTTGCGGATTTCGTAGTGGCTATCTTTCCGAGATGCTGCGAAAGATAACTCACTTGGGATTTTGAAAATACACGTTTCTGGTTGACTAGATTTATGCTGTATCACAAACAACATAAATCTAGGCAACAATAGTGGTCTTTTGTTTTCTTGCATCTCTTACCACTTGGAATTCTACTGAATTTTGCTATAAAGGTTTATCTATCTAACATGCTAGATGATTGATATATTTTGTAAGTTTTGAAGCTACGTGATTTAGTTACTATGTAACTGTTACTAACTTAATGAATTACAAAACTTGAAATGAACACTTTCAATAAACTTTTGCAGTACTTGAAGTTAATTACATCTGTTTCTCTGTGCAACTGTACGAAGTTTGTATTACATAAGCCTAGGTTATTGTAGCTTCATGGCAATATTTATATTACCGTCTTAGTCATTAACTAAATTGAACTGCAAACAGTATCTGTAAGACGCTCATAATGAAGATTGCTCATTAATTAGCTTTCGCTCTATTCATAACCGGCTTCAGGCGTTCGCTCGCTTCGCTCCGATCCGCTTTTTGTGCTACCCTGAATTCATCAACTAAATTAAGATTGCTTTACCTATAATTTTCTGATAAGTTGAAATTAAAACACTACGTACAATTCAACTAAGTACTATTTACCGGTGCTACGTAAAGAAATATGTATAACAAAAGGATTTAGGTGTTTTTCTTAGACTTTATTTTAAGCAATACGACTTGTACTGGTACATTTACCTTGAATGTGTTAGAAGGTTCTTAAAAAAAAAACTTTTTAACATCAGTCATCCAACTTTGTTAAATAGTTTAGCGGCAAGGTGGATCAACACAACATACTACATGTATGAAACATGTTATTAAGCTGTTGTAGAAGAATTAAAGGACCATTTTTTAACGTAGACCTGACGTATAAACATACAGTTTATTTGCTTGTACAGTTAACTACAACGCTATTATAAGCAAAGGTAGGTTATTTAACAGTGATGTCCACAGAAATAATAAACATAAAACGTCTAGACATTTTTTTCCACCCCACTTCCTTTAATAGCTGAAATGTTTTACTTCTTTGAAATTTGTCTGAATCGGTAACGTAAATTGCTGGAAACCATTAGCTTCGATTATGAAATCAATAGTGAAAGCGTGGCGCGAACGATGCCATCTAATCAGATCGAATTGTTGGTTCAGGCCTTGCCTTGCGTGGCCTTCAGCATTCCTGTGGTGGAGTGGTGGCCTCGATCCATCAAGTGGCATAGGCGTCTTTACACACACTATTGATTGGTGTGAAGACAAAAGACTGAGTATAAATGTTAACTCCCTCTACATAGAGTGAATGAGGGTATCAGATGAACTTCACAGTATCTTCGCCTCATTATAAATCTTAATGGCGGCTGGAAACAAAACGCTGTCATTAATTTTTAAATAAAATGGTGCGCTACTTTTATAATTAATCTTATTTTGAACAAAACATCTCATTAGTCTTGTTTATTCTTGTCAAAATATGAAACGTGATTGTTAAATTACATCAATTCAACTAAATCCTCAATTTCAGAACCGCACTTATTTCAGGGAATAAAAAAAATAACAGCTCATAGTTTGGGCACAGGCGTTCTATCGCGAAGCAATCTCGGAATACTTTCGCACCGTAGTCGCGTGCGTGTCGGGCTATTCTTTATCCGTATCTGTCCTTTATCGTAGCGCCTTTTATTTGCTGAGATTTTTGAAGAGTTATTCTTACATGCCGTGATAAGTTTATTTACTCTTATCTGATAAACTCTTGGTATTTCGTAGATATTTTTTCGTAGCGACATAGGTACCTATCAAATTTCTTTAATTTCTTTTTAGTCTGTTTAAAACTGTAGTTAATGCGAATTTGTATGAACACGTTTAGTTTTATATTTGTTGTTACGTTAAAGTGCGTTAGTTTGTATTGTGCTGTACGTCTTATTATCTTATCATGTCTGTTCTTTTCACAACCATTCGATATTATGAATTTAAATTAGCAATTTGTAAAATGACAATCCTTTATTGGCTGTAGATAATACTAATAAATATTGTTTGTTTTTTAAATCTTAAGAGCTGTGGATTGATGTAAATTAAATAAAATAAAATTTTACAAACTTTTATATGTCTTAAAGATTTATTTGATACCACTTTCTCATTATTACAAATACAGTTAAAACAATCTCAGCAAACAATATAACGTCAGCAGTTATTTCATTAACAAGTCTACAAGAGACGTCGAGGAGAAACCGTTTTGAAGTTGCAAAATTAATCCTCTTACTTAGTGTTTGTCTCTATCCGCCATTTAATGGAATGATGTTCGGGAACTTGCCAGAACGCTGCCTACTTCTGATTAATTTAGGCAAAAGTTTGGCTTTTCGCTGGCAATTCATAAGTCACGGCTTATAATGATTGGTGGTTAAGGAAATGTCGTTTTATGCTGATGTACAATTTCTTCTTCATAAAGTCAGTCGGTAGCGCTTTCATTTAAACATTTATTAGAGTTTCAATTTTACAAAAGTGTCAAAATGCAGATATGCACCATCCTATGCCTCATCCACACCTGACATCAGGTGCGATCGAGGCCAAATATCTGCTAAGCTTGAAATAAAAAAATAGGTATTTCGAATGAGCCGATAGAAGGCCCCAAATGTGGTGTAGTTCACATTCGAAAAAATCTCACCAATTAAATTTGCTTTTCGAAGAAAAAAAAAACAGTTTTCGCTTTGTTAGGTTTACGATTTCTATGCATTTGGATTTCCTCTGTGCAGTAGTTTCTTTACTTGTAGATAAATATTATATTTATTTGGTAAAACTGTAAAACTCTTAATTGAATTACCACACAAAAAAACTTCGATTGTCGCAAGAATCGGGGCCCTAAACTCCAAAACCTACTTACTTGTGAGGTGTGAAGTTAAAATTTTCAAATTCAAATAACTCGACGATGTGTAATCGAAATATGCAAATAAACCCCAAAATTCAAGTGGATAATGTTAAAACCAAGATGACAGTTCCATTTCCATTTTTATTACTTTCACGTCTAAACCAATAATCATTTGTCAGTTTGATTCTAATAGAATCTTTATAATGTTACGATTTATCGGCGATTATTTTTGAAGAACGGCGCCTCACTGCGTATTAAATAATATTCTTGGAGATTTTACCTATTTTTCGTAGATCTAAGACGTAGGTGGTTTGCCCATTATTCATGGATCAACAAAATTCATTGTTTTAGGCGTTCGATCGATAGAACAAATAGCTGCCTACGTGAAATAGTAACGAAGAAAAGTTTCTTGAAAAATATTTGACATTCAAATAGCTCTTGGGGCTTTTGTAACAATTTTCTTTTTCTTTTCTTTTCATAAAAACAACGGGAGATCAACGTACAATATGTACAGTATTCATAATATCGTTCCTACACTTTTTTGTAATGCGTACTCAAATCCAGCAAAAAAATCCCTGACTCATAGATGACGATAAAAAGTACAACCTGTGGTTTCTCTCTCCTTGTTTCTATCTTTTATTTCAATAATAAAAGTAAACATACCATAATAGAGTTAGTTATCAGTCATACAAAATTTTGAAAATAATTGAATTATAAATGCTATATTGTAGGTACGGACGACAGCACGTCAAGGTAAACACTGCGGTATCTTATGCAGTTGTAATAAGGGCTAGTTTGCAACAAAAATGGGTAACCTGATGTGCTGGCTGTACATAGATGAGTCACTTATTATTACGATAAAGTAGAGACTGACATGGAAAATCGACTCGAAAGTACTTTTAGTCTGAGTGTCAAATATTTTAAACGATGTGACAGTTATCCAATATTTAATGATACAATAGAAGTCTCACTTAAATCAGAGGGCTTAGTTGGAGTTTTTCTCCTCCTTGGAATGTTCAAACATTTTGGTAGGTGGCGCTGTCACTTTTTCATTCAAAATTCTAACGCGCTCGCAATCGGACGTGAGTGGAAAAACTTAAACAAAGCTATCTGATCGAATCACTTTAAATCAAATCAGTTATTCATTTAAAAGAAGTCTCACTCACTTTCTCACCCTGTATACATGTTCGTAAAACATGTCCTGACAGTTCTGTTTGCTGAAAAACGTGTGCTCAGAGGGCGTTGCAAATTAGCACGGCGCCGCTACATACCGCATTCATTTCCCCTGACGCGTCAGCGCCGGCACGCTCTATGTGCTATCCTGGCTAAGCTTGGTATCGATACTATAGTAGTCTATCGATATTACTTACTTAAATTATAGCTGTTATCGTCATTTGTGATTGATTCTCTGGCCCATCCATAGCCCATTCAACAAGTACATGACAGAGACAATATCATAATAATGTTAAGTAAATTCGATGGCGATTAGATCACTAGTCTTATTTTAACTCTTCGAAAATGATTATATTATGGTTCCTTTTCTGGTTCACTTCTAATACTTACTCACTGGTTTGGTTATTATTCACCCTGCAGTAGGTCCCGACTGGACTCTTCAACTGTACAACGTCCTATTTACCAAGTTGGGTATCTGGGCACAAGTCTTAATGAACGCGACTTTAGTCTTTTTGAAACAGACTAAAAATTGCCTTCAGCATTACATACTAAAAACCATGTTACAGTTTATTTAACCATGAATTTATTATTAACAGCCTCAAAATATCGATGGCATCCACTTTACTTATTTGGTATGTATTTAGTAGCAAAAATACATTTCACTGATTAGACATCATTATCTAAAAACTGGATTTTGAACTCTGGTTAAAAAGGAATACCATTAACCCTTTAGAGAGGGACCCTCCACGTATATTGGATTACGTAAATTAGAATGTTTGTGACATTAATATGTATCACGACCTTTACCAAAAGCACCATAGCTCTTTCTAAAAAAAAACTAAGTACGCCAGACGCCAAAGGAGCACTTATTCCCATTAGGGCCACCGTAGTAGGCTTACACGGGTGAACTTTGCACCAAACCAACACCATACAAGGCCCTTCGTTCTCCGCATCCAAGCAAGGCCGTGCCTTGGCCCAAGGCTTTATTGTGGCCTTGCCTAAATTTATGTTTGAAATACCACAAACAATTATCAGGATTTCCGAGTTGAGACCTTATACATAATGGTAGCTCCACACAGCCCGTGGTCAAAATGTTCTTAGTCATAAATAATTGAAATTTATAAATGTATTTTGCTGATACCCTTTGAATTAGCATACAAAACAATAAACAAGTAATATTTATTCGCATCATGTTATTCATAAAATAAATATGTCATTTACTAAATGAAAAACCATTACGATTATGCCTCTCGTTCTTTAAATAAATTCGTACATAACCTTATCGGAAATATAAGCAATATTGTACTCATATCGGCCAACAAACGCCTCGGAATAGAAAAATCGTTTCGGTTGGCCACCGGCCAAAAACGAATATCATACTCGTCGAGAGGTTCGATACTATGACATAACCAAACTGAAGAAGATTCAGAAGGCTTTGTGTAAAAATATTTTTTTTATTAATCAACAATTCAAAAATCAGCCATGTTCATCTTATATGTTTAAAAAAAATTACGACTTAAATGTTGTGAAATAGAAAGTATTTCTAGTAGATAATATTTTTATTTCATTTTCGCCACATCGTCATGACAACAATTATAGATAGCAAAGTCCGTTAGTAAAAAAGTGGCCGATTATCATTTCTAGATACGATTTTGTTTCGTAGTCCCGTGTCATTTTACCACTTTTCTCAATGGTCATTATTTCTTATGTGCTTACTACATGAACGCCAGTTGTGATCGAAGCATGATGCGGCACTTAGTAACTACACACAAATGTAGGAGATCGTTGGAGTGAACTCAAGTGAACGACTTGGATGGGTTTTATTGGACGAACTGACTAATACAAACTGCTTTCAAAATATGAAACATGAATGTAAATAAAAGTTCTGGTTAGCGATATCTTTCAAATACTTCATACGTAATGATATTCCTAATTTGCATTATTCGTTGGTTAGTGCTTGTTCGTCGATGGTGCAAAAAAACAAAAGATATGATTTTGATTTATAGTAGAACATGCCCTTAGACCATACCCAACTTGTGACTGGCAATAAATTAATCTGAATCTGAACCTAGTGTCATAAGCAAACGACAAGTATCAAGTCATTCATGCTAATACGGTCATTCTTATAATTCTTATAATATTTTAAATCACAATACCAAACGTTCCGATTTACCTCCATTCGCCTGATCAAGCTATCAGAAAATAAAGCCGATACTAGCGCGCAAATCATTTCGACTCGCTCCGGTGATTTTAGCAGCCCGCTCAGAAATCACCGCTCGCTTCGCTCCAAACGCTCACTCCGCTCCCACGAGCCTTGTTCCTTCGTAATGGCGCGATGAGCGAGAACTAGTTATTCATGGCACGCAGAGAGAATAATAGCTGTGGCGAGGCGGTACGAATAACAGACAGACTCTTAGGGCCTGTTTCACCATGTACGAACGACTAAGCACTAACCAACGAGTAATTTACATATGTAACGTCATTTTGTGCGAACGACAGATGAAGCTAATGGGAACTTAATGGGAATGGGAAATAAATAAACTTCATTGATTAACTGGCCGTTAGAGTAGTAATAAAGGTTAGAAATCTATTTCCTAAAATTCAAGAAAGAGCTATCTTTATTTTACAATTTCAAATCTGTTAGTGTGACTTTCGTATGATTTCTGTCTGAAAGTTTCGCAGCACAAATCTAGAAATAACCCTCAACCTGTTTGTTATACTAAGGTAGGTAAATACATAGTCATGACTTTGATCGTAAGAATCCTACCTACATTCATATTCTATTATTTTAACTGTTTCAGATAACATAATTGTCATCTTTTGTAAGAAAAATAAAGCAGCATCGAGTTTTCTGAAACTAGATTAATAAACCCAGTGTCGCTGTTATTTATGAGTATACATTTGTCGAGCTGGTGCTTGTTGCGTATCACGGAGACAGATGCACCGGTCCGACATAAGGCTTTATTTATGCGACTGTGTTGCACTGACTACTGTAATCTGGCCACTGAAACTAATTTACATGCTGGCGCTATTTACTTTTATTAAAATTGAGCTAAGATAATTTATATTTCCTGTGTGAGTTTCAACACAACACGTCATTTTTAGAAGGCACTTGGAGCATCTCTTGTATGCACATACGTATTTTAATACTGTCACAACTTTTGCGAGGCTCGCTCGACCCTAACATAGCAGGGGAAAGAACAGATGGATAAATACTTTCCTGTTCGTTAACGTGATTAATAAATGAAAAAAACTTAATAAAATGTAACTGTTAACCCCTCGAGGAATCACCACATTCCAACACTAGCGTATTTACCTTTGTTCTATTTTGTTTGCGCCCGCGTCTTATAACACAAATAGTTTCCTTCAATAAGGCAGTGTACAGTAATTTCCCGCTCGCAAAGAGCGAAGCGAGCTAAGCGAGCGATGCAATAAGGCGCAGGCTTCTTTGTTCATTGCGCAATAAAACTAGTTACAATGGAATGCAACTGCGCCTGTGACTGTTAGACCTCGCTTCATTGATGGAATTGGACGGTTTTGTTGCGAACATGATTGTAGCTGCAATTTCAGAAATCTGCCATTAACTTAATTGGTTTACTTTTTAACGTACAAGCCATATTGTTCACATAGTGTACAAGCCATGTCATTCATAATGTACTTTTTGATCTAATACTCAAGAGTCCTGACCGAAAGGGACCCGTGTAGTAATTTGAGGGAGGCTTTTGCCCGGGGCTAGTAAAAAAACGAATTAACATAATAATTAATGAATAACTTCTACAAGACATTATCTTGAATTCTCAAGCTATAAAAACACTGACAGAAATATCAACATTACAAAAATAGATCTACAGGCCTCCTCTTGTGTGAGCGACGCAAGATTCGAAACGTGAAGAAAGCTCGTCTGCAGCTGAAAAGCTCAGGGGTTCTACTCTGTAGGATTGCTGAGTTAAATCCAATCCATCCCTTTTACTCGCAAGGTCATGTTGACATGAGCGACAGGGACGGCTAGATTCGAAAGTACAACCAAAGCTTTGCAAAGTAGGCTGTATTGTAAGCTCGAAAGCCTGAGTCGAGTGGCGAAAGCTACTGGGGTAATTGGAGCGAGCCGACACGGCGTCCTACAGTTTGTTTTTTTAATAGGATTTTATAAACGTTGCCGTGTTTTGATATAATTAAGTCGCATTTCCACGAAAAATGTAATAATTTGTGAATCTTTTTACTTATGTTTTAATAAGGTACAATCATAGTGGTGCTGATAAGAGACGGACGCTTTACACTCATTTGTATTCGATATGTTTTTGGTCCAAATCAGAATTTTATCAGTTTCAATGGTTGTGCAGTAGATCCGATTTTCATTCTCGTATGATTTGTTTTCATCCGAACACGTTTCCAACTAACTATCCTAAAACCGTATCTTAACTTTATTAAACGTAGCATTCTTGTTACTCGTAGTTCGTAGTCGTGCTACGAACTACGGGATATATGAGAATATGCTACGACGTAGCAGTATTGCGGTAGCAATTTAGTGTTTGCTTTAGTCCAATGTTAACACGTTCCAGAACACTATTCCAGACACAATAGGTGTTTTATTGTTTTCACGCCTGTAGGCGTTCACTGTCCCGAATCGTGTTAAGTAACTTGTAAAGTAAATTTCGTATGTTATTTTATAGTTAGCATCAGCTTTATCCTGCAAAACTGTATGTGACTCTGGGTACCTTACCTACCTATTATTCATGCAATGCTTGTATTTTACATGCTTAAAATTTCTTAAGAACGCAAGAAAAAAGGTTAAACGTTAATCGCAAGGAGAGTTTTCCACTAATCAAGTGTCAACAAAAGTACCTTAGCCTTTTTGTGACCACGAAAGCATTTATTTATTTTTTTATTTAAAGACTTGATTGCAAAAATCATAGTGTACAAAGGTGGACTTAATGCTAAAAGCATTATCTTCTAGTCAAACCTTAAACCTTTAAGCATTCTGGTTCAGTCAGGAAATTCAATTCAATTGAATATCTAAAGTAAATCCGTAAAGTGTTTCAATCGTTAAGGGTCAAGAAATTCTTTTTTTATTACTTCTCATATGCATTTTTCTCGTCGCATCTGCAAAAGCAAAGTATAGAGGCCGATTGGTCCTCGCCTTAAGAGCAGCGCATGTCGAGTGCCCATACAAGTGCGCCGCTTGTGCTCGCTGCGTGTGACATACAAAAGCTTAGGAGTACGTGAGCTGTGAGAGTATGAAGTTATATTTACCGTTTTATAAGCAAAAATATTCATTAATTCACATATAGGTTGCCTGAATGAGACCGTTCCTAAACCGCCTAAATTGTAGGTACTCATAATTTGTCTGTTTGTGTTTTTTTTTCAAAGTCGAAGTCAAAAAAAATATTGTCATTAAGTGTAACAAAGGTGTTTGCTTGATTTGTTGATAAAGAAATCTATCTTTACAAAACATGAAAAATCTTAAGACTTTTTACTTATGATTACAAAAGCTTTAAAACATTTACACATTTAGATGATGTACCCTGACTATATCCAATTTAATTTGATCAAATTTAAAATTTAGTACTTTTAATCGAATTCGTGAATTGGGATCAGTTTACTGAGCCAAGACAAATCAAATATTGCAGGCACTAGATTTAAGTGAAACTATTTGCTAAGCTAATATTTGTAATCCGTGACTATTTGCTTGACCCTCTAACTCAAGTGAATAATAAATAAAACGAAAGATCTTTAAAGACGAATTTTGGCGCTATTTACTGTATACAGTTCAACGTTTACATAAATTTAAAGAGTTTTGAAACTAAACCCTATTCAATGAAATCGAAGAAAGCACAAAATATTCATAAATGTTTACAGTATTCGACAAGCAATAAAACGGACTTTAATAAATTCATCTGTTCTGGAAATAGATAACGTGAGTACTTACTTAACAAAAATGAAAAGGTTTTAAGTGAAAAGTAAACAAAATTCGAACAATAACTGGATGTATCTCTCTGATCCAGTCGCATTCAAATGATAACTCTATATTGTTTCATTTAAATTAATAGAGAGCATTCTGTTTTCACTGGACTGTCGGGAAATATTTGCAATCCCATGTTTATATTATGAAGCTACTGGATTATTTGTAATTGATCCGGAGTTTCTGTTAAAAGAATGAATTGTAGTTAAAAATTGCGTTTTTGAGTTGATTGATATTGTTATCATCAATCGATATCATCGTAGCATAATCGCTTTAATCCCGGCCGTCGTAGTATTTCATAGTTATCTATGAGTTCGTAGCAAACGCTTGTTTCAACTGGATGCGAGTAACGATATTTTTCTTTAAATTTTGTATTGATTTACAAACAAACACGGCGACAGAACTACTAAGAAGAACTGGTTACTACTTCAAATAACAAACGTGAATACACACAATTATTGGAAATTGGAATGCCTGCGTTATAAATAGGTTTGCTTTGCGATGAAATGCCATTTGTTCGACCAAAACATATTTGCTTTCAAATTGCTAATTTTCATTGACTGAGTGTATTCACGAATATAATAATTGGGGTGGCTTTGTGTATGACATTTAGCTCGCTGAAAACAACTTTCAGTCTATCATTATGTGGTTTGGTTGATTTATCTAGAATCTTTTGGTCAGGAGATATTTTTTTTTATATTATACGCTTATTAAGATTCTATGTCGTTACACTTACAAATATGAAAGAATTATGAAAATCACCTTCACAGTCGCGCAGGGGGGAACATCTTGGATCCTCAACATCGTCGGTATTCGAAATAAATGTAAATTCAAGTGGAGCTTCGTTCCGTTTGTTGCGGAGAAGCTCAACGTTTATTATTATTTGGTTTCTCAGGCTCAAACATAGATAAGTGTAGTAGCCCGTTAGGAATAACTTTACAATTCATTAGGTATGTACATAAGTACGCGCAATAGTGGACACTTATTGTCATTTTACATAGCCCACCAACTACCACCGCAGTTGGTAGGTGCGCGATACAGCATTTTTCTGGGGAGAAAATAATGATAAGTGAACTTGGTTCATGTATTTTGCAAAATTTCTTAAGACGACTAAGACCTAAGAAATCCTACTGTATAACAAAGGCATTGTGTTGCGTCCTACCTCTCAGACTCGACGTTTGCAAATATGTAATCTCCATAATGCTCCATCATTTTGTCTCGTTGCCAAGATGTTTATCGCAATGGTTATTATCCATCCACCAGCGTATTTCGTTTGCTATGCAGAGGGTTCAATATAATACGCACAAAGAAAACTATAGTAATAGCACTATAATGACAAACCTAGAATGTATACCTAAATGAAAGAAGACCATTTTGCTAAAAAGAATTCTGAACATAAAAAGTGACATTATCGTTTGCGTAGCCATCACTTCGTTTATGGATCGTTAAAATATGATAATGAGTTTCTGAATATGCAATTAGAAGTTATTAAATCAGAAAAAATAAATCAAAGATCAAATTAATATCTTTGACAAATCATTGGCAGAGATGTACTCTTGTAGGTACTTGAATAAAATTGCGACCTTCGTGATTTATTCATTATCTTTAAAAACTCGGATTGTTAGCGTGTATTTCAAAACCCATTTTTGTATGGACTTAACATAATTGTAATTCTACTTAAACTAGACAACTGACAGTTTTTATGAACTTCTTAGACATTCAATCTTACGATCGCTTTAACTACTATCAACTATTTCCATTGCCATGTCAATATTTGATCAAAAACTTGTAATTTCTCTCACTCTCGTACACATAGAAGCATTAATTTTGCAGAAATTAATCGTTCACTTCTTTTGTCCACAGACGCAATAGCCCTCTCCCGTCTTCCACCGGCACAAGACTGAACCTGTGATATCGGCGCACGCGCAGCCGGACAATAACTGCACACTTTATGGGGACGCCTGCTACATTTATAGACGCACTATTCTAAAGTAAGTGTTATTTTTTTAGCTTTTACTACGACTGTTCTGCTGGGCCTTTATACTGGAAATCCCTATTTTTTTCTACGGTGAAAAAAATGCATTAAACTTCATACCCTCCGCTTAGCCAGGCGGAGGGTTATGTGGGGTTCTCCTCTCCAGAAGGGAGAGGCCTACCTACTAAAACAACCACCAGTGCCGTATCTGTGTGTGGCGAACCTGGTGTAGCCAGGCCTTCCCCAATCATTCACCGCACACAGTTTTTGCTCCCGAAGGCGAGCCCATCTCGGGCCAAACAAATATCTTCCAAACTTTTTCAGCGCTCTCTCTCTCTCTCTATTAGTGGTTTGGACTGACAAGACTTTGGAAATAGACCGATTTTAAAAGTATGGTATAAGGAACTTTATTTTTTATTGTGCAGTCGTCTTATCATCTTTTCCGGAGTCTAGCAATGAGTGACGACGTTGGTCCACTTTTTTTTAACGTGGGTGAATTTCACCTGCTCTGGCAAAAAAGAATCTAAGGGGTTAGATGGCTATTTCAGACAAAATAATCAGCTATAAAAATATGATGCATATATTGAACAAAAAAGTCATCTAGGATTTCAGAAAGATTTTTTAAAAGATGAAATATGAAACCAAAAAGATTTTTTAAAGTCATGTCGGCGACAAACAAACAAGTTGACGATCGATGAACCTTGTATGGTTATTAGTACCGTAAGTTAGTTTTAATATTTTTACGTAAACTGTTAAATGGCTGGCCATATACGATACGGAATGAATTTACCAAGTTCTCATAACTATCAATTGCATCTTTAAAATATCAAATCTAGGACTCCCTCAGAGTTTTCTTGTAAACATTTGATTTGAGAGCTATTCCATTCCCCATGTCGTTTAAAAGAGATATTGCAGAAGCAGTAAGCACAAAAGGACATACGCCGCGAGTGCCACAACAATAAAAACTTTGCCAACGACGCGGATACATATTTCGCCAATAAGCACTCCCCTTTATCGAATATACTCTGAACTGCGAGCTGTTCCTTCGTGTTTGAACAGTATTTAGCATTTAGAGTCGATATTGGGTGACTTTACTACCTCTTCGTTTCTCTTGGCACACTCTACACTCGAGTCATATTATCTCAAAGCGTTTGGTTTACACAGTGGCAGTAACTGAACATATACGTAGGTAGCTTAGTATCGAATCTGATATTTGTAAGTAATTTGCTTGTATTGTCAGTAGAGTTTCTTTTTCTTAAAGATGAAATAAGAAACCAAAAATTGCAACAGCACGGCAGGTCAAGAAGTGGAAGAGCATGGACTCAGTTAACCAGAAAGTTTTAGGTTTAAGTCCCACCCGATGAAATTTTTGGTTTCTTATTTTACCTTTTAGAATATATTTAGTATTATATTTATACTGTGAGTGTTAAATACATTCTAAACCGTTAGTTTCTTTTTAATTCGATGGAAGTCTATTAGAGTTTGCCACATAGTGATTTGGTCTGGTCAGTCATGAAAAAATAATGGCTGTAATTGGTTTGGCGTTAGCTCGTCGATTATTCACTGGTCATTATCTGTAGACTACCTGATTACAGATTCATTGGCTTAGTGTAATCACATCCAGTAGGATGAAGTTAGTACTGGACTCTCTGATACATAACATAACTGCAGACCTTTCAACTGTACAGTAACAGGGAACTTAGAATTGATCGTACCAGTGATCTAGCGTTGCTAGACAGTGCTGCCAGAACCACCTTAAATTGTACCCCAAAATAACCGTACTTAATTTTGTGAGAAAATTCACTTGAAGTCACTATATCGTATTCCGTTTCTGTCCATTGTTATGTGCCTTTAGTCATTCATTTCATTTCGAAGATTTTCTCAGCTGTAAGTTTATTTATTCGTCAAACAAAAATAAAACATAGCAACATTACCGTACAAATTATAGAATTTTGGCTCATTTAACAAAAAAGCTGTTCCATTTAGAAACTACGATGGACAACCATACGAGGCTTGAAAAAACTGTACGGTAATTACCGTACGTTTGGCATCACTGTCGTGGTCACAACGCGTTCACACATCATTAGATCCTGTACCTTTATCGCGTACATTACAATCATATCTTTTCTTCCCAGGTAGGGGTGGTCGATGCCCCACGCGGCACCAGTCACCGTCATGTCGGCCCCGCCGCGGCACCCTCACTTCTACACCGTCGAGGTCGGCGACACACGGTTCACAATCCTCAAGCGCTACCAGAACCTTAAGCCGATTGGCTCCGGCGCTCAGGGCATCGTATGGTGAGTACATTACTATCTTACTTGGCCTTTGAATACTCTTATTTTTTAGCAGTTTGATGTACAGTCGCTGGAACATCAGGGTCAGGCTAAACAGTTTTGTGCAAAATCACCGCTATTACAACAGCATTAAAGGTAAACCGCTTCATTGAGATTTCGCCTGCGGGGCACAGGGGCGCGGGGGGAGACGAGAGTGCGGTACGTGAGCGGCGCGGGCCGTTGTATCCGCGCAGCCAGCATCCCTTACGCCACCCGCTCTCGCCTCCCCCGCGCCCATGTGCCCCGGAGGCGAGATCTCAATTTCACGGTCTACCTATAGATGCTGTAGTGTTCAGCTTGATGTGCTGCTGTCTATACTGCTGTGTCCGCTAGTTCTCCATGACCGTCGACCTCGGCTCTGCCACCACGCTCATATTTGGTGAGCTTCGCACTTGATCTTAAATGCCATCTCTCAAGGAGTGATCAGTGTATCAACAAGAGCATCATAGGTATATTGCAAAATTAGTAGCCAGTAGTCGCTTCGAAGTCTGACTGAAGCACAAGGTGAGGATTGAGGTTGATCAGCGATTGGTGAATTAGTTTTCAAGTTTTGAATTCAAGTGCTGTAAGTATAGAGTAACCTGTTATTTTTTATTATTGTTGTTATTTTTTACTTTATTTGTATTCTTTTTATTGATCGTGTATTATTGTGTTATTATTATTAGGTCATTGGATGGTGGACATAAACTTTTTCATATAAGACCATATTTGAAGTCTGACCTATCGAAATACCAATTCACTCTTAACATTGTAGTCTACTGTGTCATTGTTCTGATGATTTACAAAGATATTTCAGAAAGTATATTTATTTCTTTTTGGGTCATTCGTATGCATTTCTTGCACACTGCACGCAAACCCCTGCACGATGCACCACTTTTCTTGCACTTTACATCACATTGTAGAACTTATCTTAGTAGAATAGGTTTTATTTTATAGTTTCATGCACGCGCCTCCACATTTACTTTTTCGATCAATAACATAACTTCAAATACATTACATCATTGACTCACATTCAATTCCAATATTCGTACGTACACGTCTAATAAAAAAATTACAGCTAAATGTATTCCATCTCCATAGGCACAAGGCGCACATTACTTTGAATTAGGTATAACGATCAAATAACAATTTATCACCGAGACAGATTATACACGAAAAGCGTTAGCACTAATGTGTTTCTATTGTTGAAACATTTATATTAAGAATATATTTATGTCTTAACGTAATAACTTAGGTCATCCATCAAGACGATATGTCTAGCTAGGAAAAACACGAAATAGTTCTATCATGTAAGCAAAAGAAGATACATTTTTAAGTAACACTTAATTGGACCTTACAAGCTAACACAAATATCTCGTCCTCTAAGGTCGTAGTCCATAGTCGTGGTTCAGTTTTACTCTTGCTATCGACGAAGCGACAATTACGATAACACACTCGACCTAACCTAACGTTGGTTACATACAAGCTAACACATCGCTCGCTATCACGGCAGTAATGTTTCTGTTGAAGCTGAGAGCTGTAGTCGTAGCCATGGTTCGGTTTTCTCGGTCGCTCTTGACGATGCGTAGACATGTCACCAGGCTAAATTCTATTACACACACACAAGCTAACACGTGTCATGATCACAAATGCGGGCTAACATGGCAGTAATGTGTTTCTGCAACTGATAGCTGTTTTTAGCCATAGTTCAGTTTTACTCGGTCGCTCTCGACGCGTGATCACATACACACACGGTAACACACACAAGCTAACTTTTTTCACACACGAGCTAACTTCTGTCACACACAAATGCGCAGGCTTACGCGGCAGTAATGTGTTTCTGTTGTAGCTGAGAGCTGTAGTCGTAGCCATGGTTCAGTTTCACTCGGTCGCTCTCGACGCGTAATCATCACACACAAACACAGTAACACACACAAGCTAACTTTTTTCACACACCAGCTAACTTCTATCACACACAAATGCGCGTGCTTACGCGGCAGTAATGTGTTTCTGTTGTAGCTGAGAGCTGTAGTCGTAGCCATGGTTCAGTTTTACTCGGTCGCTCTCGACGCGTAATCATCACACACAAACACAGTAACACACACAAGCTAACTTTTTTCACACACGAGCTAACTTCTGTCACACACAAATGCGCGGGCTTACGCGGCAGTAATGTGTTTCTGTTGTAGCTGAGAGCTGTAGTCGTAGCCATGGTTCAGTTTTACTCGGTCGCTCTCGGCGACGTGGTCTTCACGGTGCCGGCGCGGTACACGGAGCTGGTGCCGCGCGGCACCGGCGCGCAGGGCGTCGTATGGTAAGGGATACGCGCACGCGCTCATTTCAGTGTTACGTTACAACGCTTGCCAAATTATTGTACTGGCTATTTTTCACTAGAGGTGTGCTTAAGTGCGCTCAAAAGATGTGTTTAATACACCAATAGAAATGAGATTTTTTCAAATTAAACCATAATTATAATGTTTTATTTACCGTATTTCACTCACTACCTCTCTCTCTCTGTGTTGTATTCTTTTTGTATGCAACGGACTTTCTTTCAATTTTAGAATTTTCTTCTTAGTGCAAGCGTTGTCTGTATGTAACTCTGAAATCAGCTTTACGATACACATTTATTCCGCAATAAATAAAATTGTACTGCCATTTTTGGCCATTAATTTTAATTACTGATACTGAAAATGCAATGAAATCGCAGAGATTAAGCGGAATGGATGTGTTCGTTCGCACCGACGCGGCTAGCCACAGATTCGCTTTTAATCCGCTGTTTGCCGCGTGATGGCGCTGTGCGGTGCTCTGTGTTCACGCGTGGTCTGAAAAGTGATATATTTGATTAATAAAATAAATTCGATATTTTCTCGATTTGATCCTTTCATAGTCTTGGGTGAAATCAGCCTACATACAGTGAGTACAAATAAATACCAGTAGCAGGCCTGCTTGTAAAATTACGCTGCTATTTTGTCAATTACCTCATACACTTTGGTTCCAATAAGTAGGGCAGTTTAAAAGCAGACTTGCTATACTCACGCTTACTGCTCAAGAAAATAAACATAAAAATTTTAAGAATTAAAGTATATCACTTGTAAACGTCCCGTTTAACAGTCTAATAAATTAATGCCCTATAGAAATAACTAATATTTACGATTTTCAATGCATTTGTCAGTGTTAACAATCCGTTTATTGATTTTCTTCGTTTCTTATGTGACATTCAAATTGTACACTTCTACATAGTGCGTCTATTAGTCTTGATTTTATGAATATTTGATGAGAAGGTAAAAATAAATACTTACATTACTTGCCCAAGCCTGTAAAAAAAGTTTTGATGTGAGCAATCATCATACCACAAAGGATAATTTAAAACGTCAACTTTTTAGGTTTATCGATACAATCAGAGCATGGCTAAGTTGTATACCTATGTGCTAATTTGATGGCCAATAAGTTTATTATTTTGTGGAGTTTATATGATTTAGTTTGACTAACAGATTTGCATGTGCACCCCTTAACTGCTTTCTAAGCTTGTCGTTACTTCTTTATAGACGCTTAAAGGTTTATGGCTCGTATTCTGGTTTTATCACTTATCTTATCATAATATTTATCGCCACCTTACTTAACACTTCGATAATATGTTACGTGTGTTCAAAATGTTGATTTTAAACCGTTTTCTTATTGAAATAGCTTTTCTAAATTAATGAAACAAAACGTTTATAAAGACAGTAAAATTCTCAGAAAGGCTTAGCATGAACAATAGGTTCATAATAAAAATATGAAGGCTTATTATCTCTGTTTTACCTAGGTTCCAACAAATCAACCAATACATATCTTTAAGTACATTAATACTAACCATCGTAATCTCTTGAGAAAGCTCGCTCTACCATAGGCCACGGATCAGCGCATTATATAACCCCTAACTAACCAAAAAATGTATTATAATTTTGCTGTCCATATTTCTCCCAACCAAAAATATATTTAAATAGTTGTTGTCTATATTTGTAGCGCGGCGTACGACACAGTGACCCAGCAGAATGTGGCGATCAAGAAGCTATCGCGGCCCTTCCAGAACGTCACGCACGCCAAGCGCGCCTACCGCGAGTTCAAGCTCATGAAACTCGTCAACCATAAAAATGTAAGTTACCTATACAGCGTGTGGCCTGTAATACGAGCAAAAATTTTAATCAATTATTCTACAACTCTGTAGACGTAACTACGCATACTCATGCGTAGTTACCTCGACCAGCAGGCTTAAGATGCACGCCGTGATAAAAATTTATCGAGGCATTTTAGCGCGTTTGTTTGTCAAAAATCGACATACCCGCAGTTGCTAACATGGCTGCCATGAAAGTCATGTCGTACTGTCAAAATTCGAAATATGACAAAATTATCATTGAACCCTAACATGCCACACATATTTTTATCGAATTGTGACATTTCGCCGTGTAACATTATCGTCCACCATTAGCGACGACGACAAATAAAAAACAACATATTTAGAGCAAAAATATATGACTGAGTCGTGCCATATTTTATCCTAGGCTCTCAAAAAACAATAAATGTAAAAATATTGAAAAGAAAGTCCCCGTAGAACATTTTTTATCCCTAACATATTTATTAATTTGAATTCATTATGGTTGGCATGTTAGGGGATAAAATAGCATAGATCGACTAATTTTGTCATGTCGATCGAAAGAAATAGTGTATCATGCATGTTAGGCCTACTGGTCATAGTGCTCTAAAATGATTTAACTCTGCGATATAGTAATCCAAAGTTATTTAATTACTAATCAGTGTATATCTAAATCGCTGACTCGTTGTAGTAAATAACATTTATATTTAAGAATTGATTACTGGTTACTTAAAGAGCCAATATTTAAAATTTTTGTTACTATTATAGGCCACACCCTGTATGATTTTAAACTTTGTTGCATTTTGTACAAATCTTAATGGCACTCGGGATTAACAACGGTACACTTATTAAAAGTAAGCATCGTATTTACCTTCCCGACGTTTCGACTCGACCATGACTCGTGTAACCTATTCGAAACGTCGGGAAGGTAAATACGATAAGTTTTTTAAGTTACCTACCTTGTCAAATTCAGCAGGCTACATGTGACATCCATTATACGTGGTGCAGAAACAATAAGTACCTATATCAACATGCCAAGGAGAACATTATGGTAATGGTCAAGTCATGGCAAAGGTTTAGTAAATGATGGATGGTGTAAAAATGATATCTATCAAAACCAGCTACGATAAACTTACATTCATGAATAATTATCTCTAACTGTTAAGTTCCAGTTCTCGTTGCTGGTTTTAAGATACAATTTTTACACCATCCATCACAATACCTCAACTACCTTAAGACCCAAGCGATGGCGCACCTAATCCCTAAGAATTCACATTTTAATCATGAGAAACTAGGAAAGGGAGCTAAAAAAGTGAAGACGACGGAATTAATTAGCCCAAGCGGTTGGGAACTCTTAATCCATATCGATTTTGCTCTCGACTCGGGCTTTAAATGGACTATATTTATTTTTAATCATCTTGTCGATTGGCGGAGGTATTCAATGAGGTATTTCAGCTATTGAAAAGACTTAGTCCTGTCCTAATCCTTATTTTCACAATGGATCAAGATTTTTGCTTCTCGATAAAACACGTATATTGGCTACGCATACAGGCTAACTTATTTTTCCCTATTTGAAAACCAACCAAAATAGTTTTTATGTATTATGTTCTTGAGTTAGTAAGCACGTTTCATTCTCCGGTATTTTGAATCAACAGTGTTTATGGTGGCACAACATGATTTGAAACCTACAAGGCTACACGACAAGATGAAAACTGATCATGATTTCTATTTGTCTTCTTTTTTTCAGATAATCGGTCTACTCAACGCGTTCACGCCTCAACGCAGCCTGGAAGAGTTCCAGGATGTGTACCTGGTCATGGAGCTGATGGACGCGAACCTGTGCCAGGTCATCCAGATGGACCTCGACCACGAGCGGATGAGCTACCTGCTGTACCAGATGCTGTGCGGCATCAAGCATCTCCATCTCGCGGGGATTATACACAGGGTATGTTGCAACGTTTCTAGATGTTCCAGGTGTAAAGTGAACCTGTCCTATCCTAGGTCATAATGATGAACCTGCTTCAATAGCGCATTAACAAGGCGTACCAGATGCTCTGCGGCATATATTTTTTTTTGTGTTTTTATTTAAATAGTTATGTTAGTCTTTAAGGTATATATTGTATGGGCCTTTGTTGCCTGAAACAAATGATTAAATAAATAAATAAATATAAATAAATAAATATGCGCCAGACTACACACTAATTATCTTGGGTTCGAACGAAGGAGTTTTTTTTCTTGTGCTACGAAAACCAGACAACGATTATGATTGGCGCGTTCCCCATAAATACTTTAATACATATAAACAATCATGACTTACGTACAAATGTTCGTGCTGATCACATAAGCACTTGCCCCTTGCGGGAATCGAACCCGCGCTCGCTGGCATAGTAGTCAGAAGCGCTAACCACTACACCAAACGCGTCGTCATATAGCTTCTCCATCTCTTAAACTTCATACACAGGATGAGTTGAAACACTCCTAGGTGTTCCAGGCCTGTGTCAGCTCATCTAGAGTCACATCAAGTTACAAGGCGAGTCCAGAAAGTAAAAAATTTTCAACCTACATAGGTAACTCGTCATTATATACTGAGATCTTAAATCAAATTGTTAATTTATGTTATTAGTTGATATTATTTTTTAAGTTACAAAAAGATTGTTTACTATATTCGACTAGCAAAGAAAAACAGACTTTGCAGCAAAAGCAGCAAATTTGATGCAGGCTAGGCTAAAATTAGCCTAGATGTAGGCTAGGCTAAAATTAGCTTAGATGTAGGCTAGGCTAAAATTAGCTTAGATGTAGGCTAGGCTAAAATTTGGTGCTGTTTGTGTAAAGTAACAATGTCCTTGTGTTGCAGGACCTGAAGCCGTCCAACATAGTGGTGAAGAGCGACTGCACGCTCAAGATCCTGGACTTCGGGCTCGCGCGCACGGCCGGCACCACCTTCATGATGACGCCCTACGTCGTCACGCGCTACTACCGCGCGCCGGAGGTAAGCACATAACGTAAACACTAACTGAAACTTTATAGGTTATGAATTATCACAGGGATCCGTTAATTGAGGCACGTTGTAACATGACAACTTACATCACAATTACAATGTTTTCAAATCCCGCTCAAGGGACAAAACATTTAATAATCTTTGTCATTTAAATGTGTCCAAAATTTGACTCATCTCACGCCAAACCTTGATAAATTCTTGAGGGAGGAAATTGAGGCCTTACCTGCGACAATATCTTACCCTACAATTATGTTTAGTTCACTAGTGAAGCAATAAGTGCGTTTCAGTGCGTGCGCTCTGCATTAACTGTCGGCATTTGCCGAGTGTCGAGCTACATTTTCGTGAAGTTAGCGATTGTTTCTGACAATTCCTCACTATCGGCAGGTGATCCTCGGCATGGGGTACACGGAGAACGTGGACATCTGGTCGGTGGGCTGCATCATGGGCGAGATGATCCGCGGCGGCGTGCTGTTCCCCGGCACCGACCACATCGACCAGTGGAACAAGATCATCGGTCAGTATCTTTCATTGGTCATTCATGATGTACTCGTTAATACCTACAACTTAAATAGGCTAGTTGACTAAATTTCAAAAACTAGATAATACCTTGCCTTAGTAAATATGGACCAAATACCTTGATATTTTTAAGAATATTCGGCATTTACATTATTTAATTACTATTCAAAAAAATAAATTAGAATGGGTCTCACTCAAAAACGCTCGAACTGTCATGACGTACTTATTGACGTCACGACGGAAGTTCGAAAGTCTTTTTGACAGCAAAATACTATGAAAAGTTGTCAATGACAGCAAAAAAAGGCTGCCATGATATCGCATCCTCTGATAGGCGTTTGCGGTCACGTTACCAAATGTATGTAATGTATAAATATTAATAATCCTAATTTAAATTAATAAATTAATACCTTTTATGATATCTCCAAACCATAATTAATCACTAGAAACTACTAACATTGTGATTTGTTCTAAGTTGAAACTAGCCTATTATTTGCATATGCTATATTACCTTTCGTGAATCATATTATTATCTCCACATAGATACCTATACTTACTACATCGTCGTCATCATTATAAGCCAAAGGAGGTTCACAGCTGAACATAGGCATTCTTCACGGTTTTCCACAGCGAGCAGTTGCTATACTAACTTTTACTAAAAAAATAGTTATATTGTTTCAAGAGATGCCTACTTATAATAGTATACTTTCATTGAATGATATTTTATAAAGGTCAACTCTTGCTTGAATGAATAAGAGTGTTGCATTAGTCTGAAGCAGTGGATTGAAATGGCAACATCACCTTCATAACACCTGCGAAATCTAGCAGTTGAGTTTTTAGTCAAAAGGGAGACATGTTCTGGCCCCATATGGGCTTTATTTGATTGATATTAATTACTGCCGTTCATAAGTGGCATTTTGTGTCCTAAATTTAATAAATGATTTTTGACTTTGACTTTTTTTTATATTCTCGGCTAAGCAGATATTTGACCTCGATCGCACCCGGTGTTCAGGTGTAGATGAGGTCTAGTATGGTGCATATCTGCTTAGCAGCCTGTTCACTCTTGCCTTACAGAGACTTTGACTTAGTCCTTTCTTGGCTGATATATGTCTTCTTCGGCGTAATGTGTCAGAAATGAGAGCCAGCGACGGTCTCTCATTCAAGCTCATCAATTAAACTGCCTTGGAATGGGTATCTTCCAGTCTATACTGGGTGAACCTACTTCCAACTTGGCTAGTATGCTCGCTGGATTGGCGGACAGTCGCTGACTCTCACCTAGAATTAAGCATTACTTAATTTTTGAATAGTTTGTATAAGGTATGATAGGACTGGCATATCTTTATAAGTCCTAAAAAAATCAGAGAATAAAAAAAAATGTCTTCTTCACCCGCAGAGCAACTGGGCACCCCGTCGGCGGCGTTCATGGCGCGGCTGCAGCCCACAGTGCGCAACTACGTGGAGAACAGGCCGCGCTACGCCGGCTACAGCTTCGAGCGGCTCTTCCCGGACATACTGTTCCCCTCCGACAGCAGCGAGCACAACCGCCTCAAGGTACTCTAGCGGTTTATCTACTATATAAAAATAAGTCGGGTTTTCCTCCCTGACGCTATAACTTCAGAACGCACTGACCGATTTCCACGGTTTTGCATTCCTTGGAAAGGTCTTGGGCTCTGTGAGGTTTATAGCATAAAACGGGGCTGGGGCGGCTCGGGGCTGGGGCGGGTCGGGGCTTGGGGCGCAACGAAGTTCGCTGGGACCGCTAGTAAGTTTATAGTTACACACAGTGATAGTAGGGACCAAAATAAGTGATTTCACCCGCAGCACCGACAGTTTCACCTCTTAGGAACAGAGATGGCACCACTTTTATAAAAATACCTTTAGAAATTTCCTTAGAAATGTATATTTCTGACTTATTATCCCTCAGGCATCGCAAGCGCGTGACCTGCTGTCGCGCATGCTGGTGATCGACCCGGAGCGCCGCACCTCGGTGGACGAGGCGCTGCTGCACCCCTACATCAACGTGTGGTACGACGAGGGGGAGGTCAATGCGGTCAGTACTCCTGCATTTATGTACTGGGACAACTATTTTAGATGTTATGTCTCTCGACACTAGGCCGAGAGTGATGAATGATTGACGGCTGTGATTTTTGAGAGCACTTTCGAAGATTTAAGTTCGATCTGTCTCATTTTGGTTCAATCGCGAAAAAAAGATTAGCAGCGAGATGAGGAGTTTTTTTTTTAAATATTACTATTAATTCTAATTAAAGGCACTTCAGATAACTGTCACATACACTTCCGTTTTCGTCCCACCCACGACACGGGACCCACCTACGACACGGGTCACCGCGGGCGTCACATGAGCGTTTACTATGACCTCATTAATGACGTTTTCGCCGTGACCACTGTGTGTGTCAGTGTGGCAGTGTTAGCCAGTCGTATCGGTTATGGTGTGCGTTATGTGTGAGAGTTTGCCTCACGCCTGCAGAGCTTTAGACTAAGAACCGTCGGTTGACTGTTCCAGCCGGCGCCGGCGTCGTACGACCACTCGGTGGACGAGCGCGAGCACACGGTGGAGCAGTGGAAGCAGCTCATCTACCAGGAGGTCGTCGAGTACGCCGCGCCCCCGCCGCCCGCGCCCCCGCACCCGCCGCAGGACCACGCGCAGCCCGCCCTCACCACATAGGTACCCTGCCGCCCGCCCTCACCACATAGGTACCCTGCCGCCCGCCCTCACCACATAGGTACCCTGCCGCCCGCCCTCACCACATAGGTACCCTGCCGCCCGCCCTCACCACATAGGTACCCTGCCGCCCGCCCTCACCACATAGGTACCCTGCCGCCCGCCCTCACCACATAGGTACCCTGCCGCCCGCCCTCACCACATAGGTACCCTGCCGCCCGCCCTCACCACATAGGTACCCTGCCGCCCGCCCTCACCACATAGGTACCCTGCCGCCCGCCCTCACCACATAGGTACCCTGCCGCCCGCCCTCACCACATAGGTACCCTGCCGCCCGCCCTCACCACATAGGTACCCTGCCGCCCGCCCTCACCACATAGGTACCCTGCCGCCCGCCCTCACCACATAGGTACCCTGCCGCCCGCCCTCACCACATAGGTACCCTGCCGCCCGCCCTCACCACATAGGTACCCTGCCGCCCGCCCTCACCACATAGGTACCCTGCCGCCCGCCCTCACCACATAGGTACCCTGCCGCCCGCCCTCACCACATAGGTACCCTGCCGCCCGCCCTCACCACATAGGTATCCTGCCGCCCGTGCTGCCTCAGGACCACGCGCCACTGCTAAGCTACCTTCATAATAATTAACTTGTACTTCTCATTATTTGTTTTTTTACCAATTGATTTATCAAACATTTTGTTCCAGGTTTCGCCCGAGCTATCCGCCGAAATCTAAGCAGCGCTCACGCGCGCGTGCCACACAACGCGTGACACAGTGCAAACCGACCCCCTACGTTACACAGATTGCCTTGGACGAGCCTTGAAAAATACCAAATATAAACCTTATTGCAGGGTGATAGGGTTCACAGCTTCTGAAACGATATTTATCACTACGATCAATTTTTTTTTCGAGTCAGTGGTAGGGGTGTGCCTTTGACACGTTCACTGTCCCCGTGTACAGAAAGTGAACGTATCAAGGATGAAGTTCAATAGTTTCATTACAATGGCGAATTTTCCGACTAATTTATAAACTTTAGGGCTCAATTTCAAAAGTATCTATCTGTAAAACTACATTTGTTGTAGAATATCTACTTTTGAAGTTAAGACTGTGAAAAAGATAGATATACTTTAAGTAAAATTTTAAAGATAGACAGTGTTTTGGAAAGCCATTTTGTTTTAACGCCATGTCCAAGGCAAAGATCCAGAAAGCGTCGCATAAAAATTCTAGAGGTGATAATAATACACACCAAGTGTATATTTTTTCAGTATAAAATTCCCTATCAGAAAAGCATATGACGCTCTACATGTTTGCCATACATTGTTTCCCTTTACTTCATACTTGTAGTTTATAATTTTGATTCATGAAATATTTTATGCGGACTCATAATACGAGTACTTTCTTGAAGGAAAATAAGATCAAAATGTGGCTGCTAATCATTCGGTATAGTATGATCATACTTTCCATTGATTTTCAGCCTTAATAAATAAGAATTAAAGTTCAAAGAAAGGTAGCTGTTATAATCTCGCTGCCTTAATAGTTCTGCGCTTCGTTTGATGTCTCTCTCAAAGAGCAATATAAACTGTCAAGTTTGATAATTTGTGCAATGTTCTAGAGTATAATATAGGGTTGATATTTTAAATGTTGGCAACATGTGACGTCAGTGTTGCCAGTGCGAAGGTCACCGGCGGCTAGCGCGGCGGCTTCAAGTTTCGGTTCGTCAAGGCTTCCTCGGTTCGCTTTCGTTTGCAAGGAGTGCCTTCGCGACCCGGCTGCGGTTCCAGGACTGACTTTCATACGTGTGGATATTTTTGTATCGATTAAAATGACGAGGATCGACTCCCCGATTGATAGCGCGATATTTTTTACCGTTGGACTTTTCGTTTTATTTTGTAACGTGTATTGAATAATGTAATTAATTAATCGTAATAAATAATGAAGTTGAGCTTAATAATCTGTGTTGTTGACATGTGTAATATTATTTCGATTGTGCAATCTTTGTTTTTTGTCCATATTGTTGTATTCGTAGGTCACCTTTGCATCCGTTTCTCGCTGTTTCGATTTGCCAATGACGACCACTCAGTGCCATTCGCTGCCATATCGTGCGAAACTGGTCTCCGTTAAGCCCGGACCACACGGCGACTTCAATGTCCTCTCCATTCAAACTATAGGCAAAAC
This sequence comes from Pyrausta aurata, assembly GCA_963584085.1. Classification (NCBI taxonomy): domain Eukaryota; kingdom Metazoa; phylum Arthropoda; class Insecta; order Lepidoptera; family Crambidae; genus Pyrausta; species Pyrausta aurata. The sequence continues at coordinate 12,473,585 of OY757269.1, forward strand.
CATAGACACATATTGTTCTTAAATGTAAAATAAGCTTATGGTTTTGGTTATGAGTTCTGTTTTTATAACTAATGTAACGGATTATGTGGTAGTACATGTAGCCAAAGTTATGTGGTTCATGGAACCGTGTGGTCGCAGTCTTCTCATATCCCTTCCTTTTAAAAGATTTACGAGGAAAGCTCATGTGATTAGACTTTCTAATAAAAGTAAACTAGGCTTAATGGAGAAGTTTCTTTAAAAAAAAAAATATTGCAATCGTGAGCCGAGAGCGTGATTTTTTGAAATTGTATTATAATGATTTCTTAGCCGTACACATCGTCGGATTAGTTGGGATTTTGTGATGTTCATAGTTTCTCGTAGGTAGTCCCTAGTTACGTTGTTGATAATATTGTATTGACTGTATGAGAGTAGGTGTTTAAGTACATTTCTACCTAATAGTAATATTATACGCCTCACACGTTGGCCGCATACGTAACGTTGCCTTGAACGGCCTGCGAGCCTCCGCCGCTGCGGTCCAGGGGCCGGTGCGAGTCGCACACGACATATAGCGAACGCAGATCTGTGCAAAAATATTAGTAACGCCCCTGGTGGCTAAAATACTACTGATACACATTCTGTATATAAATCTACGTTTCTGATAAATGAGACTCGCACAGATCCCTGACTCGTCGCAAGCTGTAATATAATGTCGTTATACCGTAAACCTCATGTGATAATAACACTCGTGAAGTATACATGCGTGTATATAGATCTAAGTGTACTGCAGAACAATAATTAAGACGATTGAATCGTACGATTCGCCGAAATTAAAAAAGTTTGTACGAGCGCAGCGGGTGTTTTGTATAAAGTGATGCGCATTACAAAGTTGTTGTGATTATAACTCGATAATAACTTTAGCACTAAAGTAGCCGCGTACGTTAGCGTTAAGTTGGTGCAGCGATTGTGGCCTCTACTTCGTGTCTCAAATGAGGACAAATTGATTAAGGTTTTTGTTTGTTCCCATTTGTAGTAATGTTTTTTTTTGCATTTGTGGTAAAAAAAAAACTTTTTGGGCCTAAAAATATGTAACCACTTTTTATGAGCGTAATTGAATGTAGAAGCGAGCTCATATTTTTTGGCCCAACTGCACATGAAGGTGAAAGCGGCGAAAGGTCGCTGCGACCGACTGAAACGATCGGTTCCCCATAAATTTAAAGCTTAACGTGTGAGGAACGTCGTAGGTTATCGTTTGAAACCTCACTAGGTGATATATAATTATAAATATAAGTATAATAAAGAATGGCGATAGTCTTATCGGATGGTTTCAACAAATAGCACAATTTATAGAGTATCAGGACGGCGAGCGAGTATCGCACCGTTTTGAACGAAATTGGTATCGTTACGAAAGCAATAATAGCTACTTCCACGCGCGGGCGGCGGTCCGGCCCTCTCGGCTCAGCTCCTGGACTATAACATATCACGTGACACAATAGTTCGTTTCAATGCTCCCCATCTCTCGGCCTAGCCGGCCCGCCCGTCGCTATAATGTGATGTTGCTTTACTTTTGTTCCATGTAAGTAAATATTCGGATATTTAATAAAGAAAAATAAGTTATATTTACATAAAATGTGGCCGCTGGTTTCACCCAGCATACCGTTTCGACCCTAAACTACAAATATGTTTCATGTTGGTGTATGATATAATGCAAAAAGATGATAATAGCGAATCTTTGAGAGTATACACTATACAATAATAATGATAATTAGGTGTAAGCGACTAAATTGTAAATATAAATAATGCCATAGACTAAACGGAACGAAAGTGAAGATAACACGCGCAGTATCCTTTCTTTTGTCACTATAGTAAATAAATCACAACTGTACGTCCAAATTGTCCATTTATATGTTAATGTACCTAATACAAATTACAATAATGTAATCGTTAGACGTATGTAGGCATTGGTATCGAGGCTGGGCGTAGCGGGATTCTCACTTGAGTTACACTTCGATGACTATCTAAAAACAACTTATTTTTACTGTACACGTAAGTTATTTCATATTTTAACTGAATAAAATCGAAATGGTTATTAAGTTTGGTGTTTTCATTCGTTTCCTCGATAGTGATATTTTAACCTAGGTACTTAAGTATTTCAATAGTTTGTTTGCTCGTATTGCTTCTTTTCAATTTATAATTTTAGCTGAATAAATAAGCATTTTATTTGAAAAAAATAAACCGCCTTAAAATAACGCATTCGTCTTCTATTTAGAGAATTTTAGAGAAACAAATTATTTTGGAGTCTGTGCATGATGTCGAGAGAATTTGTTTCTCCTAGCTTTTTGAAGGCGGCCTAAATTTTTTCTGCTTCTTCTTCTTCAGCCACTGTCTACCAAACGCTTGGTGTAGGCCTCCGTTAACCCTCTCCATTTGTCCCTGTTTTGGGCAGTGAGGATCCAGTTGCTGCCCTGCAGTTGAAGAGAGAGTAGCAAGACTGAAGTGGGAGTGGGCTGGGCATGTTGCGAGAAAGGAAAGTTCCTGGTGCAGGGAAGTCCTAACATGGAGACCATACGGACACAAAAGACCAAGAGGGAGACCGCAAATGGAAGGACGACCTAAAAGAGATAGCTAAATTTTTATTTCATGTTTTTTTTTAGTTATTTACCCATATCTCAAAAACTACTGGACAGATTTTGATAAAACTCACACTGTAAGTACTTACTCTAAGCGGAACTAGACATTATTTAACTAAAAAAGAATCATCTCGTTTTCGAGAAATCCGTGGACAAACATACATTGTATACACCACTGTATACACTTACGAAATTATGCACACGTGTGTATATGGAAGCCATAACTATAACTTTTAACTTTATGACATAAACAATACTTTTAAACTTAATTAAGTTAAAATTTAAAGATATATACCGATTAGTTTTATGATAATAACTAATAAATAACGGTTATTAATTCGTTCGCTTTTGCGAATTCATGTTTCTGAACGATATTGTAATGCCAAATCCGGCAGCCATCTTGTTTGAATGTCAAATGTCAAAGTGACAGATATTGTAATGTCTGCTGGTGCTGGTGTGTGCGCATTTTGTTCCAAATAATAAATTTTATTTACTAAAAATACCACAATATGACGGTGAATTAACTTAGGAAAATAACAGACTTTCAATCTCCACGTTTTGTGTAATTTTTGTTGTATGCTTAACGGTAAACTACCACAATGGCGGATAAAGATAAGACAAAAGTGAACAACCAAACAAAACACATTCCAAAGGACGCTCAAGTGATTATGTCCATCATGAAAGAGGTCGGAATAACAGACTACGAACCCCGCGTCGTGAACCAGCTGCTGGAGTTCACCTACAGATACGTGACATCAATTTTAGACGATGCGCGCGTTTTTGCCAATCATGCCAAGAAGAAGACTATAGACCTAGATGATGTGCGGCTAGCAGTTCAAATGCAACTGGATAAATCTTTCACAAGCCCGCCACCACGGGAGGTGCTCCTGGAGATCGCTAGAGTGAAGAACGTCAGCCCACTTCCATTAATAAAGCCACATTGTGGTTTGAGATTACCTCCTGACCGGTATGACATCTTCTGTACCTATTAATCTATTATCACAGTGAAAACTTAAGTTTCAGTGTCAGTCTGTGTTTTTCTTCAATGATGTCTGCTGTTATAACTTTGAAGCACCTTTACCTTCACATAGAAAACTAATGTGAATCTTTCTTCTCAATTTCAGTTACTGTTTATCAGCGTGTAATTACCGCCTCAAGCCTGCCAAGAAAGCAGTACCCAAGCCCACAGCGGCTCCCACTCCAACTATCAAAACAATCACAACAGCCAAAACTACCGCAAGCCAGCAGAATGTTGTCATGAAAAGACCATCGGGAGGCATTGTGAATGTCTCCACACCCAAACCTAATGTTGTTCCTAAGCCAGTGTTAAAGTTCACATCTAGTAGCAAGGTAAATATACATTGTGAACATTTAATAAATTCCAAATGTTATTATTATTTTTTTATAATTTATTGTTTTTTGTATGCTAATTGTCTGCATCCTGTTGTGGATGTATTTTGACAAGAAAGAAACAGTTAAAATAAACTTTACTATTAATTTTGCACAAACAAAAGTTACGAAATGAAAATATTACAATCTTTCCACCTCAAACTGTTACATACTAACCTGAGGATGATTACTATTAAAAGTTGTTCCTATGTTTGTGTAGATAGTGATTAAAGGCTCACAGATAGGACTCCAGCGGATTGTTAACAAAATAATGTTGAAAAAGTGTAAAAAATTTATAGTTGCAATAACATTCATGTAATGTATTTATCCTATATCTTTTCCAAAGGTGGTAGCAAAGCCAGCAGTGCGTGTGACTGCAGGACCATCAACCCAGGGTCCTATCAAGATGGAAGTAGATGATCAGACACCTCAGAAGAGGAAGAGGGAAGATGATGATTATGATTTGTAAATTAAGATCTTTTCTCACTAAATTAAGTTTTATTTTGTTAGAATTATGAATTATAATAAAAATATAGTTTTTTATAGCAATCTGACAGGTTATATTAATTTTGTTTTGTTGTGATTATTTAACAGTATTTTGTCTGTAAATTAACACCTAACCAATTAAACAAAAACTTAAATAAAAATTTTTATTTCTTTGATTTATATGGTATATAAATATTTTTAGAGAATGTGTCAATAAGACATTATTCTTACTTCAACATGCATACAAAATAGAGTTCCATACACACTAACATGATTCTAATAATATTTGTCTTTAACAAAATCTCATGCAAAATGTATTGTTCATATTCACTTATTTCTTTTCATATTTGTAGAAACCTTCTCCGCTCTTGACTCCAAGCTTGCCTTCCGAAACTAGTTTGTTCAGTAGTGGGATTGGCTTGAACAGGGGTTGGTCAGGGTACTTCTTATGCCATCCGTCGAGGATGAACTTGTTGGTGTCAAGACCTACGTAATCTGCAAGCTCCAGTGGGCCCATGGGGTAGCCAGCACCAAGCTTCATTGCAATGTCGATGTCGCGAGCTGAGGCATCACCTGGAAACAAAAATATAATATTTCCAGTGTTTGTCTCTTACTGTTCCCATTTATTTTTCACCGTTGCATTAAACCTTTTGCCAGACTCCAGACCAGCAAACACAGCATGAAATATTATTTTTGATTGCTGTCCATTTCTGGCTTTAATATTTTTGTAGCTCAGTATCTATAGAATTGCATGCTATTTAGGCAAATTTCATGTTTATGAAAGAAGGAAGTACCTACTATCAACAGATATAATCATGATGACCTTGACACTAGACTTGCTACTTTAGTTCACAAAGTCATTCAACATTAAAAAAAAATACCGAGGTATGAAAAATAAGTCTTGAATAAAGTGTTGGTGCATCAACTAACCCCTCTCATAAAGTCTGATGGCCTCACAGATATAAGGCACCAACAGTCTGTTAACCACAAATCCAGGTGTGTCCTTGCAGGTGATGCAGGTCTTGCCCACTGCCTTGCCCCATGCCATCATAGCGTTATATGTAGCTTCAGAGGTCTCTGCCCCCTTCACCACTTCAAGAAGTCTCATCACGGGCACTGGGTTGAAGAAGTGTAGGCCACCAAACCTGTCAAATATTTTTAATTGTTTTTTCCGTCATTATGACCAGCTATTGCTTCTTGTTTTGGGAGCTAAACTACCAGCTTATATCTGGATAGGTAACAAATCTGTATCATATGTATAGTGTATAGATAGTTAGATTTTCAATACATGTTACATGATTAGATTATATAGGTGGGTACTCATGATGTGAATTGTTGTGTATTGCGGGTTTATTTCTTTTAGGCATGAATTTAGAAGTTATCATCATAACATCAATAGGTACCCACATATTAATACACTTCAAATATTGTGCTTGTGCAAGTTATTGTGGTATAAGTTTACCTGTCTTTCCTCTTAACAACTGAGGCAATTTCATTAATAGAGAGTGAGGATGTGTTGGAAGCCAGGATGGTGTGTTCAGGAGCAGCCTCATCCAGCTGCTTGAACAGCTTATGTTTCACATCCATGTTCTCGACGATGGCCTCCACTACCAGGTCAGCCGTCTTGGCAGCCGCCACGGGGTCGGTGAGTGTCTTAATTCTGCCCAGGGACTCCGCGACGAACTTCTCGCCTTCTTGCGCATTGTCTTTGTACACTTTTTTGGCCACCCGGCCGAGGTTGGCGCCAATAGACTTCTGGGCTTTCGCCAGAACGTCGGAACTCACATCTACGAGGGTGACATTCTGACCGGCTTGAGCTGAGACCTATGAAAAAATTGCAAATGTAGTGGAGCAGCAGGATAAATGTTATCGATACTATAGTAGTCGTCTTAAGTCCTAATAATCATACCTGTGCAATACCGGAGCCCATCAATCCGCCTCCTATGACGGTCACATTTTTTATTGCACTTTGTACACTCGCTGAACTTGAAAACTTTCTTGCTATTATTCCAAACTGTATCATTTTTATAGTAAGTTGTAAAGATTTGCCGAGAAGTAACCGCTGCGGAGCAGAGCAGTCTACTACACTACTTTGAATAAATATTATTTTATCAATTGCACAATTCCAAAGTTCACTCAATCGAAATCGAAAACATGCAGCAGGTAGTTAGTTGAAAAGGGTGCGGGGCGGGAGAAGGAACGCAACTATAGTTCAAAATTGACTGTACTATATATTTTATCCTGCTCATTCATATCGATGTAACATGCTCAAGAAAGAGAGCAAAGTATGCCGCGTGTAGTACACAATACAATGGATGGAAATGGAAGGACTCACTTGTTGGCAAATGTCAAATACATTCAAATACTTAAAAAAATGTTTTGAATTACCTTCAAGCTTCAAGAAATAAATGTTAAGATTACGATAAATAAATTTCATCAACCATTTCGGTGATTAAATTTTTAGTTATTTCTGTATTCGTTTTTCTACTGCATAATTTTAGTCTCGCAATCGCAAATAAAACAGGATTTGGCTAAGGCTTGCCAAGTTGGTACCTAGTCTTAGCCAGATACCAAGGCAAGAATCGGGTTTCAAAACTTTTGTTTATATGTCAATAAAGATATTTTCTCGTATAATTCTGTTTAGGAAAAAGCGCGGGAAACGTCGGGTTTGGTAGACGTACTTTTTCTTGCTCTCATTTATTTAATCTGAAATAAGTGTCAGGTTGGAGGTTTAGTGCTTATTTATTTTGTATTTTTATTCCTATTTATCATATTTATTACTGTGACATAGTTTTCTTCAGTTCTGGGTAAGTTTTAATTGTTTTTCTTTTCGCCATGGGCGACCCGCCGGATCCTGGTGGCGGGACGCTCCTCCACCAGGATTTTAACTTTATAGCGCCATGTGAAGTGCCTGAGCCGTCATATTCTGTAACAATAACACAAAGTCAATCAGGTACTGAAGGTTCAGTAATGGATACGGATGGTTCTTTGTTAGATGAATGTGAGACTGCAACTGCAAGTCTCCCTAAGAGAAAAAAAACTTCAAGAAAAGTTTGCAAGCATGGTAACTTAAAGCGTAAAAGCCGTCATGGCCATAAGACTCTTGTGACTGATTCTGACTGTCGATGCTTTGCCTCTACTTACACTGTACAAGAAACCAATGTTGTTATTGAAAACAAAAATATACAACCTACTCAAGGTTTAAATGAGTCCCCTCCAGTACCTGCATCTAACACATCACCAGACACGAACTCTCACACAGACACTAACCCAATTGGTAGAAACTTATACCAGACTACTGATGTCTCACCCTTTGTTGTACACATTCAAAGAGAACAAACTGATCCCAGTCAAAACCTATCTCTGCACCCTGTTACTGTGGGGCATTTTCTTAAAAAGAATTCTGTTAGAGGTATTGTGGAAGGTAGCTTAAAAAAGATAGGGAGAAATCGTGTTTCACTGTGCTTTACAAGGTTTGAAGATGCTAATGCATTCCTTAAAAATGACATACTCAAACAACACAAATATAAAACTTTCATTCCTATTTCAAATGTTACTAGGATGGGAGTCATTAGAGGTGTTCCTGTTGAATGGAGTGATGAGGACATACTAGAAAACATTTCATTACCAGTAGGTTGTGGAAAAGTTCTAAAAGTTAGGCGTTTAAAAAAAAAGAACATAGTCAATGGCAAACCTGAATTCGTTCCCATTGAAACAGTTGTTGTAACATTCGACGGTCAGATACTCCCTAAAAGAATATATCTATGCTATAATTCATTACCGGTTGATCTTTACATTTATCCAACAATTCAATGTTTCCGTTGCTGTCGTTATGGCCATGTAAAAACTCAGTGTAGATCCCTTCCCAGGTGTTATAAATGTGGGCAGGGTCATGCAGGCGATACATGTGATGTTGAGGAGGAGCATATTGTTTGTTTCTTGTGTTCTGGTCCTCACCAGGCCACAAGCAGAAATTGTCCTGAATTCACAAGACAACGTAATATTAAGGAATCAATGGCGAAAAATTGTATAAGTTATGCTGAGGCTTTGAAGTTACACCCTGCACTAGGAAAATCTTTTGCGGATGTTTTAAGAAATACTAATCCCCCACAACAGCAAACTCCTTCTCCTTTATCTTCAAACTCCAAACTTAAATATGTACACAATAATAATCCTGGTTGGAACTCTTACAAAAAAACAGTTTTAATGAAACCAAGATCCCCGTTCAAACCTGGCAAAAGCTATAACAGAGATGAACACCATGCTTTAGTAAATGATTACAATACTCCTTTTGCTCCTAGTAAAAGTATTCTGATAAACAAAGATAATATCAGTGAAAACTTGTCTGAATGCTCTATAAAAGAGTTACTTATCACATTAATTACTTCTTTGAATAAATCTAACTTTGTTTTACCGTCCAACGCCGCCCATAAATTTGATCTTATAGAAAAGTTAAATTCTGCTGTTGATGGGGAAGTTCTCCATAGCAGTACAATGGAATTGCCGAAGCGCAAATAATAAGAAAAGTGATCTATTGCATATTATTAATAAATTTGACCCATTTTTAGTTTCTGTACAAGAAACATGGCTCCGGCCAAATTCTATTTTCAAAATTTCTGGTTTTTCATGTGCCAGAGAGGATAGGCACGATAGTTATGCCGGTGTTGCTTTACTCATCCATCACTCTTTTCAATTTTCCCATATCCCTATTCCACCGCACAATGATGGTTTTTCCATTATAGCTGTATCAATACAAAGCATCTCGTTCGTTTCTGTCTACATACCTCATCCATCATCTACCATTTATGATGAGATAGAACCAATTTTGAGTAACATTCCTAAGCCTATTGTTATCATGGGGGACTTTAACGCTCAGCATCAATCTTGGGGTAGTGGTATTTCCAACTACTATGGTCATAGAATTTTGGATTTTCTGGATAGTAATAATTTATGTCTTTTAAACACTGGTATTCCTACTCGTCGTACTCAACCACAGGAAGCAATTAGTGCTCCTGATTTGACCATCTGTAGTCCAAACTTTGCATCTTGTCTTTCATGGTCAACTCTGCCGTTGACATATGGGAGTGACCATTTTCCAATAATTATTTCCTTCCCTTTTATGACCAGACCAAAAAAACAAATGCGTTCGCCTAGGCTCAAATATAAATTAGTTGACCCCGATTGGACTTTATTTAGGGAAAAAGTTGACCAAAAAATTACATCACTGCCGGCTGTACATAATGGCAATATTACATTGTGTGCAGAAAATTTAGCCTCTCTTTTGTTGGAATCAGCTGATGAAGTTTTTCCCTCTAAAAGTACCAATAGTAATAGATTACCAACCCCTCCTTGGTGGGACAATGAATGCTTAGAAGCAGTTAAAAAGAGAAAAGCGGCTGAGCGGCTATATAATTCTAATACTACTTCGGAAAATTATGAGAATCTTTCCGCTATTATGACTAGTACTAGAAAACTACTCAAACAAAAAAAGTGGGAGGGATGGAAATCTTTCTGCCATTCCATTTCCCCGGATACTTCTCCTTCTACAGTGTGGGCCAATATAAGACGTTTTAGGTCAGCATTCAAAGATACTGTTCCTATATTACTCAACGAACCAACAGTAGATAAATTTTTAGATAAATTAGCACCCCCATTTGTTGCTCCACAACTATGTTTACCTATCGAACCTTCTAGTCCTCAATATGCAGATCAAGCCGGCATAAGTTCTCCTTTTTCTTTATCTGAACTCAAAGGTATTCTATCTTATGTTAAAGACTCTGCACCTGGAAGTGACGGAATACCGTATTCCTTTTTAGTTAATTCAAGTGACTCAACATTATCTTACCTCTTGGCGATTATAAATTCCATAATGTTTTCAGGTAGTATTCCTCCATCTTGGAAGGTACAGGAAGTAATTCCTCTCTTAAAACCAAACAAGTGTCCTTCAGACGCTAATTCATATCGGCCAATAGCTCTATCTTCAGTCTTGATTAAAATAGCTGAGCACTTAATAAAAAATCGTCTTGAATGGTTTATAGAAAGCCAAGGCTTATTAAGTAATTATCAATTTGGCTTTAGGAAAGGAAGAAGTACTTCCGATAGTATTGCCATTTTCACTACTGACATCAGATTAGCCTTTTCCAGTAACCAACATTTACTAGCAGCTTTTTTAGACATTTCTTCTGCTTACGACGGGGTGGTTGTTTCCATTCTCAGGGATAAATTGTTAAAATTAAATGTACCAATTTTATTAGTGAATTTTATCACAAATATTTTAGTGGAACGTTGTATTCATGTTGTATGTACAGATTCCATAAAATCAAGATATTTATATAATGGTGTTCCTCAAGGATCTGTTTTAAGCCCAATTCTTTTTAATATTTACTCCTATGACCTTCAAAATTCGATTACAAACAATGTCAGTATGCTACAATATGCTGACGACCTTGTCCTATACTTTTCTGATAAGGACGTTTCTAATTTATGTTCTGAACTTAATTTATCACTTCAAATGCTTAAATCTTGGTTAGATATAAATGGTTTATCATTGTCTGCTTCCAAAAGTTCTGTTGTACTTTTTACCAAAATGCGTAGTCCACCACCAGTTTTAGTTCAATATGATAATATGTACATCCCTGTTCATAACGAGGCAAAATTTTTGGGCGTTACTTTAGATTCTAAACTCAATGGTACTTCGCACTGCTACAATATTAGTGATAAATGCGAACGTCTTTTAAATATATTAAGATGTCTAGCAGGCGTCTGGTGGGGCGCCCATCCTTTTAGCATGAAACTTATTTACAATGCCCTTATTAGAAGCTCCCTTGATTATGGCACTCAATTTCTAGAACCGTGTAATGTTGTAGGCCTCAGAAAACTTGATGTCATCCAAACTAAAGCCCTTCGAGTTGTTGTAGGAGCTATGAAAACAAGCCCTAACAATTCTTTACAGGTAGAATGTGTTGATCCACCTTTAAAACTTCGACGACAATTTCTTTGTGATAAATATTTATTCCGTGCACTTCAATTATCAAACCATCCTCTTTTTCCTAAATTAGAATTGTTATCTGAACATGTTGAGAATTCTCCATACTGGGCACACAAATCTCCTCCCTGTTTGATAATAAGCTATCGCAAAATTCTTTCATTACAAGCACCCACACATAAATCAATGTATCTTCCAGTTTTTTGTTCTAATTTCGAATCCTTGATACTAACTCCAACTGTTATTTTTGATATTGATATTTCTAAATCTGATACTGAAGCTAGAGCTAAATTTAATTTAATTGTAGATAATCAATGGGGTGACTGGCATCATTTATACTGTGATGCTTCAAAGCATTCAAATAATGGCCACGTTGGTGTGGGTGTTTACCACACCCAGTGTAGAATACACCAGATGATAAAATTGCCGCCTGAATCATCTGTCTTCACCGGCGAATGCTTTGGCATTTTCAAATCTTTACAGTATATTTTATTAATGAGACTAAATAAAACTGTAATTTTTTGTGACTCAAAAAGTGCTCTTCAAGCATTAACCAAATTCCCCTTTAAAACAAATAATGCATATCCAGTTATCATTGAAAGCAGAAAGTTATTGAATGTTTGCATGCAAAAAGGTTTTTCTGTAGTTTTTGTCTGGATTCCGGGACATAGTAACATTCCTGGAAACATGAAAGTGGATTCTTTGGCCAATGCTGCTGTTCAATCTGGGGACCTTTTCCCATATAAAAATTATTGTCATGACCTAGCAGCTCTACCTAAAGTTTACTTGCACGAAAAATGGGAGAAAGAGTGGGAGATCAGTAGTCAAACAAAAGGAAAATCTTATAAACAATTACAGCTTTTTATTCCGCCCAAACCTTGGTTTTTTAAGACAAATATGAATAAATTGACTACTTCCAGTATCATTCGTATGAGACTGGGACATGCATGTGTTCCTGCTCATTTAGCAAGACTCAAAATTATAGCCAGTGATGCATGTGAGTGCGGTGCTGGAGTGGGCGACCTGAATCATATTTTCTTCGCCTGCCAGAATCATAATCGTTCAACTTTTATTTCAGCTTTGTTATCCCTGCGTGTTCCTTTTCCAACATCCATATCCTGCCTGATATACAAATATGATTATGATATATATAAATGTATTTCTGAATATCTATCTATTAATAACATAAAATTTTAATCTCGTCGTAAACTAAGTATTTATTTTATGAATATAATCCGATCCACCTTTTAAACCTGATCCTTATTCTATATTTTGTAAATTCCTATTTCGTTTTGTTTATTCCTTTCCGTTTCCCTACCTTTATTACTCCGTTCGTGGCTATCGCAAACCGCGGGTGCCAAGAAAAAAAAAAAAAAAAAAAAAAAAAAAAAAAAAAAAAAAAATTCTGTTTAGGTGTTTAATTAAATTTTAACCGAAAACGCATCATCATTAACATTAACATATAAAGGAAATCGGCACAGTGTGCAGTGTATGTATTAGTGATAAATCGCTCAGGATGGGTATGTATCTGTTTGTTCTTCAAAATAAATTCGCATAACCGTTATCTTCTTTATTTGAGAGTTAGATAAAATTTACTGTAGCATGTAATAAAACCGGATTCACATTTCACGTCAGTCAGGCGAGCCGCGGAAAGTGCTTGTGCCGGTCGCTTACATCGTTGCGTGATTTCACAACTTTCTAACGTGTTGACTGTTAAAATGAACAAATTAATCGGTGTAACGCGAAATTTCTGCAGTTCCTCAACTCGGAATGCAATCAAGAGCGTCACTGTGGTCGGCGGAGGCCTAATGGGCTCGGGAATCGCGCAGGTAAGATTATTTTGGAATTTAATACTGATAAAGTAATTTGGGTTGATATCATGAACTTTGTACTGAGTCTCAGTGCTGGCTCATTATTTACTGAATGAACTTGCCCTGTTCCTTGCGTTATTTATTATTTTGTATTTTTATGATCAATATATAATATGTTGATGTATATAACCTTTAAGAGGATTCAATACAAAAATCACCTAATACCATCACAAAGAAATCTAAAGGAGTTGTATTATACTGAATGTTTAATAACATTTTCTGGCACAGGTTGCAGCACAGGCCGGCCAAAATGTGACAATTGTTGACCTACAACCAGAGCTGCTGGAGAAAGCTCAGAAGTCAATCCAGACTAACCTAGTAAGGGTCAGCAGGAAACTGTACAAAGACGACCAGGCCAAGGCAGAGGCCTTTGTCAAAGATGCTCTCAGTAGGATTAAGGTCTCCACAAAGATTGAGGATGCAGTCAATGTGGACTTGATCATTGAAGCTATTGTTGAGAAATTGGATGTTAAACAAGAGCTGTTTAGCAAACTTGACAAGGTAATATATTTTAAAGTACATATGCATTTGGGTTTATTTTTTAGAAGCCATTAAATAATAAATTAGGTCTTAGATCATTTCTAAATTGACAATAAATTTACATGCCTTTGTGTGCGTATGTTGTAAATGGATTTGTCATCATCATTTCATTGTTATTTAAATTAATAATTTTATTGTGACTATGTTATCTTCATACTTAAATTTTATTTTACCTTTATATTCCAGCTGGCACCTGAGCACACTATCCTAGCAACCAATACTTCGTCTATCTCAGTGAATGAAATTGCTGCTGGCATCAAGAGGAAAGACAGGTAAACTGACATGAATTTTTTGCCCAGTCTACTTGTTTACCCACTGAACATGTAAAATTTAATTAAAGTATTTATAAATTGCAGTATGACCTAGATGTTCATTTACTATTTTACATTTACATTTATCTGTGCACTTGAAATACCCAGACACAAAAACATGTCCACGTTTCAGATATGGTGGTCTCCACTTCTTCAACCCCGTGCCAGTGATGCGTCTCCTCGAGGTGATCAAGGGTGACCACATCTCAGAGGAGACTTACCAGACAATGCTGGAGTGGGGCAAGAGCATCGGCAAGACCTGCATCACCTGCAAGGACACACCTGGATTTGTTGTCAACAGACTGCTGGGCCCGTACAGCGCTGAGGCTATCAGGCTGTATGAAAGAGGTCAGTTGCAATTTACTTTACTATAATTATTGCTAAGATATTTATCTTACGAGCAGTTAAGGAAACTCTGATTAAAGTAGGATTGCATGGATTTAAAAATATTAGTTTGGTTTGCAAGTTATTGAGAGAAACAATACCTGATTTTTCAGTTTAAAAGGTAGATAAAATTTACGCAATGGAAAATAGGTTTATCAAAACAAACTATTGTGTGGGTAGTATTTTGCCAATTCGAAAATATTTAATAAATAAGTTGAAAGAATATTTATTTATTGATAACTTGCATGCATGTGTGGTGTATGGTTTCTTCATAATAGTACATAACTGTGTAAGTACACTGCTTTTGGTTTTTTTTTTAAAATTGCATATTGTATCTTTGTTATTTGCTGTCACATATTTTTTGTTTTGTCCTTTACTTGAATGGTGGTGGGCAAAGTTTGCAATTAATTAAGGGCTAATGTGCAACAACATTGAGTACAACAAGAAAATAAAGACTGTTCTTGTCGGTTTTTTATACCTACGTTTTAAGTTATTTAAAATTTATTGCACTATGACTGTGAGGTACAATTAGGGTACTTATGCCCTAGGGCATTCTAGTGGCGCAATAATTTCATATACCATGTTGTTTCAAATATATATATTTCTAAAGTTCATAAATAGTTTCTCCAATCAGAAGATCCATAACATATTTTCATCTTAACCTCTTTTTTCCCTCCAGGTGACGCCACCAAAGAGGACATAGACATCGGCATGAAGCTAGGTGCGGGCTACCCCATGGGTCCCTTCGAACTGGCTGACTACACAGGTCTAGACACCAACAAGTATGCCCTCCAGGTCATGTATGAGAAGACCAAGAACCCTGTGTTTGCGCCAATTCCATTGGTGGATAAAATGGTAGCTGAGGGAAAGCTTGGTATCAAGACTGGGGAGGGCTTCTACAAGTATGAGAAGAAGTCGAAGATTTAAAAGGCTGAAGATGTGATTTACAAGTATATAGATGGCATTGCTTCTACCTACCTTATTTTCTACTCTATTAGGTCGATATTACGGAAATTAAGCGACAAAAATTAATTTGTTGTGTTGGCGGCTTTGATACAGTCATTTAACATATTCAGTTTGATACAAACAATGTATTTTTCTTTACTCATTCAGTAGAGTAAAATGTATGATATTCAGCAGAATGTATAAATGTCTTTGTAGTACTTACATAATGTGTCACTAATATTATATATTTTAGTGCCGTAAACTGCCCTTACTAAAAGCATTAAGATAATATTTAGATGTAAATTAAGGCTAACAAGTTTTATAACTTATTGTTAACTGCTGTTTTGTAAAATTTATATCGAATTTTATTACTCGACAGACTGCTTTTTAATTGTATTTACCTTATAATATTATTTTTATACACAACTGAATTTAGTGTTTCTTTTACTTTGGTTTTATTCTTAAATACCTAATTTGATCCTGGTAACAAAGTTAAACGTTAAAATATTAAATTAATAAAATTCTAAATCATTCCAGATAAATCTATCATAAAGATAAAATTATGTTTCCTTAATTATGTTTTATATCCAAAAATAATCGCGATAAATAAGGCATTTCCGCCTGACAAGCTAACAAAGTGGAGTAGTAAATTCAGTCTCGGAATTTCAAGCGAGACAATATCATCGTTTTTGACTAGTTGACTAGTTTGTGCAATCCAGAGTTAAAATATTTACAACTATTGATAAATTTAAATGATTACAAATGATGAAAATTAAATCAAAAACGATGATTAGAGAAAGCTAAATTGGATGATTGACCTAAGGAGTTAGGTCAATCATCCAATTTAGCTTTAACGGAGGAGTCCGTGATAGTTTAGCTTTCCTATCGTTCGTGGTCATAATTTTTGCTACCGATAAACGTTATCATATTAATTCGATTTCACCGAAAATATGAATTTATTATCAAAGGGATTATACCGTTATCCCTTCATTATGTAAGCGCGTCATTGAGCGTGTCCAAGAGCTAATGATTTTATTTGCAAATGAGTATGCTCGTTTAAATATTGCATTGTGGCTGACGAATAAAAGGTAAATGTCTTACTGTTCACTTCACACTTGAACCCTAATATTATTTATCAATTCATTTTATATTATTTATTTACAGGCGGCCAACCAAAATGTCAAAAATTCCACATAATTTAACAACAGTTAATTAACTATTCTGTGAAAAATTCGTTAGGTGAAGTTTCATGTGGAGTAAAATTTACTTATGTCTTTCGGTAAAACAATATTTTCAGTACCTTGATAGTACACAAGTCATTGAACTACTAAAGGTCTGGGCACACAGCCGGCGCAGCGTGACGCCAACGCGACGCCGGCGGAACGCCAGCGCTATGAGTCAGTCACACTGCAGGCGTGACCGTCCCGCTGGCGTCGCGCCTGCCGTTCCGCCCGCGGTGTGACGTGATTTCGCATTCTTAAATAAGATATCAAGCGATTCAGACTTGGAAGAAGCTTTGCTCTTGTTTGCTTTAGCTCGAAAGAAAAAAAAACAGACTATGGGTGCATCAAGTGAACCAGAAGAGAAATCAGTATGGTGAACCTCTGACACATTTTATCAGACGTTCAGTTGTTGCACTATCCATTATTTTGGTCCTAAAAGTTGTATTTAAATACAAAACTTCGTCCCGCCGAGCGCGACACGTCCACGCTCCGTCGTCTGTGTGACTACTAAATACGAACTCCGTATAACACAACGCTTGCCGTTCCGCTCACGCCGCGTTCGACGGGACGGTGGCCCGTCCCGCCGCGCTGTGTTTTGTATTCGCGCCCGGCGTGACGCCGACGTGACTCGCCAGTTACCACCCCGCCGAGCGTGGCGGCGCTGTTTGTCATTTCTCCCATATTTCTATATAACATATTTTATACAACTCGTCCAACCCGTCGGCGTCGCGTCGCCGTCACTTCGCCGTCCCGCCACGCTGGCTGTGTGCCCAGACCTTAATACTAGCGTATAAGGAACCTACACCACGAGTAAATGTTGTGTTCCATGAATTGACGCCACTTGTCATCAACTCATACAAACGGTTTCTAATTCAAATTTAAACGTTACAGTCATGTCGTCGTATTTGCGCTACATTTTTTGCTTGGCATAGCTTCTCTATTCGTAGTAATAACAACTCGCTGCTTATAGAACTTTTTCATGTTGCGTTTTAATAATACTCTTTCCAAATTAAACTTTCAGGCGACGCCACCGCAGAAGACATAGACATAGCAATGAAGCTAGGCGCGGGCTACCCCATGGGCCCACTAGAACTGGCCGACTACACAGGACTGGACACCAAAAAGTTTGTTCTCGCGACACTGCTCCAAAAGACAGGAAACCCAATCTTTAAGCCGATATCGCTCTTGAATAAGCTAGTGGAGGAGGGGAAGTGCGGCAGGAAAAGTGGGGAGGGGTTCTATAAATATGAAAAATGATTGTTTTTGTTAGAACATCGAAGATACAATTGAAGAAACTAGCCGATTGACAAATCTAATACGTATTCATATTGTTTAATCAATTATATACGAGTATTATGTTATTCGAATTTATTAATTATTATTAACTTTATCTTTCTTTTGATAAATGAAGTTTTTACGTTAGTTGTCTGTTTTATTTATTGTGATTGTCCGCCAGAATCATGACTTTTGGTGATGACGAGCGCAAACCTCAGTCTGTACATAAACATAAATCCGTGTCCTGCCTGAATGTTGATTTATGTATTGATACAAACTGCGACAGAAGTTCGTTTCCCCTAGTAAGTACATATTCAAACAATAAATTAGCACAAAATATGTTAGTTAAGTACTTTCGAGCGGACATTAAGTCACTTATTTATGAATCATTACAAAGATGTATTATAAGGTGCATCTACAGTCTGCATGAATTTCGTAAGGCCAGGGACGGACTAAAGAAATTAAAAATATTCACATTAAACCGTGTCACATAGTAAATGATTTGTTTTAAATGTACGAACTCAGCCCGTAACATAAATTGTTCACCTTTTTCTATTAACAAAAAGACATAACCTCGATAGGCTCAACATCATCATTTTCAGCCAAAGGACGTCCACTGCTGCACATAGGCCTCCCCCACGGCTTTCCACAGCGACCGGTTGTGAGCGGTCTGCATCTAGTGTGATCCTGCAATTTTTACAAGGTCGTCTGGTTACTTATCGGTGGACGTCCTACGCTGCGCTTTTAGTCGAAGGGTCTCCAATCTAGAACTTTTCTGCCCCAGCGGCCATCAGTTCTTCGCGCTATGTGCCCTGCACACTGCCGTCAGTAAGATCAACTGATTCGTAGAATTAAAAGTCATAATAGTCGTTTATTTTTGCATATAGACCCACTGGGGGCACTTTTACACGTCCCAACATAGACCCTACACACTACACAGCTTCGGGAAAATTGTGGGCTAGTGCTGAGAAGAAGCTGCGCAAGAAACTCAGCCGCTATTGTCAATGCCTCTTTTCAAAAGTTTTACAATGTTTGTGGTGATCATGCAAGTCCATACATTATTATCTTTTAAATAATCATCTACTTTATAATACCCTTTCGTCATTAGGCTATGTCCGTTACTTTAGTTCTCCTACGTATGTACTCATTTCTGACTCGATAAGTTACCTAATCATTTAAAAATAATCCTCAGTCAAGCACAGTCCGACCCTGCGTTCTAAACTTGAATATTATTTATCTTTAGTGCGAATATCGTGCCTTTAAAAATATTGATAGATAAAGACAGGCCAATCTTGATTTATGTTGTGATTAGATAGCTAAACCGTTTTTCTATCAATTGTAACGCTAGTATCGCATCGCCCGCGAAATAAGCAGCGAAGATCTTTTCTACGCAGTTTGACAAGTATGTTTTTCGAATTTCAATCAACACAAACAGAAAATAACTTTTCTGTTACTACCCACATTTTATTGCGCTCCGCTTAGTGTAATTTTGTGGAATTTGGATCATACTAATTTACAGTGATTGTAAATGTATGAAATTATTTTTCTTCGTGTTGCTTTCAAGTGTCGATATAAAGATAAGCGAAGTAGTATTGTGATAGAGTGAAATAAATCTAGGAAGAATCCCTATTTATAGAATTTACAATACCTAACAGAGCAACTGTGTCACATTTATTATAAACGTGAGTGTTTGTGTTGCGTGGATAATGCCGTGTTGTTTTCCTGGTTGAGCCAAATTAATCAATAAACTATATTTTTTACGGCAGTTGCAAAGATATCTCGAAACCTTCATATTGTATTGTGTTGTGATGTATTCGTACGACCGTCTTTTATCCGTGAAGGTAATCTGACCAACCTTTTTTTTAACGTGTTTGTTTCTAAAAAAAAATCTCATATCAATAAATAGTTTAAAGTGGTGTTGTGAACGCCTAGGTATTTCTAAGCTATAGTGTAAAATAAAAGAAGTAAGTTATTGCAGTGCAGTACACATTCTATATTACATTTATCGACGTAACAAAAAACTTATCGTTGTTTCGTCAATCCAATCTTAAAATATGACAACTGAATACAATATTAGGGACCATTTGAATAGATGGCATGGCGGTTTTTAAGGTATCGCTTAAGTCCCGGGTTTAACCCCGGTTTGGTCTATTGAAGATGATCAAAGTACCTTACATAATTTGTTTTCTACACTATCCGGGATATTTGAGTGTTGTGATACCGTCGTTGTTTCTGATTTCCATAACATGTGCTTTAAGTAATTACTTTGGGCTTACTAGTGATTATATTATTACCTACTTGAAATTCCAGGTCGCGTACTAAATGAGCGATGAGCGCGCCAAGCCGAGGCGTCCAGTGCGGCGGCAGCGGTCCATCTACCAGGTAAATGAAAACAGTTTCATTCCTTGATTAAAACACTTTACGGATTGATTTAGCGAACATTTATTTTGAATTTACCGCCTGACGTTTCGAATGCTTTACAGCATCCGTGGTCCAGGCAGATTAGGGTGTTATCTGTAATTCATTACCTACATAGTTATGAATAAATAAACTACCATCACTCATTTATAATATATAATTGACGTTCCTATCCACGCACAAAAAGCTTACTAGGTCTTGCGGTATGATGTCCAACGGCTCATGAGATCCTCTTTTTTCGAAGACCCAAGCAACATCTCATACTTCAAAGCCTCAAGACACTGTAAGCTTATTGTGCAAATTTAAAGGAAAATATTTTTATAAAATTCAACTTGATGTAGGTACAACTTGTGACCAACGTGGTCGTATGTAATTAACTATCCATCCCAGGTGCACTACGCGCTGCAACGGCGCTGTGTTGAGGACATGGCGACGCCGCTCCCGATGCCGTGGGACTCGCTGTCGCTGCAGGCCTTCGATCTCCAGGTCGCCGGCCACAGGAAGACAGAAGACACCAAGTTTACTGGTAAAAACTTTGACCAAGTATATCAAAAGATTTTGTTCAGATATTCCAGCTTCCAGCGTAAAATCGGCTTTTACTTGGACCTAAAATTAACTGATAACTATAGTTTTAACGAATGACACCTTAGTTTGAATACTATTAGGATAAACAAATTCTAAAATTGATTTTAATAACGAATTATTCAACCTTTTTTGACTCTTCTGTGGACCACATATAAAGATACATCATTCATCAGATACATTTATGATCAATGCCATTACTTAACGCTGTAAGTACACCTATGTATTCGCATGCGGCTGAACAATACCGACAAGGATGCAACTATCACATTTAGCTTTGTTAGAGCGAGACATAGCTAATCCGTATTTCGCATGTCATGCGAATGCATTGGTTAACCGCGTAAAAGTCAAACACGAAGCGCCATTTACCAACGGCTTTGTTTTGACCACCCTTCCAGGCCTTCTTCAATGCAACGGCACCATCCTGAAGCCGCTTCTAAAAGAATCCCAGAAGCGGGAAGTAGACTTCTACAACCGGCTCAGCAGCACCACCAACCGTGACTTGGTGGAGCTCCGGGGCTTCGTGCCGAAGTACTACGGCTGCCGCAAGTTCACCTACATGGGACATGAGCAGGACTATATTATATTGGAAGACCTGACGCAGAGGATGCTTGAGCAGTGCGTGATGGATGTTAAAATTGGTGAGTTTGTTTTTGATTTGGTGCGAGTGACTTCGGTTTATGATTTGGCAGACATGGAAATTTTATATTAGTGGGAATTAATTTGGACCTTTAATGTACATCTTTTGCATGTTTTTATGACCTTTTGCTTATTGTGTCACTTTGCCTTTGCCTTCAGGGATCAAATATAGGTATATTCTGTACTTGTTCCATAAAAAATATGCTCTTCTAAACATATAAACCACTAAACGAAATGAATACATAAACCAGCATAGTGCCGCAGAGTCCACCCATTCATTTAAGTATTTTTAGACAAAAATCGTCGTACAGTCCTTTTTTCTTTGCTAGTCGAAAGATACAAACAATATTTTCTCACTTTTAATATTAATAAAAATAATATTAGTAATTAAAATTAATTAATTATTTGTTTTGAAAAGATCTGTTTTTTTATAGGAATATCAAGTTTGTTTACAATATCGGACAGGCAAAAAAAACAGACTTTAAAACTCTTCGTATTTTGGTACACAGAAATTGCAAAATTTTCTATTTCGGTTCCAGGTAAAAGAACATACGACCCGCTAGCCACAGAAGAGAAGATAAAGTCGGAGCAGAGTAAGTACGCTCTCTGCAAGCAGCAGTTCGGGTTCTGCATCCCGGGGTACCAGGTCTACAGGCTGGGCAGCGGGAAGCTGCTGAAGTTTGGCAAAGACTGCGGCAAGCGACTGCATGGTCGGATGGTCAGGGAGGGTGAGGATACCATTTATCGTTTTCTTTGATTTATTTGTACATATAATCGTACAATGGCATGTCGGCCGAAACAGTGAAAAGCGTGTCAAATGTCAATCTCAATAAGACATGCATCTGCAAAAGATTTTATAATGTTCCAAAGTGCATGTGCGTAATACATGAGGAGAGGGCCCTGTCCTTTACGATTTTACAATGTTAAGAGATCAGGCATACGATAAAAGGCTTTTCATTCTTTCCGAGGCACGGTGACGGTACATTCCAAGCCAACTTCCAGAACAGATGTTAAGTCTGAAGCACCTGCAGATGACGACACTTCGGTTAGCCGTCGATGACGCTGACATCTTGACACGTCGACTGTTGATATACCGCTAATATCCCGCCGGCCAGCCATTGCCTCTTGTAGACTGGGCGATATTTAAGTTGTCTTTCGTGTGTTAATTCGTCACATCATCATCAACGCAAAGACTCGCGGCAGTCGGTGCCATCAATCACTTTTTAAACAGGGCTGCGCACGCGCAAATTAACACTTTCCCATTACCATTAAACCCCATTGTCTAACCTATTGTTATCGATAAACGCACGTAACAAACATCGCGCATCTCTATCTGTGACGTCATACAGAAACAGTGCAAGTGCAACAGAGAAAATGATGTGTGAAACTCTTTTGCACGTTTTATTGCTCTGCCAGGCCTGATACACGTCCTTGTGATTACTATAGATATGTAATAATAAACAATGCACATCTTAATGATAAAACACACTCCCTTCATATTTGCTAATCCAACAATGTAAACAATCTTTTCGTAACTTTTAAAATAATATCAGCAAACAAAATTAGTTTACTATTTAATTAAAAAAGATTTTAGTGTTGAACGATGAATTAGCTATATGTTGTAAATTTTGTGTTTATCTTGTTTTAAAATTAATTTTCGCAAAAAAGGAATGTCAAGATTGTTTACAATATTCGACTAGTAAACAAAAATGCTCTTTAACTATCCAGCTATCCGCAACTACCTCAACGGCGTGGGCGGCCCGCTCTGCCGGTCGCTCATCCTCCAGTTCCTGTCGCAACTCTGGAAGATCCAGAAGTGGGCGCGGAGGCAGACCGCGGCGCGGCTGTACGCGACCTCGCTGCTGCTGATATACGACGCGACGAGGCTCCGGGACTGCTGCGGTGATCCCGATGATGGATTAGTGTGAGTATTATAGCTACAAGAACTCGGACGGAGCCCTGTAGTACAGTCACCGTCAGATTTTGTTACAGACAAATACTTCTGACCAGTTAAAATATCAATAATTTCCAAACACTTCAAGATACTATTATTATCTGAACATTATTTACTTCATTAATATCTGTGCAGATCGTAGTCAATCAGAATCTGCTCGGATAATAATGGTACCTTGGAATGTATGCAACTTATTGTCATTTTGACTGAGTTGAGTATTTGATCACCTTGTCTGCTACAAAATATCCAGCCCACTTCTGGATATTATTACCATTACTAAGATCCCGATGATGGATTAGTGTGAGTATTGCCATAGTTACAAGAAGTCATAAAGCCACAGGGCTACACAGGGCACAGACTACAAAGTCTGTAGTACAAGTACTAAGATACAGACGTGGACGCAAAGACAAATGGCTGTGCGATTGTACGCTACGTTGCTGCTTAGACATGTTTAGCAGCCATCTGGTTAGATCAGCCAGTTGATTTAATGCCTAGGCAGTTACTATATAATTTATGAACTCAAAGGAACCCAACCCAAACACCACAAACTCGTCATCTCATTTAACTAAATGACTACACGACTTTTAGTCATCTGGCTAAACGTTGCGTTGAAAACTTGGCTAGTCGATGTTCAGCCATTTCATTGGATGATTGGTGTTTGATGAACTGCTGATTTAACCAGACATCTTGAAAGTAAATAAAGCGACGTGGGCTCTATTACCTCCAAATACGTTCATGCTACTCAAAAAGTTGATTCACTCAACAAGTTATTTCTGTTCTGTTTTTGTTTTGTATGATTTTATCAATTGCCTTATTATAGGACCTTCTTATTTTTCATTGAACTACCAAAATTCAGTCGTTTGTAACGGCTGACTGATACTGTCTCCGCTTACGTTGATACTTAAAGTTTTATTTGTATTTAGGATATTTATCCGCAGTCTTCACACTTCAAATTCAACTAAAAAAATTATGCATCGCAGCAAGTTTATTTTCCTTCCAGCCCCCGCTCCAAATGCCGTCCAGCGGCACTGACCCGCCGCCGCTCCATCCACTCGCTGCACCCCAGCGGCAGCTTCAGCGGGCAGCTCTCCGCGCGCGGGCCCGTCTACCGCAAGCTCGCTGCCGTCTCCACCACGCCCTTGCACGCCGCCAGGGACGCCTTCACCCCCCCGCCGCCCGTCAAATCCCCCTGGACAGAAGCCTTGGATAAATTTAACAGTAATCATTCATTCGAACACAACTACGAGGATAAACTGTCTAAGATCAAAATAAACTACCGAGCGATTTTAGACGAGCTTTCTAGCGACACGCCGAACCCGAATCCGTGGGCGACTGTCAAAATCATAGATTTCGCTCATGCGTTTTTTAATGACGAGGAGGAAGCGACGGTCGATGAAAACTTCAGACACGGCATAGACAATTTTGTGGAGATATTTGAAGACTTTCTAAAGGAGACGGACGGACAGTCGTGATGTGCCAACTCGAATGTAAATTCGATTTTTATTGCTCAACCGGTGATCGGATCACTTGTTTCGTTTTATTTATTTAAAATTGATAAGTATACATATATTTCGGTATTTAGTACTTAAATTGCTATCTTTATTGTTCACTTTCATATAAGCCTTATTTTATTCTATTTGAACAATTCGACATCTTAAAGTCGATTCCTAACTCTCTTAATACCTCTTTTTTAACCGACTTCTTATTTACACTTTGTGCCAAAGTTTTGAAATACGTGATGTAGTTTATTTATTGTAATATTTTACTCGTAGTATAATAAACTGTACAGTAATATTTCTAAATATTATACACACTCATTTAGATTTTTTATTTGTACTTAGTTTTTAACACTAACTTTAAGGGCTTTGTGTTTTTTATTAGATGTGATTTTATCGATTACCTAATAAATGCATTCTATGACATTCTTATTTACCATCATCATTAAATTTAAGAGCTAGGCTCTTGTCGGTGGAGTTTTGTATAAAAACTCCAAATTAGGGAAGATAGTGTGGTGGTTTCCGTCTTGCCTTCCACATCGCAGTTTAAGAACCGGGGGTTTTCGCCTCTTAATGTCCAGTCTAAAGCTTTTCCTGATATACTATATCTTCAGCCTTGGCGCAGTACTGCTGTTGCTGCTACCCAACACAGGGGAACGCTTATTTGATAGCGGCGTATACTCGACATGGCATAGAATTGTCACTAAATATTGTAGCTTTTAATCCCACTAGACTAAACTCCATTCATCTTTGCTAGTTCAACATTGTGTACAATCTTTTTTTAATTTTTAAAATATCAGCAAATACAATTAATTAACTTTTTAAAATTTAAATATATCTCAGTGTTGAACGATGACTTAGCTTTGTATGTTGTTTATGTTGTAATATTTGTGTGTATCTGGTTTTAAAAGGAAAATAATCGCTAAAATGAATGTCAAGATTGTATACAATATTCGACATAACTCGTCAAGTATGTGTAAACGAGACACAATAAAAATTCCATTGTTAAGCGACTCTCGGCATTCGTTTGATACCTGACTGATTAAGAACAAAAACGGACTTTACGCACACACATTCTGGGAATCCTGCCCCTGTTTGGTCGGGGGCTGCTAATTTGACATATTCGCAGCGAACCACCGCATCTGGTGGCCGTTCACTATCCGCCACCTTTTATTTGGCGCAAATGGTTTTTTCACGAAATCTGTGTAGTTTTATTATCTGTTTGGTTTTAGAACGTAGTTGAAATGCTAATTTTTAGCAAGTAGAAATATTTTTTTACTGGGGTAGATATAAAAAATTGACAAAGAAGCTCCGTGCGGTGGCTTTGTGCTCCTTGCTATTTATTCCAAATTACGGCAACTTCGGCTGTTTTTAGTGTGTTATGCAACAATCGGCATTATTACATAGTGATTTTTAATATGTTATGTGCAGTAACAATTATAGACTGAAGACAATTGTGGTGAATCAATCGGAGGGGCCCCTCTTAGAAAAGAAGAAAGGATCGTCAGATTTCAGGTATCAAATGTTTTAATGTCTTTAAAGTTAATAATTTTGATGTTAGGTAGCTCCGCGTATCGCAGACAATATCACATTGTGATCTCTTCGTATTGTGTTAAATTGGTGGTAAAATAATTAAGATTTTCCACACTACCCGCGGCAATATAAATTGTTCACAAAGTGAATAAGTATTTCAATATTAAATAAAAATTCAAATTCCCTGGAACCGTGATTCCTTTCTTATATAAAATTATTTTAAATAAAAAAAAAACCGACTTCAAAACTGTTTACAATACAGATTTAAACTAAAAATTACAATTTCAAAATAAACTACTTCAAAACTACCTACACTACTAATTTAAACTAAAAAGTACAAAATAATGTTTAAATTACCTCCTATTCTACGAAATTATTGATATAAGGAACCTATTTTCAATTTATTATCTGTTATTTTTTGGAGTCGGTGCCAGCCAAGAGATGGTTTCTTCCTGTCATTGTTTGCAAAAAAAAACAGAATTATCAGACGATTTGGAGCGGCGCGGCGGGCGCGGTGCGCGCGTAGGTGGAAGACGGAGCGGCGCAACAACGCGCGGCGCGGGGCGGGGCGCGCGTGTTTGAGTGAACGACCCGAACGCGGGCAGACGCGTGAGGGCAGACGTCGTTGATGGTTGTGTCTAAATGCATAAAAATTTTGATGCGCTTCTTTGCATTTATCAACTTTCGTTCGATATTTGATTAATCGGGTTGTTAATATTAAGGTTGCTTGGCTTTGGCTGGCACCGACTCCAAAAAATAACAGATAATAAATTGAAAATAGGTTCCTTATATCAATAATTTCGTAGAATAGGAGGTAATTTAAACATTATTTTGTACTTTTTAGTTTAAATTAGTAGTGTAGGTAGTTTTGAAGTAGTTTATTTTGAAATTGTAATTTTTAGTTTAAATCTGTATTGTAAACAGTTTTGAAGTCGGTTTTTTTTTTATTTAAAATAATTTTATTTTTCTATTTTTAGTTCAAAGTTAGTGTTGAGTGCAACATGGCTAGACCTACTAAACGCGCTGCTAAAATGCGACGGCGTCGTTTGGGAGAAAGTAGTAACGAGAAGGAAGATCGTTTAAAGAAGAACAGGGAAAGACTTGCGAATAGCATTTTGAATGAAAGTGATGAGCAGCGGGCCTGTAGACTTTCTCAGATCAAGGCATACATGAAAAAATCAAGGATTAATGAAAGTACAGAAAGTCGTTCTCAACGACTAACTTTGATTCACGAACGTTTATCAAACGAGACCGAAGAGCAACGTTCTCGTCGTCTTGGTTTGATTCACGAACGTTTATCAAACGAGACCGAAGAGCAACGTTCTCGTCGTCTTGGTTTGATTCACGAACGTTTATCAAACGAGACCGAAGAGCAACGTTCTCGTCGTCTTGGTTTGATTCACGAACGTTTATCAAACGAGACCGAAAAGCAACGTTCTCGTCGTCTTGGTTTGATTCACGAACGTTTATCAAACGAGACCGAGGAGCAACGATCTCGTCGTCTTAATTTGATACACGAACGTTTGTCAAGCGAGACTGAGGAGCAACGATCCCATCGTATTAGCTTAATAAACGAGCGTTTGTCAAACGAGAGCGAGGAACAACGTTCTCGTCGTCTTAGCTTAATTCATGAACGCTTGTCAAGTGAGACCGAGGAGCAACGATCTCATCGAGGTCAACTTATGGTAAGAAACCCCCAGACAATGTCATTCCTAATGACATCAATAAATGCGGTGGTTTCTTAAAGACCATTAAGTTGAGTATTGAATCGCGGGTCATGTTGAGGCGCAACATCTCCGTCTCCGACGGGCTTGTGAATGGTGCCATGGGTATTGTAAAGCAAATTAAATGGCCGGCTTTACGAAGAGGTCAATTGGAGGAAGGAGAGCTGCCTGAATGTGTTCTCGTACAATTTGATGACCCGACAATTGGCCTCAGAATAAAAGATGGCAACGGCTGTGTGGCAATTTCACCCGTTTGCACTACATTCCAAGCTCAAAGAGGTTATGGAGATGTAGAACGTAGAATGTTACCTCTGATTCTGAGCTGGGCCGTAACTGTCCACAAACTCCAAGGTACAACCCTTGATAGGGCAGTTATCGATTTAGGTAAGAAAAACTTCGCAAAAGGACAGATTTACGTCGCCCTCAGCCGAGTCAAAACATTAGAAGGCATTTCTATTTCTGATTTAGATGCCAATAAGCTTTTAAATCGACCGCACGATGAGAAAGCTTTATCAGAAATGGTACGGTTGCGTAATCTTTCCAAAAGCTAATATTTTTTAAATATATTTTTTTGTTGTATATCGTATCGTATCATTTGATTACCTATACAAATGATTTTGGGGATAAAAACTGTTCTTTGTCCTTTCTCGGAACTAAAACTATGTTATCTATCGTTTCAGCGGTAAGAGAGAATTGATTTCTGGCAGTATTTTTTTATAAATGTGGGGGGGGGAGGGAGAGGGAGGAGGGAGTTGCGCCTTTAGACTTTGTTTTTTAGAATGCTCCAAAAATAAATTGTTCACCTAATATGGACTCCTTTCCTAAAAATTAATTTTATTTGTTATTTTTTAGTGATTATAGAAGGGGGAGGGGGAAGGGGTTGTATCTTTTGACTCTGTTCTTTTAGAAGCTACTAATTACCTTTCATAAGTTCTGTCCTTATAATCACTGAACTCCTCAGCGTTAAGGAGTTCCACCATCAGCTCAGCTCTACACAGTGTTGACGTAATAACATGTCAACATTAAGATTTTAGTACAAAAACACTATACGTGCCTTCAAAATTTGAGGGTTTCCCTCGATTGCACCCAGATCCCATCATCAGACCTCGACTTGGGGACAATGGGACCAACTAGAAGGTATAACCTCTAGGTAGGCGAAAAAAAATTTCGAATCGGTCCATAAACGACTGCGATATGAGGTAACATATAAACAAAAAAAAAAAAAAAAAAAAAAAAAACACAGTCGAATTGATAACCTCCTCTTTTTTTGAAGTCGGTTAAAAATGAATTTGAATTCGGAATACTATAGTGCGGCCAGTGTGCATGCAGTATGGAGGACTTATTTCAAATAGACCGAACTCCCAGTGGATGTATGAGCGCGCCGCATTCTGACTTCAGATGTATTTAATTTTAATGATCCCAGACTTCGATTTGACAGATGTTGCCAATTAGTATTGTGGTGCCGTGTGGAGTTACTTTATCAGTATTTCATATTAAGAAGAGTCCCTCAACTTCCTACTCGAGCGGAGGAACTTGACGTGAACCGCTGCTACGGGTTATTTATTAACAAAACGAAATTGTAAATTCTGTTTCCTTTTTCGTAGTTAGGTGTTTACTACTGAAAACAGACTAGTGTTTTCGAAGTAGGTCTATGTAATACTCTGCGGCCTTGAAACATCGAGCGCTAGGGAGTGAGCCGTGAGCGCAAGCACTTACGATAACTTCCTGTATTCTTCCAATAAATCGTGCACCGGCCGTAATCGTAATTGATTCTAATGTAGTAATTAGTTATGTTTTTTTCGGTTTACATGGAGATTATTTTCTGGTAATATGAATATAGTAATTACACTTATTTTTATCATATTTTTTTATAATCGTGATAATTCCGATATTGTTAATTAATGGTAAATGTAATTAATGAATATTTTTGTCTGTTATTCATTTCATATAACAGAAATACATATTTATAGTATAACTATCGACACTACACAGGTGCAACACTTCTCCCCATAAGGCCAATAAGTGTGAAAGAGATAAGTATGTTCCGTCGCAGTCCCACGTTGTAATACTGCAGAAGAAGCGAGTGTTTGATATTAATTTAAGAGACACGAAGAGGTCGCTACGAGTGTCATAAGAGGGAGACAGCTACCATTGACGATAGTCCATTAATCGTCTCCCAAAGTTCAATGAAAAAAGAAAAGAGATAACTAATTAATTACTCTAACCTGTGAGCATTTTCTTTTCCTCTTATTGCATTGATTACTGTATTTATGGTTTAGCCGCTCAAAGAATGGTGTATTTTGACACAAAATGTAAAAACTACCTGACTTGTCAATTTTCTTTTACATTTTCTGTCAGAATTGAAAGCGTCAAAATATTCTCTGGGCGGCCAAATTATGTTAGTCGAGGAACCGAGAAAGTAAAAACGTCTTACTTTTATTATTTTACTATTTTTTTATCTTTTGAAAATGCTAATTTGTGTTAAGTAACTTTAGCGATTTATGAAGCTTAGAAATACATATATTATGATAGCTCGGTGGATGAAGCAGGGTTCCGAACGCGAAAGCTCGGGTTCAACAAACTCAAGTGTATTTAAATTGTTTATTTGTGTTATAATTTTTCCCTTCTTTCTGCACAAAACACCGTGCGAAGCTCGGTCACCCAGATATTATATTGTATAAATATATACGAAACTGTTAGAGGTAAAATTAAATAACAACAAAATTTTCGCTTTCGCATTATAAATATTTATTTCGAAATCAGCCAAAATTACTTTCCCAAATAAAAATTATCTATAAACTTAATATAACATCTAATATGAAAATCAAATATTACATCCGGTCTAGTGACCTCGTGTTACGAGTAATTGACTCGGGATCACGCGAACAGTTCTGCAAACCGTGGACTTGTTACAATTAGGCGTTAGTCAAGTTTTACTAGAACTTTTAATGACACAAGCTATACTTTTTGTCCTAAAACAATATAATGCTGCTAACATTTGAAAACATTAAAACTATAGTTCCAAACGAACGATACAGCCACCTTAGTTACAAGCTCAAAATTAATAAACAAAGAATCTAAAAGACTAGGACAGCAACTACGTTACTTTTAATCAAGATACTATTCAACTTGCTAAAACTTCAGAATAACTATCCCGTTCACAAAAATAAGTATTCTGATATTTTAAGTTTTATTAGTACGATGCTAGACTTGCTTCTTACACACGAATTTTAGTAGATGCATTATCACTATAATTACTTGTTATTTCTAGTTAATCCTTGCATACTTAACATGTAAATAATCTTTTGCACCAGCTATCACAATGGGGATAGATAAGATTATTTCGACGAGAGAGATGCTTCATTGAATGGCGGCATGAAACATTACTAAACGGTTGAGTCATCATACTTAAGCGATAATTGTCGGGAATCATGTAACCTTAGCAAATATTGGAAATTCAAGTGTTTATAGAATCGATACATCGACATCGAACCGATTTATTGACATCGAATAACAGTAATATTATCGTTAGTATTCCACATACACCATCGATAGTATAGGGGTCAATCAATAGTCTCAAAACTATCAATACTAAACGCATCGCTAAAACTATTGGTCAATCTGTAACATCGATAGTATTACTAAAATACAATCGATTCTATCGACAGCGCTATCGGTAATGTAACTATTATTCAAGGTCATGTTAGTATCGATGACCTATCAATGCTATAAAACCCTATAAACAGCAATGTATGCTATATTTTACCCAACAACTATCGCTCGTGCTCTATGAAACTTTAAATATTACTCAATCTAATTTAACAGCTGAACCCCCTTTATTTATACGAACAAAACTGTACACTAAACCTATTTTGATTATTGCTATTGTCGATCTCTGCAAAATATTGTCTGAACTTAGAACGAGACAAAATAGTGCAATAGTCAAACTAGGTTTACTGAATGTTCTCGTTACTATGAATAAGACGGATTATGTAAACAATATTAAATATCAATGATAAATATAATGGAACGCTTAATAATGAGTATGTACGACGTAAAAATTTACATTTAACGTGAAAAAGTATAGCAGGTGTACGAAATATCGCTCGCTCATAACAACGGGAATATTACAAGGATAGTGATCCAGTCTTGAATTCGACGAAGCTGTGACACTCGGGCGTAGTGCGACGAATCCAAATTACTGTGCAGTATTTAGGATAAAATTGTCAACAAATAAGACTTGTTTCTTAAATTATATCATAGAGCGTTATCCCTCTATTGTAACCTTTTAGTCAGAGCGTCATTTCTGCATTTAGAGTGACATCAATGAAACCAACATCGAATCGAAGTTTAATCCATTCAATCCTTTGTAACTCTAAATAAAAAAATAAAAAATAAAATATTTTTTGCGTCCAAAAAATAAATTCTGTTCACCAGTTACATGCAAAAAATGCTACTTGTATTCTCAAAAATAAATTTTATGAAATTCAAATCAATATTTTATCCTTATAAATTGTATGCATTCAATTGAAAATAAAATAAATATGATACAGCTAGCATTTTCTGCACCATTGTGCACTCTAAAAGATCATGGTATGAATGGACAAAAATAGTTTCATTTACATTGACGGCAAAAGCCCTTGTGTCAGAGCGCGTCTACGGTCAAAATGAACATGTTCTAATATTATACATGTTAGGCCGATCCCTATTGTATGGTCAGCAAGAATTTCAATCAAATTTTCTTAAGTATAGACATGCTGTTTTTTCTTTCATACATAATAAGTCATATAAAAAGAGGAAAAAACCGTTTACTCCATGCAGTGTTATTAAGTTTTCAAAATAACACAAATATCTAGGATGTAATAAATCATCGACGAAAAGGTTACCGATTTCAGGGGCGTAGCTTTTTCGGGCTGACCATACATTATACAATTACATAAATTACAAAAACAATTATTTTTTAACATCCAAAGCTATGTGCCGACAAGAATTTGCGTGTGATCTCCTACGAAACATCCGCATCTAACAAACAGTCATTAACAACTTCAGTGTTATTTAAACTCCATGCGTAAAACGCACTTATCTACGTATTTTTTTTATATATTTTTTCTTATTTTATGTATTAAAGTCATATTTTTTTCATTCCCCTTTACAATATATTTTTAGTGATTTCGTTACATAAAAGTGAAAATTTCTGCAATGTATGAACAAATATGATACTTTGACTAGTTTAGAAGTGAGCCTCACCTTTGTTTATACATCGCAATAACTGTAAACAAATCTTACATTTCGTTACAAGTTTCTTTTTTTAGGACGTCTTCAAAAATCTATAATACATTAGTTATTACAGCAATATTATTAGAACACGTGTCACCGACTCACAACATACCAGATGTAGACGTATAGAACAAAAAATAATAATATGTGTAAGCATTATTAATTAAACTAGTGTTATACAATGTATAATATACAACAACAAATTACAGAAACCATACAAATACGAGTCCTAGCACAAACGAAGCACCTCCAATGATAACTAAGGGCGATACTCATATAATATAATTATTTTTTAATCATTTTTTTGCTATTTTTTCTCGATTATTTCATTACAAAAAACAAAACACACACATGGCAGAAGTTTTTAACATTTTTATCTTAATTTAGGTCAAATATTATATCACATTTCGTCCAGCCGACGCTGGGACTCGAACCTACCGCCTCGACACACTCAACTCAACAAGCACTGCGCGTGAACTGCTTCTCAGGCATTGTCAATATCAAGGAATAAGTTAATATCAATAAATTTAACAAAAAATATGGAAATAGGAGTAGATCAAAGGTGAGTAATATTAAGAAGTATTTTTATAAACATCAATAATTTGAAGTCTCATTTGTATAAAGAAGTTCACGTACAAAGTATTCAGAAGCCTCACTCTGAACACATGTTTTTATTTTCGACTCTAGTTATCCCTGTTACAAGTGAGAGGACTGTAGCCGAGAATGCGGACACGTTTTATGCCGGCTACTGTACAATCGAAAGCGACCATTCCGGCAAATGCTCGGCAGAGGCCTTATTTACGGGGTAACAGATATGTACGATTAGCATCATAAGTTACTGAACGAACACATTATGTAGTGCATGCAAGTAACAGTTTTTCTATTAAGGATTTGACTCACTGGATGCGTTCTGCAGTCGGGTCCATACGAAATTTAACGAAATCGGAGAGCGTTTCTATTTACCAGACCGCAGAACGCATCCAGTGTGTTAAATCCTTTATTCTTAAAAACCTTTTTACTAAACGAAGTCGTTACTCCGATAAGGTGTTCAGTTACGTGTGATACTGACTGTACGTAAAAATCCCACCGTATTATGCCTTGCAAGTTTTATTAGGTTGTTAGAGGTAAAAACATTAATCGGTAAGACAAGGGTTATATTATCAGTCTGGCGTCAGATTAGTCAGAAAGATCGTGTAACCTACACGGACTGACGGACTGATGAAAATTATACCATTCTGGTGTTAGTAAAGACTATGTATGAAGACATAAAGAGGCAGGTAAACGGTACCGACTGATAAGTGATGTGCCAAGTAACTTTTTTTTGAATATATTGGAAATTTAAACAATGCAATATGGAACGGAGTCAAGTTTTTCTTTAAGGAACACTAGACTAAAAAAATTCCAAATCATACCTATTCCATTAAACAGCCAGTCGGTTATTTGTGAGAGTTGTAGAGTCGTGCACATCACATAAGTAAACCGCTTCATTGAGACTACGTAGGCGGAGCGGCGGGGAGCGGGGGGAGACGTTAGCGGAGCGCGCGGGGTGCGGGCCGCTCTCTAGCCGCGCTCTCGTCTACCCCCGCGCCCCGCCGCCCCGCAGGCGAGGTCACAATGAAGCGGTCTACCTATAGTCGGTACGCCTCCTCACGTATTCCTCCAGACTGACGGCAGCCGGAGCATGTGGCCTGTGGTCGTGTGGTGTCGCGCGAGTGTGGTGCCCTGTGGTCAGCAGGCGCCTATATCTTGGGCAGCTTGGGCGCCTGCAGCGGCGGCCCGGCGCGCTGCAGGCACGAGTGCGCGCCCGCCTTGTAGTCGTAGCAGCAGCCGTGCACCTCCGCGTACCTGGACAAACAAATATTAAG
This sequence comes from Pyrausta aurata, assembly GCA_963584085.1. Classification (NCBI taxonomy): domain Eukaryota; kingdom Metazoa; phylum Arthropoda; class Insecta; order Lepidoptera; family Crambidae; genus Pyrausta; species Pyrausta aurata. The sequence goes on from OY757269.1 coordinate 12,509,088, forward strand.
TATTTGTTGTTTGAAAATTAAAATACAGTATACGATGTGCGACCGATGACCTAAAGAAGGTTGCTGGTAGTGACTGGATGAGGAAAGCAGGGGATCGTGCACTTTGGCGTGCCCTTGGGGAGGCCTACGTCCAGCAGTGGACCGCAACAGGCCGATTGATTGATTGATTGATACGACGTGCATCTTCTGATCTGGGGCAATGATCTGTAAATATCATCATGGTCTGTGAGTATCACTCTCTTGCTGCTTTCGTAAATATGTCTTTTGTACGGGTAATTTCAGCATTAGTTTGGTATTCGTATGGAACTTTTTGACTGTTGTTGTTAGAAAATTTAGATAATCTGCGAATCGGAAAGCTCAAGTGGCAAGGGCACACGGCGCGAAGAACTAATGGATGTTGGGACAGAAAAGTTCTAGATTGGAGATCCTTCGACTGAGGCGCAATGTAGGACACCTACTGACAAGATGGTCAATCTTGTAATGATCACAGAATAGAAATGGATAAAGACCCTTTGTAACCGATCACTGCGGAAAATTCAAATGTTTGAAGACGAAAGTATTACCACACCAGTGATGACATACGAAAACTATTCGAAAACGTGGTCCACCGACAAGATGGTCAAAAGAACTTTTGGCGCAACAGTGTTAGACCAAGGTTCGATGTTCACCGTCTTGGTTTTTCATATGTAGTTAAGTCCGATCTAAATATTACATATCGCGGTTCAGTTTCCATACATCGACTAACAGCGCCATCTAGTTGTGTCGAGCCGAGTCAGCGTGTTGCGATGATATGTAGTGACATCGGTTGATCATAGATGTCGCTACAAACTTGTAAAGATCGCGGATGCAGACCGCTCACAACCAGTCGCTGTGGGAAAATCACAAGGGGAGGCCTATGTTCAACAGTAGACATTCTTTGGCTTATAACGGTGAATGTGGAAAACCGTGGGGGAAGCCTATGTTCAGCAGTAGATGATTATGATTAGAATGATTGTATATAATATTTGGTTAAGTCCAGCAGTACCTGTGCGGCGCGCAGTAGGAGGCCCCGCAGCGGCAGGTGTGTCGCGTGGCGATGGTGAGCCGCTTGCGGCAGAAGGCGCAGCGGATCCGCTTCGGCTCCGCGGACTCCGCGGGCGGGGTGGGGGCGGGGGCGGGGGTCGGGGTAGGGACGGCTGGGGATTCTCTGAAATGTCAAATTAAAAGTATTAGTGAACACTTCTATTGCTGCGTAATTTTTTTATATCACTCAAGCATGTGGTGGTATGACTTCATCTAGGGGGCTCCCGGCTCAGTGTGGATAATTGCATGGTAAGCGATTAACTTTGTTTCCAGATTTTATCAAGTTGTTCTTAGGGCTTCTGACTAGGCTTATTTATTTATACTAATCGACACTAGTCGGGTTTTACAGCTTAACGTGCTTGTAGACGTAATGTCAACGACGTCTTTGGTGTAGTGGTTATAGATAGTGCCATCCACGACGGCGCGCCCCTTCACTCGTCCAAATCGTTTATAGTACATGTGTGCAAGCTTTTTCCAACATTTGAATTGAATTTCGAACATCATAATGACTTATGAATGACAAGCACACTGCAAAAAATACACTCAAAGGGAAATATGCTCAACTTAGATATAGTTTTAAGTGGGTATGGTTAGCTACAAGACGAGTAATATTTTTTTAAAAATTGCACCAATAACATTTTTACTATTAACGTAATCGAAATATATAAGAACGTTTTATAACATTAAAAAATAATATTTAAAAGTGTCTTTATAAGGGAAATGTTTTTTCTTCGTACACGTAGGTCCTAGCGTGATGTTTAATAGCCTTACCCGATAAAGTACATCCCGGTAATATTATAAGTACCACATGGTTTTTTATTTAAAATTGATTTTAGTGTTTAAGTTACCATTATAATTCTTTAAGTAAATTTAACAATGACAGAAGATTATACCAGGTTTATTTTTTAGTACAACACACTGGGCTTTCCTTGACATTTTAAAAATAATTTAAGTAGAGCCACTTTCGTGACGAGCCTGAATTTTTGAAAGACGGCCGGCTCGCAACTGACACGCGTGTCACCGTGTCACGTGTTCCTCAATCAAAAAAAGAGTGGGGCGCGCCTTCGTGGATGGCACTATCTATAGAGTTCCTGATTACTATAGGTAGACTGAGAAATCGAGGCTTAGCCGGCGGAGCACGCTTCAATGAGGACTAAAATCAAATCAAATCATTTATTTGTGATACACAGGTAAATAGATGTTAAGTGTACAAATACAGGGTAAAGAGAGTGCGCTGTGATCAGTCTCAGTGGCATACAAATGTCAAATTAATTATAAAGGAAAAAAAAATTAAATTACATCTAAAAATTGACGATAAATAGGGCGCTTGCGTAGCGCGAGGTCTCCAAAATCTCAAATGTCACCGTTCGTAGGTTAGATGTGCGGGTTCATTTCTATTTAGATTAATGTTTCGAATATTTATGAATAATATGGGAAATACTAGTTACGGATCAACGAATGGGTGTTTTAAAAGGGGGCCTAAGAAAGTTTAAGTTAAATCTTTAATAACTCGTGCACACTCCTCTTTTCCTAACAAAGCTGGACTGCGGCACGCCCGATATATTGTAATATTAAGATCGAATGGCAAACTTGATATTTTATCTCTCCATCATGACGATTTACGATTTACACGCCAACAAAGCGTTACTCTGGAGCTCGCGCGGCAGCGGTAGCGCGCACTGCGCCGCCTCACAGCGCGCGAAGGGACGACATTTGCTAGCTCGAACGCACGGAGCGCGTAAACGTGAATTAATATGCACTACGGCCACCGATCCGAATGGTCATTCATTACTTTGAAGTATAACCGCACCCTGGACCCTCGGAGAAAATATTTTATTTTGGCCATACATTGACAGACGGCGTGTTGCACAGACGCTGCGTTTGTGTGCGTGCTATAAGGGTTGACAAAGTCTGTTACACTGGTCATAGCTATTTTCACTTAAATAAACAGATACCTAAACAACGTAATTTACATTAATTTTGTATACAACGTAACAAGCACTCATTTTCATAATGTCATATTCACGTTATTTCCCCACGATACGTGGAGAAATAAAAAGATAGTATCTACCTTAGCAACACCTAATTTCACTGATCTGATCACATAAATATTACAATTATATTTTTTTAACTACACCTCATTCTACAGAATGTTACCTTTACCTAACGTTTTTAAAGTTGTTCACTGTAACTGAATAATTAGAATAGGTTATTTATGGTTATATATTTTGTATGAAATTACTTACCGTCTCTCATCTTTTGGGAAACTACAAAACCTCCTATCGGAGTCATTTCTCGAGGAAGAAAGACACCCGTACACTGCACAGTACCTAGTAGTGATGTAACGAATATTCGCATTCGCATTAGCATTCGCCAATATTCGCATATTTTTCGATATTCGCATTCGCATTCGTATTCGCAAAAACGAATGCGAATATTTAGCGAATGTATTTAACAAACAAAAAGGAAATTATTATATGGTTGCATATGAAATGATAACACAACTGATAAGATTTATATATTTTTATTTAACCATACTTGAATTTAACAAAAATATTATGGAACAGTCTTGGTAAGCAATTAAATTAGAAACACTTTCTCTTTTGTTCTTGTTTGTTTTGTTCTTGAAATTTAACATTCGCATTCGCATTCGCGAATATTGAATATGAATATTCGCATTCGCATTCGCATTCGCGAATGTGAAAAATCCAACATTCGTTACATCACTAGTACCTAGGCATCCCTCGTACACAAAACTTTGTTCTTCCGTCAACGTCGCAAACACGCGCGTGCCAACCGCATAATGAGATACATAATTCCGGCGCGATAGTGAGGTAAGTCAAACTAGGGAAGGGAGGTGAGTGGCCGTTCTGTATGTAGTACTATTATATATTCTGTGGTATAACCGCACCCTGGACCCTCGGAGAAAATATTTCATTTTGGCCATACGTCGATAGGCGGCATGTTGCACGGACGCTGCGTTTGTAATAAAAATCGTTTTCCAGCGATTATTTTTGTGACATACGATTCGGTATGATGTACCGAATGCGAGGTTTAAAGCTTCGTTAAACCTTTTGTTACACTGTATATGCATCCCTAGACATATCGTTTGAAGGGCTTCGCTCACCTGTGCGGCTGCTTGCGTCGCTGGCGCCGCTCGCTGCCGACCTCGAGGCTGCGCGTGAGGTGCAGGCCCTCGTCGCTCAGGTGCAGGTGCTCGCGGTTGCGGTGCCGGGACAGGGACGGGGACAGGGACGGTAGGATGCTGTATGAAGGGCCGCGCTCACCTGTGCGGCTGCTTGCGTCGCTGGCGCCGCTCGCTGCCGACCTCGAGGCTGCGCGTGAGGTGCAGGCCCTCGTCGCTCAGGTGCAGGTGCTCGCGGTTGCGGTGCCGGGACAGGGACGGGGACAGGGACGGTAGGATGCTGTATGAAGGGCCGCGCTCACCTGTGCGGCTGCTTGCGTCGCTGGCGCCGCTCGCTGCCGACCTCGAGGCTGCGCGTGAGGTGCAGGCCCTCGTCGCTCAGGTGCAGGTGCTCGCGGTTGCGGTGCCGGGACAGGGACGGGGACAGGGACGGTAGGATGCTGTATGAAGGGCCGCGCTCACCTGTGCGGCTGCTTGCGTCGCTGGCGCCGCTCGCTGCCGACCTCGAGGCTGCGCGTGAGGTGCAGGCCCTCGTCGCTCAGGTGCAGGTGCTCGCGGTTGCGGTGCCGGGACAGGGACGGGGACAGGGACAGGGACGGTAGGATGCTGTATGAAGGGCCGCGCTCACCTGTGCGGCTGCTTGCGTCGCTGGCGCCGCTCGCTGCCGACCTCGAGGCTGCGCGTGAGGTGCAGGCCCTCGTCGCTCAGGTGCAGGTGCTCGCGGTTGCGGTGCCGGGACAGGGACGGGGACAGGGACAGGGACGGTAGGATGCTGTATGAAGGGCCGCGCTCACCTGTGCGGCTGCTTGCGTCGCTGGCGCCGCTCGCTGCCGACCTCGAGGCTGCGCGTGAGGTGCAGGCCCTCGTCGCTCAGGTGCAGGTGCTCGCGGTTGCGGTGCCGGGACAGGGACGGGGACAGGGACAGGGACGGTAGGATGCTGTATGAAGGGCCGCGCTCACCTGTGCGGCTGCTTGCGTCGCTGGCGCCGCTCGCTGCCGACCTCGAGGCTGCGCGTGAGGTGCAGGCCCTCGTCGCTCAGGTGCAGGTGCTCGCGGTTGCGGTGCCGGGACAGGGACGGGGACAGGGACAGGGACAGGGACGGTAGGATGCTGTATGAAGGGCCGCGCTCACCTGTGCGGCTGCTTGCGTCGCTGGCGCCGCTCGCTGCCGACCTCGAGGCTGCGCGTGAGGTGCAGGCCCTCGTCGCTCAGGTGCAGGTGCTCGCGGTTGCGGTGCCGGGACAGGGACGGGGACAGGGACAGGGACAGGGACAGGGACGGTAGGATGCTGTATGAAGGGCCGCGCTCACCTGTGCGGCTGCTTGCGTCGCTGGCGCCGCTCGCTGCCGACCTCGAGGCTGCGCGTGAGGTGCAGGCCCTCGTCGCTCAGGTGCAGGTGCTCGCGGTTGCGGTGCCGGGACAGGGACGGGGACAGGGACGGTAGGATGCTGTATGAAGGGCCGCGCTCACCTGTGCGGCTGCTTGCGTCGCTGGCGCCGCTCGCTGCCGACCTCGAGGCTGCGCGTGAGGTGCAGGCCCTCGTCGCTCAGGTGCAGGTGCTCGCGGTTGCGGTGCCGGGACAGGGACGGGGACAGGGACAGGGACAGGGACGGTAGGATGCTGTATGAAGGGCCGCGCTCACCTGTGCGGCTGCTTGCGTCGCTGGCGCCGCTCGCTGCCGACCTCGAGGCTGCGCGTGAGGTGCAGGCCCTCGTCGCTCAGGTGCAGGTGCTCGCGGTTGCGGTGCCGGGACAGGGACGGGGACAGGGACAGGGACAGGGACAGGGACAGGGACGGTAGGATGCTGTATGAAGGGCCGCGCTCACCTGTGCGGCTGCTTGCGTCGCTGGCGCCGCTCGCTGCCGACCTCGAGGCTGCGCGTGAGGTGCAGGCCCTCGTCGCTCAGGTGCAGGTGCTCGCGGTTGCGGTGCCGGGACAGGGACGGGGACAGGGACAGGGACAGGGACAGGGACGGTAGGATGCTGTATGAAGGGCCGCGCTCACCTGTGCGGCTGCTTGCGTCGCTGGCGCCGCTCGCTGCCGACCTCGAGGCTGCGCGTGAGGTGCAGGCCCTCGTCGCTCAGGTGCAGGTGCTCGCGGTTGCGGTGCCGGGACAGGGACGGGGACAGGGACAGGGACAGGGACAGGGACAGGGACAGGGACGGTAGGATGCTGTATGAAGGGCCGCGCTCACCTGTGCGGCTGCTTGCGTCGCTGGCGCCGCTCGCTGCCGACCTCGAGGCTGCGCGTGAGGTGCAGGCCCTCGTCGCTCAGGTGCAGGTGCTCGCGGTTGCGGTGCCGGGACAGGGACGGGGGACAGGGACAGTAGGATGCTGTATGAAGGGCCGCGCTCACCTGTGCGGCTGCTTGCGTCGCTGGCGCCGCTCGCTGCCGACCTCGAGGCTGCGCGTGAGGTGCAGGCCCTCGTCGCTCAGGTGCAGGTGCTCGCGGTTGCGGTGCCGGGACAGGGACGGGGACAGGGACAGGGACAGGGACAGGGACGGTAGGATGCTGTATGAAGGGCCGCGCTCACCTGTGCGGCTGCTTGCGTCGCTGGCGCCGCTCGCTGCCGACCTCGAGGCTGCGCGTGAGGTGCAGGCCCTCGTCGCTCAGGTGCAGGTGCTCGCGGTTGCGGTGCCGGGACAGGGACGGGGACAGGGACAGTAGGATGCTGTATGAAGGGCCGCGCTCACCTGTGCGGCTGCTTGCGTCGCTGGCGCCGCTCGCTGCCGACCTCGAGGCTGCGCGTGAGGTGCAGGCCCTCGTCGCTCAGGTGCAGGTGCTCGCGGTTGCGGTGCCGGGACAGGGACGGGGACGGGGACAGGGACAGGGACGGTAGCATGCTGTATGAAGGGCCGCGCTCACCTGTGCGGCTGCTTGCGTCGCTGGCGCCGCTCGCTGCCGACCTCGAGGCTGCGCGTGAGGTGCAGGCCCTCGTCGCTCAGGTGCAGGTGCTCGCGGTTGCGGTGCCGGGACAGGGACGGGGACAGGGACAGGGACAGGGACGGTAGGATGCTGTATGAAGGGCCGCGCTCACCTGTGCGGCTGCTTGCGTCGCTGGCGCCGCTCGCTGCCGACCTCGAGGCTGCGCGTGAGGTGCAGGCCCTCGTCGCTCAGGTGCAGGTGCTCGCGGTTGCGGTGCCGGGACAGGGACGGGGACAGGGACAGTAGGATGCTGTATGAAGGGCCGCGCTCACCTGTGCGGCTGCTTGCGTCGCTGGCGCCGCTCGCTGCCGACCTCGAGGCTGCGCGTGAGGTGCAGGCCCTCGTCGCTCAGGTGCAGGTGCTCGCGGTTGCGGTGCCGGGACAGGGACGGGGACAGGGACAGGGACAGGGACGGTAGGATGCTGTATGAAGGGCCGCGCTCACCTGTGCGGCTGCTTGCGTCGCTGGCGCCGCTCGCTGCCGACCTCGAGGCTGCGCGTGAGGTGCAGGCCCTCGTCGCTCAGGTGCAGGTGCTCGCGGTTGCGGTGCCGGGACAGGGACGGGGACGGGGACAGGGACAGGGACGGTAGCATGCTGTATGAAGGGCCGCGCTCACCTGTGCGGCTGCTTGCGTCGCTGGCGCCGCTCGCTGCCGACCTCGAGGCTGCGCGTGAGGTGCAGGCCCTCGTCGCTCAGGTGCAGGTGCTCGCGGTTGCGGTGCCGGGACAGGGACGGGGACAGGGACAGGGACAGGGACAGGGACGGTAGGATGCTGTATGAAGGGCCGCGCTCACCTGTGCGGCTGCTTGCGTCGCTGGCGCCGCTCGCTGCCGACCTCGAGGCTGCGCGTGAGGTGCAGGCCCTCGTCGCTCAGGTGCAGGTGCTCGCGGTTGCGGTGCCGGGACAGGGACGGGGACAGGGACAGGGACAGGGACGGTAGCATGCTGTATGAAGGGCCGCGCTCACCTGTGCGGCTGCTTGCGTCGCTGGCGCCGCTCGCTGCCGACCTCGAGGCTGCGCGTGAGGTGCAGGCCCTCGTCGCTCAGGTGCAGGTGCTCGCGGTTGCGGTGCCGGGACAGGGACGGGGACAGGGACAGGGACAGGGACGGTAGGATGCTGTATGAAGGGCCGCGCTCACCTGTGCGGCTGCTTGCGTCGCTGGCGCCGCTCGCTGCCGACCTCGAGGCTGCGCGTGAGGTGCAGGCCCTCGTCGCTCAGGTGCAGGTGCTCGCGGTTGCGGTGCCGGGACAGGGACGGGGACAGGGACAGTAGGATGCTGTATGAAGGGCCGCGCTCACCTGTGCGGCTGCTTGCGTCGCTGGCGCCGCTCGCTGCCGACCTCGAGGCTGCGCGTGAGGTGCAGGCCCTCGTCGCTCAGGTGCAGGTGCTCGCGGTTGCGGTGCCGGGACAGGGACGGGGACAGGGACAGTAGGATGCTGTATGAAGGGCCGCGCTCACCTGTGCGGCTGCTTGCGTCGCTGGCGCCGCTCGCTGCCGACCTCGAGGCTGCGCGTGAGGTGCAGGCCCTCGTCGCTCAGGTGCAGGTGCTCGCGGTTGCGGTGCCGGGACAGGGACGGGGACAGGGACAGTAGGATGCTGTATGAAGGGCCGCGCTCACCTGTGCGGCTGCTTGCGTCGCTGGCGCCGCTCGCTGCCGACCTCGAGGCTGCGCGTGAGGTGCAGGCCCTCGTCGCTCAGGTGCAGGTGCTCGCGGTTGCGGTGCCGGGACAGGGACGGGGACAGGGACAGTAGGATGCTGTATGAAGGGGCCGCGCTCACCTGTGCGGCTGCTTGCGTCGCTGGCGCCGCTCGCTGCCGACCTCGAGGCTGCGCGTGAGGTGCAGGCCCTCGTCGCTCAGGTGCAGGTGCTCGCGGTTGCGGTGCCGGGACAGGGACGGGGACGGGGACAGGGACAGGGACGGTAGCATGCTGTATGAAGGGCCGCGCTCACCTGTGCGGCTGCTTGCGTCGCTGGCGCCGCTCGCTGCCGACCTCGAGGCTGCGCGTGAGGTGCAGGCCCTCGTCGCTCAGGTGCAGGTGCTCGCGGTTGCGGTGCCGGGACAGGGACGGGGACAGGGGACAGGGACAGGGACGGTAGCATGCTGTATGAAGGGCCGCGCTCACCTGTGCGGTTGCTTGCGTCGCTGGCGCCGCTCGCTGCCGACCTCGAGGCTGCGCGTGAGGTGCAGGCCCTCGTCGCTCAGGTGCAGGTGCTCGCGGTTGCGGTGCCGGGACAGGGGACGGGGACAGGGACAGTAGGATGCTGTATGAAGGGCCGCGCTCACCTGTGCGGCTGCTTGCGTCGCTGGCGCCGCTCGCTGCCGACCTCGAGGCTGCGCGTGAGGTGCAGGCCCTCGTCGCTCAGGTGCAGGTGCTCGCGCGGTTGCGGTGCCGGGACAGGGACGGGGACAGGGACAGTAGGATGCTGTATGAAGGGCCGCGCTCACCTGTGCGGCTGCTTGCGTCGCTGGCGCCGCTCGCTGCCGACCTCGAGGCTGCGCGTGAGGTGCAGGCCCTCGTCGCTCAGGTGCAGGTGCTCGCGGTTGCGGTGCCGGGACAGGGACGGGGACGGGGACAGGGACAGGGACGGTAGCATGCTGTATGAAGGGCCCGCGCTCACCTGTGCGGCTGCTTGCGTCGCTGGCGCCGCTCGCTGCCGACCTCGAGGCTGCGCGTGAGGTGCAGGCCCTCGTCGCTCAGGTGCAGGTGCTCGCGGTTGCGGTGCCGGGACAGGGACGGGGACAGGGACAGGGACAGGGACGGTAGCATGCTGTATGAAGGGCCGCGCTCACCTGTGCGGCTGCTTGCGTCGCTGGCGCCGCTCGCTGCCGACCTCGAGGCTGCGCGTGAGGTGCAGGCCCTCGTCGCTCAGGTGCAGGTGCTCGCGGTTGCGGTGCCGGGACAGGGGACGGGGACAGGGACAGGGACAGGGACGGTAGCATGCTGTATGAAGGGCCGCGCTCACCTGTGCGGCTGCTTGCGTCGCTGGCGCCGCTCGCTGCCGACCTCGAGGCTGCGCGTGAGGTGCAGGCCCTCGTCGCTCAGGTGCAGGTGCTCGCGGTTGCGGTGCCGGGACAGGGACGGGGGACAGGGACAGGGACAGGGACGGTAGCATGCTGTATGAAGGGCCGCGCTCACCTGTGCGGCTGCTTGCGTCGCTGGCGCCGCTCGCTGCCGACCTCGAGGCTGCGCGTGAGGTGCAGGCCCTCGTCGCTCAGGTGCAGGTGCTCGCGGTTGCGGTGCCGGGACAGGGACGGGGACAGGGACGGGGACAGGGACAGGGACAGGGACAGGGACGGTAGGATGCTGTATGAAGGGCCGCGCTCACCTGTGCGGCTGCTTGCGTCGCTGGCGCCGCTCGCTGCCGACCTCGAGGCTGCGCGTGAGGTGCAGGCCCCTCGTCGCTCAGGTGCAGGTGCTCGCGGTTGCGGTGCCGGGACAGGGACGGGGACGGGGACAGGGACAGGGACGGTAGGATGCTGTATGAAGGGCCCGCGCTCACCTGTGCGGGCTGCTTGCGTCGCTGGCGCCGCTCGCTGCCGACCTCGAGGCTGCGCGTGAGGTGCAGGCCCTCGTCGCTCAGGTGCAGGTGCTCGCGGTTGCGGTGCCGGGACAGGGACGGGGACAGGGGACAGTAGGATGCTGTATGAAGGGCCGCGCTCACCTGTGCGGCTGCTTGCGTCGCTGGCGCCGCTCGCTGCCGACCTCGAGGCTGCGCGTGAGGTGCAGGCCCTCGTCGCTCAGGTGCAGGTGCTCGCGGTTGCGGTGCCGGGACAGGGACGGGGACAGGGACAGGGACAGGGACAGGGACGGTAGGATGCTGTATGAAGGGCCCGCGCTCACCTGTGCGGCTGCTTGCGTCGCTGGCGCCGCTCGCTGCCGACCTCGAGGCTGCGCGTGAGGTGCAGGCCCTCGTCGCTCAGGTGCAGGTGCTCGCGGTTGCGGTGCCGGGACAGGGACGGGGACAGGGA